>VZSV01000131.1:390537-430964 GCA_013398735.1 Nothocercus julius
ACACACACACACACACACTCTGCTGGTATTGTATTGTACCATCCAATTAATGACAAAAATGTTTGCAGGGAATATGACAGCAATAGAGAATACCTTGTCCTAGACTCCAGGCAACCTTATGATTAAAAGGGGTGTGTGTGTGTGTGTGTATATGTATGTATGTATATAGTGATATACAAGCAGATGATATAGCATGGGCCTAAAGCTACAGTACAAAGTTACAAGCATGGTATCTCTCCATATAGCTAGAGCTGTTTTCCCTGTTGGCAATGAGAGAAAGGCTTATTTTAACAGTGTGCCTGGATGAACTCTCTGTAAGAAATGTAGTAATATTTCAGCCTCATATTTGTCTAGGAAAGGAATAATCATCCAGGAATAAGCTGCAAGTTTGAAAGGAGAGCAGTGTTCATCTAGACCCTGCCCTTTCACTGGATTATGCATTTTATCTGATGCTTTAAGACGAAAGGCAGAGGCCCCAGGCTCCTCTCTTCCCTAGCCAGGGGACCCTCTCCCTCCCTGGGCGAATGTCAGTCCTTACAAAGCAGCAACTGCAGATTTGAAGACCACCCATGTTTTGGATGAGTGATCTAAAGGCTAAACTATTATTCAGAATAGCTACATTTATCTTCCTCCTGCCATAGTCTTGACTAAGAGCAGATGTGCCTGCTGTACCTAGCATGGCATTCAATGGTGATCAAATATATTAGGCAGTCTTTGATCATCCTCAAGAGACTAGGTCCATCTGTAGACAGGTCTTCCCTGCAACTTTTTTTAATCGCAGGAGACGTCCTGCTGTCTAGAGTACACGTAAGAAGACCTTGCAGAAGGCTCCAGGAGAAGTTGTCTCCTGTGACCTGGGATATCTTCATTTAGGCCTCTTCTGCCAGGCAGGTGCAGACCATATACAGGGAAGCTAAAGCTCTTGCTTTGCATGCCAAGAGAGCACTGTCAGGCAGCAGTGGAATTCTCCCCCTGCTGAAACACTGCTCTTCCATATCCAGCATCAATCCCAGAGTGGGAATTTAAAAAACAAAAAGAAATACTGTAACATGTCGTGAAAGGGCCACCTTCAAATTTATTAGGCAGCATGAAGGCAGGTAGAGAACTAATGTTAACCTAGAAAATCCATTCAAGAAGGATTGAACTGCTTCCCTGGCTAAGGGGATTTTCTCAATTCCTGCAGAGGCTAGAATGACTTTGCTTAGCATTCGACCAGGGACAGGTACTCATTTTGATATGCAGTGTGCGAGATGACTACCTGCCTGTTGAGTGAAACAAAGTACGGGTGACTTTGGATTAGTTTCTTCCACAGGCAATGCCAAACACTGGTTGTTAAATGTGCACAGTCTTGGCCACACTGCAACATGAAACTTTATACACAGTCATCATTCAATAGTCTGGAACTCCCAAATACAGACCAAAATGCTGATGAAAAGGAATTTGATTTGGTGACAAAGTACTGAATACGGTTATCATTTCAGTTCCTCAGGAACACACTTTAAATGACTAAAGAATTCATGGTTCCAGCTTCCACTCTTTATATTTGGCACAAGAATACAAAACAGTCATTTTTTGTGTAACTGTGTAGTAGTATTCAAGGAAGCTGCTTTGATACTACATTATAGTGAAGAAATGCAAATCACTAATGGCTCTCAGTGCTAGGAATGAGCCTGCCCATGCAGAAGTAGATTTGGAAATGGGACTTCTACATAAAAAATGAGCAAGCCGCAGCAAACTAGCCACCTTTCAGAGATCTGTGGAATCTATATAATTGTGATTTCCATGCTTTTTATTTATGCCTCAAACTACAGCCTTATTCTGAGAGCAGAACATAGCAGAATTGTCTTCAGCTTGTAGTTTTCTGTTTGTTGCCTCACACCAAGGGTAACAGTGTAAAGAAAAATACTGCTGTAAGGGAAACCTGCTGCTTTGCTCTGCCGCTGGAGAGCGGACAAGGCTGGCTTTGCTGTTCAGAACAGCTGTTCTCCTCCAGGCTTCCAAAGGCTCCAGCTCAACTACAGGGCTCCGGAAGACCCCGCATGCAGTTGTGCATCGGTCACCAGGGGCAATCCAGTGCCTGCAGCAGAGCAGCAAGATAGAGCTGCGCAGATTGTGCATGTCTGCAAGTCTGCACAGGTCACAGCTTTAAATTAAACTGCTACTTGCTTTCCTCCTGCTGCCACACCTGCCTCCAATTCCACCCAAGCAACCAAGCTGCAAGGAGAGGAGTGGAAAAGAGCTGTTCAGCTGCCTGGCACTGATTGTTATGCTCCTGCAAGGCAGCCACCAAACGCAAACACGAGGCAGCCGAGCTGCTAATGCTCGTGCTGGTGCAGGCTCCGCAGGAAAGACCACCTGGGGCAGCCTGGATTGCAACCTTGCTGTTTCCATTCACAAGTGTGTCATTTCTGTATCTTAATCTTAAAGAGAAATAGAAAACTCTTAAACATTAATATCCTTCCTGTACTCAGCTGCATTTTAGTATTTTAAGCCCTCACTTTTCACTCGAGAGCTCTGTAGGCACATTCATCATCCAGCTGCGCAACCACACTACAAACTGTCAATTCTTCATCACTGTCCACTTTGACAAATTGCTCTTGCAACAGCATTTCCAAGTTACCCTTAGCAGCCAACACACCTCATAAATCCCCATCATTGTAGTGTTATTAGAATTTCATTTCATGCTTGCATTCGCAAACATTTAAGCTTTCCAACCTCTGCTGCTGGGCATTAATCATGGCATTAATCATAGGATTAAGAACACTGTATTTAAATTCAAGGTTAATAACATGCTCAACTAATATTAGTTTTACATTCTGTCATGGGAGAACATTAAAAGAAAAAAGCACAAGACCTTTGTCTGCAGTTCCCAAATGGAATAAGAAATGGCACAAATTCAGCATTCCTGCTTAAAGAAACATTTCAAATCCCTAAACCCTTGAATAATCAACCATTGCACTTCTGTAAATTGAGGCAGCACTTACAGCGGAAAAACAGCACTTCCTTTAATTAATGCATTAGATATTTTATCTGGTACAAGATATCCTGGCTTTGAATTTAAAGAGATACTGATCTTCCAACTATCACATGTAATGTATTGGACTACAAGGATAGACTCAAAAATTAAAATATATTCTACAACTACAATATTTATGAAAATATTTGACACTTTTATACAAAGAGAATGCAATTAAAAAAATTCAAATTAAGACAAACTTATTTCATAGCATTCTAAAAATGAAGCAGACGATTGAGTTCCCCTATAACATTTAAGATTTACCCATTTAAGAATGAAAGAATTCTCATTCACCAACAAGATAAAGTTTTCACACTACTTCCTGATAAATGTAAACTTAAAAAAAAGCAAAAAAAAAAAAAAAAACCTAAGACATTTCCTAAAGAATAGTTAAATTGTTAAAATGTAAGTTTAAGACAGTTTTTGTACAGTTACGCAGCTGATATACATGCCTATATGATATAGCATTCGAAGTTACTAAGTAATAAAATTAGTCAACATTGAGCTTTTGAAAGTAATTTTTCTCTGCTTCAGCAAGATGAAAATTTTGATCAAAAATCCTCCTAAAAGCCTTTAGGTTTTAGCTCAACAAAATAACTCAAATGTAATGCCTGCTACTCTGAGTTTCAACTAAAAAATTACTCAAATTATTTTGTAGAAATATGAAAAAAGATTAGAGAAGAATTTATCATCACACTTTAAAACCGGATTCCTTACTCAGGGATGAGGAGTCCTTTGTTACATCACAGAGTTAAGCTGCCTGATCTCAGTTTTGGACTGGAAGAACCTTATGTTACAACTGATGCACCTAAAAGGTGGTTATCAGTATCTACATGACCAACATTTGCATTCGGAAATACCGGACACACTAGGAGTAAGATCTATTCACATTTCACTATCAGGATGAACTGAAAGCTTGAATATGAAAAAACTAATAGCATCTAGCAAGTTTTCAAAATTCGTGATCAAATACAGGAGGTTGCCACTGAAAATCTGCATAAAAAAGCTAGGGAACTAAATGGTTGACAGAATACATCAAACAAACATAATTGCACTGATGCCAAAACATAACCTTTTAGCAGAAACTTTAGAATGAACGTCAACTGATCATGAAAGCACATCACCAATGTCTATGACAAATAAGTGAGTAAATGGTACAGTCATTCTGTATTTTTTTTCTTTCCCCAGCTTCATAGCCCACAAATAAATCAACACTAAGTGCTACCAATGTAATGACTCAAATTGATGATTAAAAATTTGATTTTCTCTTTCTTCAGCTATGTGTTAAGGATATGCATTTAACTATTCATGCTTCTTAAAGTAATGCTCTCAAAGGTTTGACTAGTGCAGAGTAATTTTTCTTTCATTACAACTTAGTTACTTAAATGAGAGTTTTAGTCTCATATTCATAAATTAAGAAATCCAACTTCTCCCCCTAAATCATGCAAAAACTACAACAATTAATATAACTTGGCAATTCTGCAACCTCTTTAGATCTCAAAGTTCTTTGCGAGTAGAAAGTCATCACTTACCAATACTGCTTCCAGTATCGATTGCCATAAGTTATTACAGTTTTACTGATAACAAGCAGGAGGCCAACTCTCCAAATGTGTGTGACCTATCCCTAAAATACACCAGAAGCCAGGAGAAAAAGCTCAAAACAATTTGAGCCCTGACAGACCAAATTCATTCCTGGAAAACAAGCGTTACTCAGGAGAGTTGTACAAAGATGGTCAGGTTCTTGATTTTCATATAAATTTGGGCTTTTGTTCTGATAGACACTAGTAACTCTAGACAATCTAGCTGCAACTTCACTCAAAAAACGTGACTTTTAGGTGATATATTTACATTGATAAGACACCCTCCAATTTAGGAGCAGTCTCCAAGTAGGAGATGGCCATGAATTCTAGGAGGATGTATCACCTAGTTTCACATTCTCAGTATTTCCCAAACTTCCAACCATCTCTCCTAACATTCCTACTCCCTGCTACTTCAGGAGTTACACAGAAAAAGTACCCAAAGGCAAGGGGAAAAAAAAAAAAAAAAAATTATAATGTGGTTTCACTAGTCAGGTTCTGTTCACATCAATTCAGAATTCTCCAGGCTAGAAATACCTGGATGACTTAGGAATTGCAGCAAAGCACTCAAGAACAAGTCTGCTTAACAGTTTTTATTTCCTCTTTATTGAATTGTAAGAAAATTACAATTTCTACTGAGAAATGCTTTCAAGTTATTACTAATAAATACAGAGCACTATGATATTGCATTATGCAGATGAAAACATTACTGACCTCACTGAGGTAAATAAAAAAGGAGCACGTGGACCCATCTACGCCATAACTTGCATAACAGGGATCTGATCGCCACATATCTTTCATCCACTGAAAGGAAACAAGAATACAGTCCGTTAGGCTTAAGTACTAAAATATTATTTCACATTAAACACAGGAATAACAAGTAAGAGCTGAAAATCACTGANAAAAAAAAAAAGAGTAACATTCAAATGAGGCATGATGTAGCCAACACGAAGTCAATTTATCAAAATTATTAATACTACAGACTGGAGATTTAACACTTGCAGATTTTTAAATATTTATTTCCAAACTTTTTAAAAGGAAGTCACATATGTCTTAGTAGTTCAATTTCCCCCCCCAAAAATCCTAATATTTTATAATTATACTTAAGTATCTAGCAACTTAAATTTTGTCCCCAGCTACTGATGCAGTCTTATTAGACCTCAAATTACAGACCTTGAAAAATACAGTTCTCCATCTCTGCAACCTTATCTTTTTCCTTTCTAAATCAAAATTTGATGGCTTTTAATGTTTAGCATTTTCAACTACATTATTAATATATTACTTATACATAGTAATTAATAAAACAAAATTATGTAGAATCAACTGTAAATACCACATCCAAAGCTTTGATTGCAACCTATTCACAGGGCTAGTGAATTTTATGCTTTCACAAAAGATGTCACTCTGAGCAAGACAGTTTTCTTCCTCTAATGCAACATTTACTGATTTTTTCACAGAATACATATAATGGGATTAAGAACAGGCTATGCTTACCTTTATTTTCCCTTCACAGTGAGGAAAACCATCCATAGGAGGCAATTCACACTGTTCTTGGGCTCCATTTATGAGATCTAAAGAAAAAGAGACCCTAATTGAGTCTTGTCCTACAGCTCTGACAGATAGCCTAGCGAATCTGCCTTTTATTTTGTGATTCCACATGCATATTCCCTAGGGCCCTACTGTGTAACATTTGCTACATTTAAGACTGTACTTTTTATTTGACTATATAAGAAAAAGGTTGTATAGCTTTCAACTCCAACTTGCAGTAGAAATGCTGAATTATAAAATATCCTTTATGCAAACTGAAATAAAAATTAAGCTAACTCAGACTGAATATCAGGCAAAACACTTTTGTAACCGAAGTGTGCTTAAAACTAGCAAACTGCAACAATTAGTTTCTGATTGGCAAACATTTGTAAGGCGTAAGCTGCTCTGAAAATGCTAGATTTTGCAAGTGTTACCATTGTATCCAATGCATGTGACTAGCAACTTGGCACCAGATATGTGACCTAATTAATGAACACTGCATTCTGAGCTAAATTTAAAACCAAGGAACACTACATCACATCTCATGAGAAAAATTTCTCATGGTCTCAAAAAATGTTTATAGTGATTCGCATTACGTCTACATATTTTGTTAAGATGTTATCATGTGAGGTTTTTAAAACATGTTAAAGAATATAAAATGGAGCAAGATTCTTTCTAGCCTATATGAACCAAGCAAAAGGGCTAGAAGCAGTTTCAGAGGACATCACCACACCAGTTCCAGGTGGGACTTTCTCTTGAGAAACCTCTAACACAAACCTTTAGGCTGGAAAAGTGACTGATGTGGTGGAGAGGTGGCTGCCACAAGCAGCACAGGTTTTTAATTTAGGCAGGCCCAAAGTTATCTATATTATACCTGAGCTATTTAGTCTTTTCCCATGGGTAAAACTCAGGATTATCAAAGCCAACCATGCATCAAGAAGCATGTTATGCTATAGCATTTTTGCAGTTACAGTACAGAATTTTACCCAGGATTTCTGATCTCAGTTAAAAAAAATAAAAAAATAAAAATGAAAAAAAAAAAAAAAAAAAAAAAAAAAAAAAAAAAAAAAAAAAAAAGCAGAACAGAGTAGGGATACAAGATCAGTGGTCTGGAGTGAGAACATTTCATTATACACAAAACACGCTTCCCAATTTAGCTGAATATTTTCCATTCTTTCACAAAAGGCTTCTTTTGAAAGACAAAACTTGAGATGCGAGGCACTGCAAAACAGAGCTGATGGGAAAGTAATATACCAGGAAGACGACATGGATTTGGCAGTCACTGCATCAGCAGCAATTTGACAAACTGAGCTTTCCTGCCAAGGACAATAAATGCTGTAGCAAAGTAGTTTTTAAGATGACTTTGAAATCAGTAAGTACTTTCAAAAATATTCTCTCTTCCTCCTCTTTTTCTCCTTTTCTATCTTCTCGTCTTATCATTTCTTCCATGATAAATTTTCTATCAGTGACTAAAATACAAAGTCATGAGCCTGAATAGAAAGCCAGTACAGAGCTTTCCATAAAACATGTCAAATTAGGATCTTCCTAAAATATTAAAAATATCCTAAAATTATTACACCACCATGAGAGATTAAGAAGACATGCTTGCTTTTAATTCAAAAAATAGGCTCAATGATACAACTAAACCTTATAAATGATAAATCCCATGTGGGGGGAATAAAAAAAGAAAAAAAAAAAAGCAAAGCCTATGTTGACAATTTACAACTTCTAGATAAAATGGCATCTCAAAAATAAAGTTGAAAACATTGAGTGTTTGGGCAACTACGTTCAATACAAAAGTCTTAACCAAATTCAGCTGCATTTGGACAAGTCACATCTTAGTTTCCTTTTTTCTGCAGCTGTAAAACCTATACACCATCTGACTCCAACAAATAATTTTCAGAAAGATAAAGGACTATTAGATATTAAACTCTGGGAGAAAAGGGATCATCAATGGTATTCAGCATGAATTCCAAATATCTTTTCTTGTGCGACATGTTTTCTTAAGTCTCCTTGTAAAGTCACTATTCACCTCATGGTACCAGCAGTACCCTTCACTTGACTCTTGTTACTTAGATCATGGATATGATATAACTTGAAAAGTCCTTGCCCCAAAGCAATAGTTCAAACCAGAACCAATCTGAGTGGCAGGGGTGAGGAAGAAAAGCAGCAGCAATAGCAGTCACCCCAGTGGCTACAGCAGCCAGAGGGGCCCCTGGCACAGCCTACCATGAGCACGAAGAAAACATAACTCTCAACAGCAGCCTTTTCTCTGTTTTCTCTGGGCTAAACAATCCTCCTCTGCAAGACACTCATTCCTCCTTAGACTTGCTGCTTACTCCTTAGTTCCTCATCTGTCAAAAACATCAGAGCACTCAAAAGCTGCTATTCTTCCCATCCTGCTGCCTAGGAGGTACAGTCAACCCTGCATCGCCAACTGCAGAGACAGCACGAATGATCCATGGAATTCACTGCTAAGGGAAAAACAGTCTGTCTCACACTGCTGTATGCTACGGTACGATTGCATTCCACTTCACAGAGGGTTAGTCTATGATTCTATGACTCCAGTCAAGGAAAACCTCTCTTCTTGTGAAGTCCCTTGAAGCACAGGGTAGTATATTAACACAAACTATAATTCTTTATTTTACAGCATAAACTTTCAGTGTGCCAAGTTGATCACTTGCATCTTACTGTATTTAAATGGGTATGTTGAAGTGCCAAAGAATGGAGAGAAAGGAAGGGAACACAAGATACAGAGAATAGACTCATTCTTGGTACACATGCGGCCATAGTCTAGATACTTGTTTGCTTTTGTCGCATGTAAACATTTTCTGTACACAGCGCATGTTCACAGACAGCTGTGATCCAAGCAGCCATGACAGGACTGTTCCTTAGGAAGAGGATAGAGTACACACACCTCATTCCAAACATTGCTACTCTGCTGCCCAAAAGGTGCTCCGGAGTTCCCATAACGGCCTGTTTGTGAGAATGAGAGCGGCCTTTACCTACCTGCCACATATTCTGGACACATACCTCAACAGCTCCCATCAGCTTTGGCAGTGAGACACTCTCCAAGCCGCGTTCCCAGCTCTAGCAGAGGCTGGGAAGTGGGGACACGGGGACACCAGCGCGCGCCGCGTACCCAGGCTCCCGCTCTCCCTCAGGGCTGGCCGCTCCGGAGCTTTCCAGAGCGGCCCCCATTCCTGCTCTTCCACTGCAACCACCTACATCCCCGCACGATGGCATCCCCAGGGTAATCTACACACGTAGGACTAGTGTGGCCATCTATTACCTCTAACTACATGGAAATGCTTGAAGTATTTAGATCTCTGCTAGAATTTCCAAGTGGAGAATACTTACAAAACTAACACATTTCAGATTTTAGAAATCTTTTCAAACACAATGCTTCACTTGTGAGGTGATGGAACATTCAATACAAAAATAACTAAAATTAAATCCTAGTGTTTAGAAAGCACTCATGCTTTGCAAGCCGTTGCAGCTATTTCAGGATGTTACAGCTCTGCATCAGAAATCTTAAGAGCACAACAGAGCAGGTGAAATTGAGGTTGTGAACAACCATCAGCTATTTCAGAGCAAAGTCTGGCACATCAGCCCCAACAGCTTGGCCCATGGGTTTCCACTGAGCTGCCTGACCTTGCAGAAACAGACACACACGCTCTGCTGCAAAGAGGAGAAAACAGATTAAAGTCACATGCTCTGACAGCGCGCTCCCAGAACACCCGCTCACAGACACAGCTCCTGCAACCAGGCTGAGTGTCAGGTTTTTAATGTTTGTTTGTTTTAGTCTAGCTCTACAAACCCCGGGAGGGAACAATGTAAAGCATAACCTGTGATGGTGGTGTTTTTCTTTTTTTGCTTGCTTCCAAATTACTCATTAACAGAAGAGTTAAGTTAAACATTAGTAAGTGCTATATGCATATTTTGCCCTTTGCTTTATGTACGTCCTTCAAATGTGCTTCCTCGCAGGCTCGGACATCTCTTCCCCATGAGGCAGTGATGACGTCTAGAAATAATCCACCGCAATGGAGAGTAAGCTGAAGAAGTTACAGACAAGAAATGCTGTTGTGTGTCTGTCCAACAGTGCTAGCTGTTCAGTAGATATTCTATTTGGCACTGAACTTTTTAAATAGCAAGACTGGTTAAAGCCATGATACTTTGAAAATTGCCCACATTAGCAGCCTATTCAGTCTGCTAGGGATCAACTCTATTTCTTCAGAAAATGTAAACATCTTACAGAGTTTAACACTACCTGAAAGGTTATGCAATCTTGAACCCTGAGGCTAAGAAGAATCAATTTTTAGATTAAGGCAAAAAATTTTATTAGGATACCTTGCAGTGATGTAGGGGACAGATAACAGCCCAGTTCAAAGTGTTTCCTATAGACAGGTCTTAGAACAGCAGGAACCTCATTAATGTTAGTAACCATATCTGACTGATCTATTTAACAGTCTTCTCTCTATCTGTTCTCTCACTGGTTGGGACTATTAAATAAAACTACCATTCCTGCTTTAACTCCTGCAACCCTTTATTCCTTGCTGTTCCTATTTCAGTTTTGAAATCAGGTAAGTAAGGTTAGACTCAACATTCTAGTTAAGGCAGTTTCAGTTTCTATAAGGGCTCCTTTCTCTTCCCCCACTTATTAGTACATTTGCAATTTAATGCAAATTTTTCCTCTCCAGCAGGTAATTTCTTTAAAGAGCGAATTTGCAGCATGAGCTGAAAGCACTATCAATATACTTAAAGAAATGAGCCAGAGGTTAAAAGATTTTTAAATGCAGAGGACAAAATACTTTCTACTAATGTTTTAGAAACTTCATTAGTGAAGCATTAATATGATTTAGAGAAAATGAAATTTGCTGTTGCATTAGCACTGCTGAAATCAGTGCAATGTTAGAAGAACTCAAGTAGCAGTGAAGTGGTTAATCAAAATGCATCCCAGGGGACCACTTAGGGCCCCTTCAGCATTCCTGATACAAGTCAGCACTGCAGTGGAAAACAGAGAGTCTTCTGCACCGTCATTATGCTGCGCTGCAATGAGAGGCTTGAAAATACCCAGCACTGCTCAGTGCCGCTCTACTGCCTTCACAGCAGGCCAAGAGACAGCAAAACAGGAAAAGCTACTTCATGTTACATACAGTGCAGAAAAAAATACACTGGATACGTAACAATAAATATGAGTCAAAGCAAAGCACTACCCTGAGAAAGATTAGATCTGGGCATGGTCACGGCCTGCTATATCCAGTGCACTGTGATGTTCTGCTAGGATAATTAGTTTGTCTTTAAGGCAATCCCATGTCCACTTTGTTTCTGCAAGGGCTGAAAGAGCGAGACAAGCTATAGCTGAAGACCCTTTAACAAGTCGGTTACACATAAAACAAAGGTCATGGGAAAAAGCCACAGAAAGAAATCAAGTGAGCGTGAGCTACCTGAGCTCTCCTTTCCACCTAAAAGTTTTCAGTGCGTCAGCTTAACCTCTGCAGGGAGTACTACATGGAAACACCCCCAAGACAAAGGTCCTTCTTATCCCGGTAAGATTAAAATAAATGTCTGCTTGCTGCATTGCCAAAGCAGATTTGTCAACCTGCCCTTCTACACACCCATGAAGGATGCTGAGCACCACACAGGAATCTAAGCCATCATCCCTTAGATGACAAGTAAATATCAAAGTCTGCAGCGTACTGGGAGACTTTATTCTTTATTTATTGCTCATTGTTTTTTAGACCTATCCTTAAAGAATACCATAAAAGCAGTTTCAAGAAAAGAAAATATTAAACATGTTAAAACCAAAGTTATTACAGGAAAAGACAGCCTGACACCCAATACACCAGAACAAGCTAATGTATGAAGTAGAAAAGTCATAGAAGCTATAAATAGATGTTCAAAATATTCTCCCTGAGTAGCACTAAATACAGCATCCTGATATTTAACTGCTCTTAGTCTCTCTCTCTCTCTCAAAAAAAAAAAAACACCGAGTTCTTCAAGTAGCAAGTACATATGGGTGGGGGGGAAGCAAGGAGAAATCACCTGACATGAACCTTCATGGACTCACTTCTGTGGGATTGAAGCTACAAAATTCAACTTTTCCCAAGTGACACTTCTCAAAGTAAAAGAATATTTTGTAAGCAATCAGCGTGGCACAGCTTTCAATGTAATTTTACTATCTAAAAGTGTTAGAATTTTTCATTCAAGAAGCACAGAAGTACAGTAATGACAACGGCTGCAATATCTCAGTCTGTGCTGTAAATCAATTATTTTTATACACTAAGAGCTCATGCTCTCTTATCCTCTTACACTATCCAAAAGAATAGAGGTTGCTCTCATGCTTCTCAGTGAAAGATCCTGCAGAACTAAATTCAGAGCAAGAAACCAGGTGTAGCAACACATTGCCAATGTTAAAACTTAAATACAATGAAGATATGAATACACATTACAGTCTGCAGATAAACCAATGATGTCAGTTGTCTGAGTGTCTGACGAGCAAGAAACAGATTTCTGGTCTTGAAATGGAAATTAAAAAAAAAAAAAAGAATCAATTAAAAGTTTTAGTTTACATACTCCAAGGAGAGTTGAGTTACAGTCCTTGCTAAATTCTCAACATTTCCTCCTACCAACTGTTATCACCTTCTTATCATGAATAATCTTAATCCAGATGGATTTTCTTCAGAGTCCTTTATCTGCCAAAGGCTCTATCCACCACTACAGAATAATATATTCCTATAGAGATATCACCAGTGCTGTCTCAGTTCTCTACCATGCTTGGCAGCCAGATAAGCATAATTTTTAAAAATACCATTTTCTCCATGCCTTGCTAAACGAAAAATGTAACTGATGAAGAGACCATTGGAAAATGGTGAATAACTTTAGTGCAACAGGGGTCCTAAAGTTTATGTAACAGTTTAACAATGAACACTTGTACTCCAAGCCAAAATATGAACCTAAGTCTACGTCAAAGAGCTAATTACTAATTTTAGGTAGACCTCAAATAACCAGCATCTCTTGGGTTGCAGTTTGATAATGAAGAGGCTATTCTCCTGAAAGAAAAAGAAATTCCATGGGCCCTGTAATAAGTGGTATGTATGAAATATAAACTGCTGGAGCCATTTAGGCTACCATGGTCAAATAACAGGTTAAAGGATTGATCAATGCTGGTTCTAAGAAGCCATAAACATTTCTCAGAAGAAAATCTTTGATAGCCAGGAATTTCCCTGATGGGTTTTTATTTTCCTCATGCAACTTCCAAACTGGAATAGGGCTGCTCCACTGGGAGACTACTTTATTTAGTCAGCTGCAAGAACCATTCTCAAAGTTTGGATACATATGGCCACAAAAGGACATACAAACAGCTTGGGGCTAGTCATGAAAGAGAGGGTCTTCAGGGTACTGAACAGTACATATAACAAGAAAAATCTTTTTTCCTTTACAAAGCAAAAAGAATAGTAGGTTCCATGTTGCAGTACCAAGAGAAAGTGGTAACTGAAAGTCATTTTAGCCTGTACAGAGTACATTAAAAAAAGATGTGATCTTACAAGTTTATTACAAGTATGAGTTTGCTGAGACAGATATTCTACTATAAAAATGTATACTGGGCAAAACATACACTCCTAACCTTGAATTACTGAGCATCATTTTTAAACATACTGGCCTATTATTTTTTCATCATTTCTTCAACAACTCGATCTCATTGGCAACCATTTCTCAAAATATACTCTCTGCATTGTTACCTGGATTACTAATGCAGTCAAAGGCAACCTCTAATCTGAGCCATGCTGAAATAAAACATATGCATGACTTGGGAAACCATCTTTACATGCTAATAGTGTAAATGCACCTTTTTCATAGTAGTATGTTAATTGACTAGGCAGAAAAGGTGAGCAGGAACAAAATATTAACAACAGCAACACAAAAAACAGTCCATTGTCTGCTGCAGTGGCTGATGTCCTTAATCTCACAAGGAATTTTGCAATCGCAGGTTTTAGTCACAGACACGTCAATTGTCTTCATTAAGTCAGATAAAAACAACACAGATCATGACCTAGATTGAATTCACCAGCTTGACCTCTGGGATTAGTCCAGGGTTCCTGCATTACTGTGATCCTCCACCTGTGACATAGGGATGTTTTTACGATTACTTTCAGAGTACATCAATGCACCAAACCAAAACAAGCAGACAAACAACAAAACCATTTGTGGAGGGGCTTTTGAAGGAGGAATATTGACTATTCAATCATTTTGATTTCACCTTGATTGCAGATTATCAGTGTTGTTTTTTAAATGAAAAAATGTCACTAATACTTAAAATACAGTGAAGAAAAACTCATTGCACATGCAAACTGACAAATCTGGCCTGCTGTGATATGCAACTTCAAATTACATTTTGTTCTTGAGCAAGACATCTTCAGATGTCTCAACTGCTCTCGCATACTAAAAAAAGGACATGGCTGAAACAGCCCTTACAGACAAAACCGACACTACGGCTGCTTCTGTAATCACAAGGCTTGTTTACCTAGCTTATTTTCCAAAGAGCAGAGAGACTGTTTATGTTATGACTTTACCTCAATAACTATATGACTTCTAGAGTTTGCTACTGGCAGGAGAATGCCAAGAAGACAGGAATAGAAACAGGTTTTTCATTTAGTCGCTATCTCTATCCGATTTCTTCAGATGAATGAATAGTAGGCATTTAACTAGCAAATGTGATGATTAGCCTCAAACCCTGTTCTATACATTATTACCATCCTGCCTGGATATACCTCAACATTTGCATGCCTTGAACATGGGGCTGTTAGACTACAAGAACAAACAAAATTAATGTACCAAACTTAACCCTAAGGTTAAGCTGTCTGAACAATGACCCTTTGTCTAAAAAGATAATATGCAAGTACATTACATTACTTTTTTTAGTTTAGGGGATCTTGGGTTTTGTCCCAAGTTTTTTTTAAAATTAAGAGAAAACCTGATTTTGACAACTGCTTCTTCCAACTGATCTGCAGATCTATTGAAATTACAGCATCAAGTCTCTTTTTTGTCCAGCTTCAAAAGGAAAATATAAAGGACTTCTTAATTGTAAAGCTAATCCAGAAACTGTAACAATACTATCCTAGCTCACTTTCCACCTGCAACTAAGATCCCATGCTGCATCCTCTGTAGAAGTAATATGGCCCATTTCACTGCAAGTGCTATATAGCTATGGTACCTCACTTCTAATCTGCTCTCAATATAACTACGGCCAGAAATATGATGGAAAAAAAAATTACCACAAATTAAGCAGTAATACATGAGCAAAGTACTGTGGTACTGCCTATGAGCACACTTTTATTACGGGGTAAAAGAGAGACAAAGATGTTTCGCAGCAAGAGTTAAATACTCTTCAGGTTTCCTTATACAAAGGCAGCTACTGCAGAGCGGCTGACATACATTAAGTCACTTGTCAGCCTGCAATCAGCTAATTGCTTGCACACCACTCCCCACTTCCTTTCATTGGTGTTAGTCAACTAAAGGTTGCCTCTGCTTCTCCATTTTGATTTATCCACTAAAAACATAACATCTCTGAGGTGCTGATTTTGACAGGAAAGCCAAGCATACGCAAGATGCAGGAGCACAGCTGTACTCCTAGAGCCCAGCTTGGCCCTGCTCTGCTCCCTTTTTGAGGGATCACTCGCAGCGCACAGGCAGATCTCCCTGCGGGTCAGGGCTGTCAATATCTTTTTGCTTCCATGAGGGGGTGAAGGAGCAGGGCAGCAGGACAGGCTGTGTGAAGGGAAGGATCTGCTCAGAGCACACAAAACTGGGACTGAGCCACACAGGTACAGATGCCAGTGAGGCACTCTGCCACCGCTGGGTGTTAACTCAGGTGCTTTGGGAAGCTTTAAGGGGAGCAAAGAGTCGATTGCATTTCTGATTAATAAGTGTTTTCTTTGGGCAGAGAAGAAAAGGATATTTTTACATCATAACTAATAACCTAATGACAATTAATAAGTGTTTTCTTTTGGGCAACAGTAAAAAAATGCCATCTGAGTATCTGCACAAAGTGGATTCTTACTGATCAAGCAATTAGCTTTACAGAGAAAATATCTTACTTTCACCTTTCTAATGTAGAGCCATTTAAACTATATACTAAAGTAGTAGATATAAAAAAATGTAAAAATATCTTAAACTGCAAGATGGCCTAGTCCCCTTTGAAAGAGCGTATTTCCTTCAACATATTCAAGTTATAATGAACAGAAACAAAAAACACATTATAGCATGCAAAAAGAACATAGAAAACACAGGTTAAACAGTCCATAAGTGCTCTAAACATTGCTCTACTCACCTGCTACATTAAGCTTTTCAGCTGCCCCCAGGTTGGGAGCAGCAGTGGTAGTATTGTTGGTAGAGTTTGCTCCTGTTCCATTAAGTACGAGATTTTCCACCTTTGACTCCAACTTCCCAATGCGCTGCAAGATATTATCCAGTAGGACAGCAAGTGTTTTCTTCAGATCTATAAATCAAAAGTCGAAGTGCTTAATAATGCAATGTACAATGTCAGATAGAATTAGAAAATAGATACGAGAATGAGACTGGAATACATACAAAAAAATCACTGGGAATCTTGGTCATGAACAGCTACTTGCTCAAATATTCCCTACATTGTAGGTTAGGTCAAACAAGTTCCTCTGGACATGGGACTGGGTCTTCATATGTGTTTTATAACATGCATAGCATGTTACTCTTACAGTAACTCTTATGCTTCTTACATTCAAGTTGAAGAAATAAAAATGTGTGCTTTGTAATTGCTTAAATCATCATACATGGCTTAAATAATAATGAATACATGTCCCTTACATGCACTTACCACCAGCAGTTCTGGGGATACCTTACAAGAAAACCAAAAGAGCTTTTATGCCAAAACCAGCACAAAACGCACAAGACAAAAATAATTCACTCTTTGCAAAGTTGTTCAAACTACAGGAATCATCTGGATCTATCAAAACAAGTGTGTGCATCTACCCATCCATTTGGTTAGATCCTTTGCAGGGAAAACAAGAAACAGTCATAGGAGTTTGTTCATCAAGTAGCAGCTCAAGACTAAGCTCCCTGATAATTTTTTCTCCTCTTGTTCTTTTCTTCAGTTTTCTTTGAGTAACGAATACAGTTGGATAAGCTAAAACATTTACAGCAAAACAACCCCCCCCAAAAAACAAAAGACACAACACCCACACTGTAGGCTAGAGGGGGCAAAAAGACAACTACCAGACTAAACCGCAAAATTAAAGTGGGATTGAGCAAAGCAAGATTAAAGAAGGTATTGTTCTTCGTTCATTTATGCTTGTTTCAAGATAAAAGCATTTGGTATGGTGAATCCACCCTATTTTTACATTTAATTACATAAAATTATTATGTATTTATAACACATTTTCTGCTTTTCAAGACTCCTGAGCCAAATGAATTTTCTGATCTGTAAAAGAAAATTCCTCTATACAGCAGAAGAGATTCATCTATCCAAACATTAGTTGTGATTTTGCCATGTGCTATTTTGCCATGTGCTATTTTGCATACCTGATTTTTTTTTTCCTTCCCCCCTCCCCTCCCTGAATGGGTACTCCAATTCTTGTGCAAATGAGAGAGTAAATAAGAAAAGGATAATACATTGAGAAATCTTATGTTCTTTTTCTCCAAAAGGAGAATTTACTCAGGAGCCATAAAGCAGATAAGCTTTCTTTTATTTGTGTATTTTTCTTTGTCCTCTAAAGGTCAGATGATGAAATCTCTAGGGCTAATGGTTGGTCCTGCTTTCTGATCTAAGCATGGTACAGTGGAATGAAGCAGAAAAGTATTTATCAAAACGAAATGATTACCCAATGTGAAACAGAAGTTAGAGGCAAAAGTGGAACAGGAACTTAATAGATAAAAAAAGCACAAGGCCGAAGGAAAAAAATAGGAAAAAAAAAGTATGGAATAAAATAGGAATGTTATAGAAATCAAAGACTTGAGAAACAGTAAGAGGAAGAAATACAGAGTACATTAGGCCATAAACAGTCAGGTAAAAAAAAGAGCTAACTATTCTAGTCTTGGAATACTGCTACTAAAACACTCTGAGACACCTTACCAGAATGAAAGAACACTTAGAAGCTAATTTGGAAAGGGGAGAGTGGGAACACGGATTCAGAGCAATTTTTGCAAAATATCTGTTTACTGCTATAAAAATCCAATAGCCATTCCTTGTATTTGGACTACAACTTTGAAAAAGAAAGTATTTGATCCCATGACAGATCAATATACGGTAGAAAGAACATAAAAATCAATACCACTAAGTGAAAAGGCGACCAAGTAATCAAGTTATTAATAACTGAAAGCCTTCTGAGTGGGTGAAAGGCAGACAAATCAAGGCAACCTAATATTTTTGAACACAGAAATCATGATTGTGCATGTTAACAGTAATTAGAAGATAAGATTAAAGGAAGAAAAGTAGGCTCTGAAAATTGCCATGTTATGCTATTTATACCAACCAACCAACTTCTTCCAGCCAGCGTCATTATGTTAGTCATTAACAAGTTTACTGCTCCAGACCTTGCTCCTAAGAAGCCATTTGCAATGCAGACTGGACAGACTAACCCATGGCTTACTCGCTTCCATACACTATTATTTCACCTAGTATTTGTTGTTCATCTCAAAACCTGTCCCACTACCATTTTAAATAAGCACATTATCATCATTTTGCATCTTTCAAAACTCCTTCGTTTGAGAACTCCTGTCCAAACTTGTATTTACACTGAAAAGTCTAGGGACCTTGAAAAATCTCTTATAAAAAAAAAGAGTTGGCCTTAACCAGACAGATTATTTCAACCACCTGCAAAACGCAGTTTAACAGCTCCTGGGGAACCTACCCGCTGTTTGGCAGCAACTCCACTTATTCCCTAGCCGGATATGGAACAGGAAATGAATGTCATGGACAGACTGCAAGAGAAATGTAGCTGAGGATATCCTGTGATCACGAACCTAGCGAGGGCACAGATTCAGGCAGCTCCCCTTCAATTTCTGAAGGGGGTTTCAGTCACAGGCCAGGAGAAATTACAGAATAAGGACAGCTTGTTATTTAAGCAACAAAGCAGTATAATAGTTAGTGATGTTAAAGAAAATAGGCAGCCTTACAGACAAACACTTCCATGTGAACACTAAAATTTATCAGGAAGGGAGAATAAAAACGTAACAGAAACAAGACAACACCTCAGTACATCTTGTAAAGAGGTACTTCTATTCCATGCACCAAGAAAGTGCAACCATATGATCTGTTGCACCCTAAATTTTATTCTTCATCTAAACCCTATAAAAGACATCTATCCAATTTATTTAGCACAAAGTATTAAGAAAACTGTAATATGAAACAACTCTGTTTTGCAATTAATTTTCCAAGTAACCTAAAAGTGAGTAGGTAAGTAGGAAAGAAAGCAAGCAGAGAAAAATTGCAAACAGGTAAGGAGTATGGTAGGTTCTTGCCAACTTGAAAGGAGCTACACCTCATAGAAATTGCACAACATTTTTATTTTAGAAAGTTTCTGGTAATTATTGCACACTTTCACACATGCACTTACTCTCCTAATGAAAGGAAAGGGAGGAATCAAAACTTACTTTGCAAAAAAAGCTGTTCAACAAAGTATACTGATAAACTCAGGAAAAAAAATAATTCTTTAATTTGAGATAAATATGGAAATTTAAAGTTAAATTTAAGCTTGGATCAGAAGCGTAATCTTCACAGTAGGTAAGTCAGCTGAGCAAAAGAGTGAAATGGGAAAGAACAAGGAACATCAGTGTGGTAAGTCAGCTTTAGCAGTTATGCATATACTAAAAATCCTCCAAATTTCTTCTAATGTTCCCTCCCCAACACTTAAATCAAGTTTTAACAAATAACTAGAGACATAACAGATAAAACTAGGCAGATATTACAAAAATTAGCAGTCAGCTTCACAGTGCTGGATTCAGGGCAGTTTGACCGCATGCATGAAGAATTAGAAGTTCTAAAGAACATAGTCCAATTCCGGCTCTTGACTAAACAACAAATAGAGTATATCAATTATTCACGTTTGGGCACTTCTGCGAGTTCAAAGTATATTCTTTGGCTTTTCACAAGCGAAACACAGGAATACAGACATTCCTAGCAAATCCATACTAGTCATTACTCATAACTGCATTAATTGCAGGAGTAGAGTCACTGTAGTATATCTGCAAGGTTAGCGAGGAGACAGTCCTAATTCCTGATGGATGGTGACGCTGTTTCAGCTGTGTACCCTGCCCTTCCTCACAAATCATCAGCTACACCAATACTAACAGGAGCCGCTTTTTCATCTACACAAGTTCCTAGCTATATAAACATGACAAGCACTCACTTTCTAAGCACATTCTTGTCACCAAGGTCATCTGTGGGATAGAGATACCTGCTGCCCTAAACCCTTCCATTGGCAGCCCAGAAAGGCCCCTAGCCATTTGCATGCTGATAAGCTTAGTGGGGTTCGTGTTAGGCTTTGCTGTCATTTGTATCTTCATACTGAGACAAAATGAGCTGGTGTCATTTACATATACACGGCAATTATTTTCAAAAGTTATCTATAACAGCTGACAGAAAAAAAAACGAAAAAAGGTATTTTAAGTTTGAACTAAGACTTGGAAATTCCAAGAAGATCTAAAGTTATTCTTGTTATGAAAAAAATGAAATAGAACTGAATTGTAATATGGAAAATAAAGTTTGGATCAGTCATTAATACACAGTAGAAGAAAGCTAAAGCCATGGTGACAGTGCCAGGTACCATCCTCTTACTCCCACTCCAGTGAAGCAGTGACAGTGTTTCCTTCAAGACAGTTACAGTTCATGAGACTACTTCATGAACCCTTTGCAGCCATCTCAATTTTAACATCTTCTCTCTCCCCCTCTCAATTGGATACTGTACTAGCAAAATTAGGAATCACTATAAAATCAATAGATCAAAGGAAATGCACTGCACTTGCAAAAGGTTTTGATTTCCTTGCAAGCTGCCTCCTCTTTGCAAAGTCAGTTATTTAGCAGCAGGGTATAAAAAACCCTTCCCACAAAGCCCATGGTAATGTGTTTAATGGGGTGTATACACAAAAACTCATTTACAAGCTTCTTGCAAGGCAATACTGATAGACAGTAGAACTGAACCATGTTTTCTTCTAGTGTTTCTACCCCCTTTAGGGCAATTCAATTAGTGCAACTCCTCATATAGCATGACATGATTCACATCTTTTCGGCAATTAATACCTATTTCTTTCATGTATGTTTAAAAGTAGTCTCCTTATAACTGAAGATCTTCCAGTTATCTTCCTCAATTCTTCACCATCTTCAGCACCGTATCTACCATTTATTCCAGTTCAATAGATGTTACATCACAATGTTTCTGGAAAAACAGTCCCTTAAGAGAACACACTGGAGAAACACAGAACTGGTCTCAGGTTGAAAGAAAAAAGGATCAAAATTCTCACTCCGGTCACTGACATGTGCATTGTTACTTTGAGCTGAAATCTAGAAATTCCCAAGTGCTGCATTCAAGTCACTGGCACAGTTATCTTTATAGCAGAAACCCTTAAACAGCTGGCAATTCATGTGCCAATTACTTTATTATCCTTAGGGAAGGTACATGAAGTTGTGCTAGCTGGTAGAAGCGCCCCAGGAAAGGCAATTAACCTGGATTAGTGTTACTTTAAAAAGAGAAAGGGGGCATAGTTCTGAATGAAGTGTTTACTAGATAAAACACTTTAAATAGCAACGCTGAGTCACTAATCAAGAAGTAATCTGATTATAATTTACCCTCTTATTTTTCTTCTCCTATTGCCAGGGTGTAACACTGACATTCGATGGTGACAGAGACTATGAACAGAAGACTGGAATTTGGAGGTAAGGTCAATAAAGCAACATTTTGAAGTGTAATGTTCATACCACTTAGAAAAAGCCTTAGTCAAATTATCACATAATCTCAAACAGGCACTTACCGTATGCTGTCACTGTCCCAACATAAGGCCCATCTACAACATTTTTATTTTCTTCAGCTAATGCTTTGATGTATCTTTTGCTCAGATCCAAAATTTGTTCACGCAGGACTGAACTGCTTTCATGTTGCGTTTGCTGCTGAATAGTAAAATGCAGAAGCATCATTCCCCAAATGAAACCAAAAGTCACCAAAAAAAAGCCGAGCTTCTGAGAGGACAGCTTCCATGGAGAGAATGCCATGATTTCCAGCAGCTTCACTGAGTTACTACTAAGGTTTCTAAAGCATGAAGCCAAAGAGCAAGTTCATGGTCCAGGTACAGCAAGGTCAGAGAGCAGGACTCAGTCTTAGTCTGACTCCTTGGTCAGCATATAACTGTATTTCACTTCCATCCTGTTAAAGAAAGAAAAGGAATAAAGTTACCACAAAACATTACCAGTTTTTACCAGGTGTACCAAGCCTTCATGGCAACTGCTTCAAAATGGAGTAGAAAATATGGTTTCTTTGTAAATGGCTAATTTGTACGTATCAATATTGTGCTGTAGGTGTCAAAGCTGCAACAAGCTGAGGGAAGCCCCGGGAAGGAACAGGAACACGCTGAGCCTGAGCAGGTGCTGAACACCTCGCAGCATCTGCGGCTCGTTCTCCACCTCCAGCGCAGGTTCTGAGCTGGACTGCAAAGTAAAACTGCTTGAACGTATTTTTTGTGTGTATGCACAAAATCTTTGTGATGTTGCCAATGTATCAATTGAAGACGATTCTCAACATACTTGGGTTCTCTGAAGACGAGTAATTTTAGCTGGCAATGACACTACTAGGAGTTCCTGGCAAGAGCTACGGCATATGGCTAGATAGGTGATCAGGAAATCAGATTCCCACAAGGGAAAAGAGGGGAAAAAAAGAAGCCTACATTATTCAAGCCAATGCACTCTCCTGGCTCATGCTGCGAAGCTGAAATAATCTCCTCTTGCTCCTGGGTGGCCTCTGCCATACGCAGCCACTCCTTCCTCATAAAACTGGTCAGCAAGGCTGCACTTTACACTTAAAGTCATGCAAAACACACACTTCTAGTTGCCACACTACTCACAGACCTTTTCTCACACTAGGAAGAAATGAGTTGCAGAGTAAGTGTCTTCTAGAAAGACAAAAGTGCCAGCTTTTCATTATAGTTCAACCCCCCTATCNACAGGCATAAACTATCCAAAGCCTGTGATGAGGGCTCAAAACAGGGTCTTTAGCGTAAGACCCAGCAACAGAAGGTAATTAAAAACTTAATTAAGTGTAACCTCTCAAATTAAAACACGGATTTGGTAAAATGTTATCTTTTTAACTTCATCATGCTCCCAAGCAGGATTAGAGGACATGATGTTCTCTTCCATACTGCACCGGCCCTGATAATGCAGATGTTTCTCGGTCCTAATGGGATAATCACACGGATGCCTGCTGGTACCATGTGCTGTCTGCTCCAAGGCCCTCCAACACGGCAACTTGCAGCTGAACTAACAGTCCTGCAGAGGGACATAAAATAGCTGTGCACTGCCTACCTTCCAGCATCTTGTGCATACATACATTACATTATTTGAGGCAGTCCCTGTACACTAAGCAGAAAACTAGAAAAGGAAGAGACTGCAAGGTGTATCTGTGCACATGAGAAAAACAGTTAAGCTTGGCTGTGTAGTCATCGTGCGTTTAGGGCAGAAAGGTGCCAAGTGAGCTCACTGAAAAAGGTTAGAAAGCTGTGCTAGCTTCCCCCATGTTTTAAATATCTGGACAGAGCAAACAAAGGACCCTCTTTAATTGCCTTCTCTATAAACTTAAGTTAGTTTTCCAAGAACTGGCAGGGGGAAATGTCACTTCTTACATTTTTTTGAACTATACTCTTGGGCCCTCTTGGGTTGATGTAGTAGAGTGTCATTATTTCACTATTCACTAGCAATACCCGAAGTGAAAAATATAGACAAATCAATGATGTCAATAATGTAGCAATGAAAAAAAAAAAATTCACAATGGTTAAATCCTGTAGAGCAAAAGCAAGAATGATTACAAGAGGGTCATTTGTACACAGTATTTCTAACCTATTAGAATGATTTACTTGAACTGTTGGCTTTCCTATTCTTTTTAGTGATAAGCAAGCAAATTACAGAGCCGTAATTCAATTCAAAACTTAAAAGGAAGTGAACAGGAAATATTAATGTTTATCCATAAGAAAAAAATAAATACACCAACAGATGGAAGAACAGTTCCCACTATTCTGAGTGAAAAAAACAAGTGTTTTGCCTCATAGATAAAGCTCATAGATAAAACACACCAACAGGTCAACACGATACTGCCACTGAACAAACGCCCATGACTAACAACTTGCTGAGCAAGGACAACTGTACATACTAAACTCATGAATTTTTCAGCATGGCTCAGTAACTCTAAAGAATCACAGGCATTTCTAAGTTTAAAAAAATAAAGCAAGAAAAAAATAGTAACAAATTTCTTGTAATAAACCTAAGTAACAAGCCCCAAAACTCTGAAATAATTCCAGCACCCCTCTGGAAACTGGATTTATTTGTCACAGTGGTGAAGTTGCTTGTGAAAGGTGGTTCTCCCTGATCTCCTACAACTAGTTAACATCCCAACACACAAGCATAAAAATGGTGAAAGTGAAGAGACACACAAGGCAAAACAGTTGTTAACAAAGAACAGCTTGTTATATTCTTCCCTAAATTTAATCAAAACTTCACTACAACTTCACAAAACATGCTCAAGCTGAGAATGTTTTTTCATGTTTCCAGATACACTTAGAAGACACCATACCAGCTTGGCTCTTTTTAATAAACATACCTCAATTTAAAAAGAACTGCCGCTGCCCTTAACAACATAGTTAACTTCTCGTTGTTGAAAGGACTAATTTTGCATCCATTTTTCACAGGTATATGAATTCTAATAATCTTTGTATTTTTATTATTTCAGTTTCATTAACACACAATGTTTCTGTTCTAAGCACAATGCAATGATGCCCAGCTGCTGGGCAATTCATCAGTTGTCCTGTAGGACATTAACATGCCTATATCACACAACAAAAACCCTCACGCTTTATTTAGCACAGTATCAGGAAATTATCCTAATCCAAAACTAATCCCCTACATCAGGGAGGCAAATCACACATTTCACAGCATTTTAAGCCCTTACATTTCTTTTTTAATGCTCAAAATAGAGCACAAACAGTTAATCTTCACATGAAGATATTTTGAGACAAATATCCATGCACCCTTCCTCTATTTTTTTTAAAGGTAATTTTATCATTTACAAGACAACTACAGAAGACTGCACAAAGTTTCTTCAAAAATATGCATATACAGGAAGTTTAATGCTGCCTGTCCAATCTACAGCAATATAAGAAATTAAATCAGTGTGAACTCGCAACAGTACTATCCTTAGTGAGGATTCCAGAAGAAATTCAGCACTGCCCATCAACAGCTCCACTTACAAAGCCTTAACTGCCCGCACCCAAAGCGAGGACAGCTGCACCTATAAAGGTAGAAGCAAACTAAGCAGTGTTTCCTTGTTATTAGCTTGTTATGAACTCAGGCATTAGCAGTTACACAGCACAACTAGTAAATAATGAAAATGTGTTTCTGTATACGGTGGCTCAGTGGAAACAGTGTCGCTGTTGCTGAGAGCAAGACCTCAAAAGCCCTATTCCCCTATGGAGATGGTCCTGGGTACTTGTGGAGACCAAGCCAAGCACGAGTTAGAAGGGGGCCCTGGCAGCAGAGAGGGCCAGCAGCATCCTCAGCTGGACTGACAGAAGCAGAGTTAGGAGATGCAGAGAAGCAGTTTTCCCTTTACTCAGAGATACACATACACACACATACCGAGCTGCAACATGCTATCATGTCTGGCACACATATGTTTTTGTATCACAACTAATTCAAATAAGATCTCTTGAAGTCCCACATATTAGGATCTTAATGCAAATGTTTGTCTACTCCCGTTATTTTGGAAGCAGGCACACTGTACTTTTACACAAACAACTGGAAACAGAGCTACTTGTCACTAGCTCACAGAATGCTCTGACTGACAACAAGCAGGCAACGACACGCTAAGTTTCTCTGGTCTTATAAAAGTTGTGTTACTTTAAAAGCACCAAATAATTCAAGTGACAAACGGGTGGGTTGCCAAGAGCCACAGCCAGGAAACACAGTGGTGAATGGAAACACCTGCCCCATTCCAGCACTCTGCAACAAAGGGATGCCAGGAATCATTCTTCACTGCATCAACTAATGTAACACATCTTAAAAGGGATGGGGAACCCGCTCAAACCTCCCTTCTAAAAGTAATGAATTCACCTGGGATAAAATCAGGTCTTAAGAGTTTAAAGCAGACATGCTATATGCATATGGATGTACATACATGAAGTGGACACACAAGAATTCCAGGCTAATGCTCAGCACCATCTCCTATAGCAGCTGCCCTGGCTCAACAGATGTGCACCATACCCTCCTGCATGCAAATTCCTGCATCTCCTTCTACTGCAGCTTTTCATTCTCAGAGGAATCGCTCAGCAGACATCTCACCCGAGCTCACCAGTCTGTGTTCAGCAGTAGTTCAGTCCGTGCTGCAGGCTGAATCGGCCCCTGGATTTCCTTACTGCAAGAGGCTGGTTTTCTTTACTCCTTCTGGAGGCTGAATTGACCTTTATTTCTTTAAAAACACAGCATTAACAACAGGACAAGCTGCTGCTTACTACTTAATACAGTCAAGTGAAATCAAAAGGATGGTTCTGCGTTGGTAGAAAACAGGAAAGGGTAAGCTAGATCAGAGAAGGAAAAAAAATTATCTTGGTTTCTGATATGAGTACTTATCTTGCATATGAGCTCAACTGTTGATCACACCAGGTGGGTTATCTTTGCACCACATACACTTTAAGGACTCTGGTTCTGCTATATCAATTAAACAATCACACTTTGCACATATATTCTGCTGACACAAGTCTATCCACATATCAAAATAAATCTCAGCACATCCAGTCGCTACATTGACAGTTCTGAAACAATTTAGCCATTGACAACTCTTTCGGCTACTCAAACATCTCTGCCAGTGGACAGACAGCAGAGACGCTGGAAGGGGCTTTCTCCACACCTGCCTTTCATGGCAAGGGCCATATGCTGCCCCCAAGCCTGAAAGTCACAGAAACAAAGAAGCAGAACTGCAAAGTGACAACCCTCTCCAAATTTACAGTAGCTGCTGTTTTTTCTCCAAGAGGTAATTTCAACATTGTGACATTTTACAAGACCTGAGAAAAAACAAATGCCTAGCACTAGCTATTCAAACCAACTTGATGCTTATTCTCTACAGAGGTTAAAAAAAATAAATAAATAAAATAATAAAAAAAAGCCAGATCAAAGTTAGTTTACAATGAAGTCTGGAAGACTCCACTGATTTCAGCAATTAATAGTTAACAATGAATTGATTTCTATTCATAAGTTCATAAATCTTAAGCCATCTCAAGACATTTAAATTAGTCTTAAATTAAACTTTCAACATTTGCTGGCAATAGTCTTACAGAGGACATGATTCATATAAATTCTGCAAGGACCAGAGAGATACATGCTAGAGAAGTCTGTAATATTAAGCAAATCCAAGGTCTAGGTGAAGCTTCCAGGTAGGTAAAATTGTGTCCATTCCCCACATTATCTCAAAGGGCATCTCCATTTGCAGAGCCAGCTGAAAAGTCACGCAACTAAACCTGACTTGTACAGTGCTACCTGCTCACTCATGCTTTTGCTAACTGTACATTTTATAAATTAAGTTCCTTAGGATATAAAATAAATGCATAAAGCCATTTCCTTGGCTGCATTATAGAGTCTTAGTTTTCTTCTTCCTTCTACTGCTTAATTTTATTTTCAGCAACACTTCTGCCAACAGCTTCTTTTCTTCTAGCTGACAGATGTCACTACTGCTTCTCCCTCCTCTCACCCCCATCTACAGTTGGAATGTAACCATGTACTGTTACTGAAGTGGCAATTTGGGATGCATTTTTTGAGAAAAGCAGAACAACACTGGGTCACAACAGCAGAAGCAGGACAGATGGACTGAGGGAGAGCAAGAGTATAAATACTCTCAGCTTGTTTGTTGAGTTTCTTTTTCTCTCTTGTAGATGTAGTAGAAATTGGCAGGAGGTGGTGGGATGGAAATTGAAGGATAGAAAAGCAGCCTTTGAAAAGGTGCCATAAAAATAAGTAAATTTTTGTTTGAACAAGCAGCCTGCCTTCACTTTCAAAAATAAAATTTTCACTTAGAAGGAAGTTGAGTGTAACCCAACCAGAAGTTCCACGTGTGAATCCATGATTTCACAGAACACTCTGAAATGTTTCCAATTTTCTATCAAGCATACCATTTTCTGTAATTTATTCCTCCAGAAATTAAGCCATGGGGAGATGTTCTTCATTTCATGCTGCTTGCTTACACTGAGATTTTAGAGAAGAAAAAGAGAAAAGGGAAGGAAGTTTACACATAAAAGATGAAAAGGACAAATCTCCCTGCAAATCTATAATGACACAGATTCAAGATCCAAAAAAAAAAAAAAAAAAAAAAAAAAAAAAAGAAAAAGTTGTCTCCAAAACTAGAATAGGATCATTCCACAGTAGTTTAACAAGCATATAAAAACTATTGTGTCATGTCACAAGCATTACTTTTAACTGAATTGCACTTAAATGACTTAATGTTAAATACCCTACATTACTCCATTCAAAACCATTTTGGAATTCAGTAATTCTGCAAGCTCTCTCCATCCCCCCTCTCTTAAGCTATTTGTGAACAGCTGCACACACTGATATGTAGCTCCTATCCTCTTATCCTGCTTCTTTCAGCATTTTACTGTACTTGCTGGTCCTTAAAGAATTTGGAAAGGAGTTTTAATACGGCTGCACAGAGCACAGAGGGGCATGCTGCAGCCTTCTGGTACAACAGCAGTTACACACGACGACATGACTCAGGTGAATTGGTGCATTCCAGCACTCAGTTAATCCCAGCAGCTTCATGTCAGCAAAAATGCAAACACAAAAATAGGTTAAAATACCAATTCTTTGGTTTTGTAATCTAAGACTGCTTTCTTGCATCACAGTCATGAAGGTAAGAGAAGTTTGTTTCATGCTTTATGCAAAAGTGCACACCAAATTAGGCAGTTTGGAGCATGGACTGAGTATAATGATATTAAAATATGGTTTATGGCAATGGAAACATTTTGTTCAGCTGGTGATTTACAGCTCAAAACTTTCTGAAGACTAACACCAAAGAATCTCAGAATTAAGAATTTTATATGGAATAAAACACAGCATTTTTTTTTTATAGAATTTTCTTTGATTTTTTTTTTTAAATGCAGAAGGATTTGTATATCTATAACATGCCAAGTGATACATTTTTAAAGCCATAATCACAAGCTGTTTTGAGGTCCTTTTATGACAGTGCTTGGAGAACGAAACACTGAAATGAATTTCAGCACTAGAAATAGGAACACTTCCTTAAAATTCAGAAAACTAGGAGTATTCCTGACCTAGAGCACAGAAAAGAAAGCAGCTATTTACAGGCAAAGCACAGGGTATTAATAACCTTCTGTCTTGTCACTGTATCAAAACATGATGCCCAAGATAGCATTTTCTCACTGAAAAAGAACATTTGGGCATGTCAGCATGCTGATCAAGAGATTAGAGCTTGCTAATCATATGATTAGGAAGTGGTTGTTTTTCATTTGATTTGACAAAAAGGGAAATTAAAAAGAGTTTGAGAGATTCAGTCATTCTAAGACTTAGGAAAAGGGATCTTCAACAGCCTTAGAGGTAGAGGAGAAAGGATGAAAGCTCCTTCATAGCTGGAGCAACTAAGCTTCAATTACTTTATCAATTTTACTAAATGTTAAGAGAACTGTGGATAAGAATTTTATCCACAGTATGGATACAAACACACACCTTTTTCTCTTCTTGCATCTACCCAAAGGTAGTGTCCAATTCAGTCACTGGCTAATACACTACACCTCTTCTTCTCCATTCACTTTGGTATTTTTCTATTAACAACTGTAAATATGGTGCTGTCTGAGAAAGCTGGGCTCATGTTTTTCAAATCATCTGAAAGTTCCCCAAATTAGCAAGCAAAATGCTGCTGGCCCACACAGAGCAGCCCTACATGTGTGGCTTCATTCCAGGGGAATTATCTCCTGCCACCTTAGGGTATAGCATAACTATAGCAGCAAGTGCTGCAAAAAGCTGCTAGGAGTTTATAGAGTTTACTTTTTTTAAAGCAGAAAAATAAAACTGTTAATCTGAGCCTAATTACTCAACACTCTGATAGGAAACAGATTTATTGCATAAAACCTGAGCCCCTTAGCTTGTTTCGTGCGCTCAGATACTCCAGGCCCCGGTCGTTAACCACAAATCCACCTGTTATATCACATCTGTCCAAGATGAAAACAAGTAACTCTCAACAGTAGCACTGTCCAATCCCCACAGCAAAGTCAAAAAGTGTTTTGTACTAAACAAAGAAGTTCCCATCAGTACAGATGCCCAATTACTGTCCCTTATCAACTTGGTGGTCAACACACAAAGAGGTAGTGTTGAGCAACTTTCTGACCCCAGATGGATGAAGACTGAAAAGTCAAACTAGAAAGCAATACACAGAAAAATAATATACATGCTACTGATGAAGTGCTTATCAAATTATAGGGAGGAAAAAACTATTTAAACTGAACATTAAATAAGTCTGCAGCAATTATTTATTTCTTGTAGGTTTAGAACGTCTTGAACCTGGGTCAGAGTATAACATTTCTTCCTTGTTCTTGGCAAGCATTCTGAATATGCTCCAGTTTATGCAGCCAGACAAATGGCTGAAAATAAGCTGCATCTCTACAGAGCAAAATTTAATGGTATTAAAATTTCACTACAGTCATCTGCCTGGAAGCAACTGTGCTGGTGCTTATTTTGCTGCTCTAATGTCTGCATTTATGTCCTTTCTTTAGTACTGAGTATGAAAACAGGATCTATTCCAGGTCTAATTTGAACGTTACTGGAAAAAGTAAAATATTTTAGTGTTTCCTGCACTTTGTACACACTGGTACTGGTACTTTATCAGCAGCTGATAAAGATTAGAAGAGCCTTTGAAATCAAAGTTGCTAACGTTTCTTATATCTCTTTAAGTAACAACAACAATTTTGCTGCACACAGATCAGCTTTGCATGCCATTAAATAAACATCTATCGCATTGCAGCTGAGGAGTGGCTGTACTGAATTAGTGACAGCATGAGATCTACAGAGCTCAACCATTTTGCTGAACTAGTACAGCTCCCAACACAAACACAATACTCCAAATGTCAAAGTGCTTCCTTTTAAGAGGACATATGTTCCATACACATACAAAAAATAAAAACGAACACACACACACACACACATTTGGAAACCTAGAGTCATATGAGACAGAACTTTAAAGTAATAGTAGGTTTGAAAAGTTATGTTTTTTCTCCAAAAGAATATGACTAAATACTGAGTGAAAGGAAACCCTCCACGCAGATGTTAGAGGTAGAGGAAGCAGTTCTGATTCCACCAGCCACAACAAGGGTCACACATAGCAAAGACATGAGGCTTCACATAAATCCTCTGAAACAGAAATAATTTGCTCTACATATGATTCTCATGATGCTTCTATGAAATTTAAAGCTTCACTATAGACTACAACAAATACTGAATGTCTTAGTGAAGTCTACAAAAGTATTTCCAAATGAGCCAGGACCTCACAAAACACTACGCCACATTCCAACATGTTACCCATACACTTTAAGCATTGGGCTGGTGGAAGGCCTTTGGCTCTCCAATTCTCACTACGATTTAATGAACTACACAAGTTTTTTTTGTGAAAACATGAGCTGTACTTCGCATACTGTAGGGCACAAAGCTTAGGAACTATTTGGAGTAGGTGGAAGGCAGCCTCCCTTCTTCCTCCATCCCTAGACAGCTGCAGAACAGCTTGTCCTGGCAGATTCCAAGCAGGAAGAGGTCTGTGTCAGCTGAGGCCCCTGCAAAACTAAATAAAAAAAAAAAAAAAATGTGAAGTGCAAAAGCAGCCAGCATAGGCAGCACAAGGAAAGAGAATCAGTACAATCACTTTGCGGTGCTCTCTAACAGAGGTGCTGCTGCAGAGGGAGAGCGCAAAACTCCCACAATCCAGGGAATAAAAAAAAGTGTTAGCTTCTAAGAATAAGCTGCTGTTCTGCACCATATGTAATATTTTAGGAAGGTACTAGTATTTAGGACAGATACAGAGTCTGACAAATTATCTTCATTGCCTGTATCCTGTCAGTAATGATGGACCTCCTTTTAGCTTACCAAGTTTCCAGGTGCTCCAGGAAGCTACTACAGAAAAAACTGGTGTGCAAGACAGTGACTGTTTGGGCAGTGAACTCTTTTCTACTTCCACAATGCTTTTTGCAAGTCATCTAAAATATTGGAAAGGATTCCTATCCAAAAAGTGTTTTGTTGATGACGTGTTTGGTCTTAATGACCAAATGCCAACATTTTGTTGACATTAACTTCAGGCCCAGCATGTACATTCTGGAATATATTCATTAAAAATGAATCCATTTTTTTAGCTCCAGGAGTACTGCACAGTATAAATGAGTGTTGTAAACTGGGCTATCAATTCACTTCATAAAGTGCACTCCTCATGCAGACCTAAGGCTGAAAAAGTCCCAAGCTACCCTATAGCACCAAACTTGTTCATATCATAGATCCTCATCACAGAAGTCACTAAGAAAATAAAGTTAAATTAATAAATTGACTATCTGTAGCCACCTTCTCAACTAATGTAATTCAATCAACAACTTCAATGGCCAATAAGAATACAAGAAAAAACTATGCCTTAACACTCATGTATTTTGATTATAAACTGACACACAGTTGTAGAGCTACTAGGACCAAACAGGCTTTTAAATCAGAATTCAGCCTAGGTCTGAATGAGCTGTAACTATACTACCCAAAGGTTTCTTGAACTCCAACAGCTTGGATAACTTACTAAAGCTGCCCATATCACCTACTGTCAGCTTTAATCACTGTAGGAAAGACTAAAGCACTAAGTCGGTAAAGAAATTGAAATATAAAGTAGACAGAAGAAAAACATGCCCTGTGGTAACAAAACATTTCAGTGCAAGTCAGAAAGAGTAAAACTAAAAGAATACATGTTAGGCAGATGAAGAGGTACTAATAAGAGTAGCCTGACTGACAAGGGCAGGGCGAGTTGAATGGCTCAATACACTGGGTCATAAAAAACTGAGGGATCAAAGAACATCCAGTAAATGAGCACCATGTCTGTTACAGCACAGATAAAACAGGAAGTTACAGTGATAGCTGCTAGTGCATGGCTAATAAGTTTCCCATATACAAATGGACTAGCTATTGACAGAAAAAAACATTTTACTTGTCAAAAGTTATTTGTACTCCCTGATACGCTGCAGCTGACAGAACATCCACTTTGACCGAGCTACAGGTACAGGACCAGGCTTTGATTTCTATTGGCCTTTTATAGGAGGGTCAAAACTAGTGACTAAAACTTCTTATTTCAAGGACTTCCTTAAACATATTCTCCGGGGTAACCAGTAACTTCTTCATAATTGCTACTCTTCTGTATGACACTTACTCTTAACAATATATCAACTTCACATACAAAAAAGGGGGGGGGTTCCAATCTCCGTGAAAATCATCTTCTGAGTGCGTGCACTGATTTTCATCACAAGGATCTGGTCCTTAGCACGTGAAAAAGAGTTCTTCTGCTACATGCATGTATATTTATAAACAGCATTTCTAGAGCTCTCCAGAGTCAACAGGGACAAAGTGCACCACTATCAGTGCACAAGATGCCACATGTTAGCTTGCCGCACGGGTAGCAGGAGGATATTCGCAGGCAGTCATTGGAAGAAAAGTTATATATTCTCGCCATGTCTATTCAAGATGTATATACAGGATTACAAAAATATTTGGTATAAATTTCATATTAAACATGTACAGCTCAGACTCCTTAAGGTTTAGTGTCACATTAATTACCAATGTAAGTCAGTGAACATTAGCTCCTTCCACAGGATCAGTGAACAGTGTTCCTTTAAATATACATTCTTCAGAACTGTAAATAAGAGTTTCAAGTGCTCTGAACCAGCCATCCTCTTCAAAACCACGTACGTACAGAGGTGCAGAGTCTGAGAAATTCAGATACTCTGCTTGCCCAGAAAGCTCACCGCAGGTGACAGAAGAGACAGAACAAATCACCCGCATGGCCTTCAGCCACTTCCATCAGGTCCCCCACATGGATTCCGAGAATAAATTCCTCTCACTGCTCTGACAACGTTATTATTTCAGTACGTTCATTAAGGTTGAGTTTAGGGTGCTAGCTCAGTATTTTACATTAAGTATTGCAAAGAACATCAAGAGCTTTTTGATAAACCTGAGGACTGCCAAGGAATGTTTTTTTAAGCCTAGCCTTGTCCACATTTGCAGGTTTATTAGTACAAGTGAAACACTCTGCAGAACGAGTCAGTTTGTGGGCCTGTTCTGGTTACTTGCACAAAACTATCTTCCAGTCTACGCACTAATTTCAAACCTCATCCGCATTCCCTTTTTCAGGCTCAAATTCTACTTTGATAACCAGGGAATTTTCTTTCTACAGCTTAGTAAACATATTGTACCACAAGCAGTAAAGCTTTCCTGTCTCTTACTGGGAGTTACCCATTCCATCATGTTGAAACAGGTTGCTGCACAGTGAGTGTCAAACAGAGAAACACTCAGTTGCTCGGCAGCCTTTCTGCAGTTTTATGCAAGTACAAACGAGCAGTCCTTGCTCTTAGGGAATGGAATCATTTTAGGACGTATCACGTTTTTTTCAGATGTCTTTATGAAGGAAAATTTAAAACTCACCCTTTCCTTCTGCTTATAATGGCATCTAAATTTCAATTTCTAAATTTAAGAAAAAACAACCCTCCAAATATCTGTTTTTATAAATGCAGCAAGTTTCAGGGGTCCAGCTAGAAAGAAAGGTGCAATTTGACAGCTCTGCTGCTTGCAAAGCTGAAGCTGGAGCTCTGCTTTGGGTGGCAAAGTAACTGGAGCTGGACACTGAGATGCAGAACCCCCTTCCTCTTGCTGCTTCTTTGAGACTGTGAGACAGAGAAAGCTCCTGTAATCCATCCAAACGTATCTATCATTAAACACACTCTTTTTAAATTTTTTTCTCCCCAATACACAAGTTTAAAGGTTTCAGCTGGTCTGCAACTTGTACAGGGCTCAAACTACTGCCTGCAATAGCTCTTTGTCACTGAAGCCAAGATGGAGTGCCTTGCTCACCTGCAGCACAGGTAGCATCACTCAGAGTACCTGGTCCAATTAGCAACAGAGCAACTAACTATGTGTGTATCCAGATAAAAGTTTTTTGCAATCAGCATCTCTTCTAGGTAAGATGGAAATCTAAATTAGTGTCCCTTTTAGCCTACTTCAGTTTGCAGTACAGCAGAAAATCTGGAGGACCGGGTCTGACTGACTTGTATTCCAGTCCTAGCAGAGAAACCATCTCCATTAGATTTAAAAAGCAAAAATGAGACAACACGGTAGGCCACAAAAATCCCTTTGGAACTGTACTCAGGTAACCTGGTTCCATGGCCAGGGAGGCAGAAGAGCAGCAAAAATCCTTTGCACTTTCTTTCATCATGCGTCCCACTCTCCTACCTGCTAATCCTTACAGGAAGGAAAGGTCCCCATGCCCGGCTGCCTTCCTCACTGCTTTGGAACTGCACGGAAGTCAGGAAAGGCAAACACTGCATGCAGAGCTGGTAGGAACATCCGTTCCCGTTGCCCTGAAATCTCCTCCTACCAATTTCACCTATGTACCTAATATATCTAGTACCTCTTAATTATCTTATGCTGTTAAATACACTTCTGTCACATTACTGCCTAGTCTAGTGACACTTTCAGTTAAAACAGGAAAAACACTTATTTTCTTCATAGAATGTTTACTTCTCAAAACAATAGACAAAATCTGTTACAGCACCAGTCTTAAAAAAGAAAAATAGTAAGTGGCAGTTCTCATTATTTAGCTCTTGAACATAACATGAGCTTCATGAAAGGCATGTCAGTTTGCACAGAAGGGCAGCCATCTCTGAGGCAACTGTCAGCACTCCAACAGAAGCATTTTTATCCACTTAAAATAAGAAGTTTAGCAGGAGAAAAACATTAAATTTATTTTTGACAACATGCACAACTTCAGTGTGAACACAAGCAGTTTGCAAAAAAAAATGTATAGCCATTTAAAATACTGTACAAAGCTTATTTTTGTAAAATGTGTTATATAAAATACAGGAACAAGCCACCTTAAGACTTGCTAAAGAAAATGCTCCCTGGGTGGGAAGACAATCCTTCCCACTCCTCACATTTTCAGAGGCTTCTCCGTCTTTTGGGGGATGAGGAGCATGGGCGAGGAGCACAAAGGTCAGGAGAGAACTTGGGAATACCAGTGATCTCACATTAGCAGCAGGAGAAGGATAAATGCCCAGAAAGTTTCATGAGCAAAACTGAAGTGACAGTGCAAACAAATAAGCACCAGGGAGCTGAAAAATGCAGGAAACTAACCCTTAGAAAACTGTAACCAAAACCATTAACAAACAACCCCACACAACAGCCAGCTCTGCTGAAGCCATTTCAAAGCACAAGAGCAGCCACACAGTTTCTCCCTCTTCAGAAAAAGGAAGAGACCAAGACATCCCACAATTTTCATTCAAGAACCTTGACAAGAAATCAACTTTAGTTTTAGCATTATGTAATCACACACACAAAAATTGAATTTGTTTTTTTTAAAAATATATATTCCTCCTCCACCTACATTTTTACATTTCAATGTGGCAAGAAAATTCCAGCATACTGGGTTTGGGAGGATGATTTACTTAAAAACCCATTGTGTCATTTTTTAAGAGAAGCAAATCAGTTGGAGGGAAGTGGGTGGAGGGAGGAGGAAAAAAAAAAAAAGGAAGGAAGAAAGAAAAACCACACATACTAATGGAGTCAAAACAGAAAAACAGCATCACCCAGGCTTCAGATTGCTTCATCTAACGGGCCACTTCAAACAAGAAGAGAATTAAAAAAAATAAATAAAATACATTTTGTAAGAAGACACATCTAGTTACAAATTCTAGTGCGAACACATAATCCATTCATCTGCTTCTGACCTAAACACCTAATTAAAGGGGCCAGCAGAAGGACCTTGCTCAGCCTAGCAGCACTTCAGAAGCTTAAGAGGTTACACAAGAGGTTTTCAAGAAACAGATGAGAGAAAAGGACATAGTACAAAACTACAGATGCATATGTGCAAAAGAGACAGGTATGCTAGAAGCAAGGAAGAGCTAAGAACCCAACAGCTTTTCCCCATTGTGTTTCAAACCTCAAAACCTGCCAGCACAAGGGGTAAATTTAGCCTTAAAAAAAACAAACAGTTAAAGATCAAAGAAAAGCCAGGTCCGAACAGGAAACCTCAGCAAGAACTAGGAGCTTTCAACTCGCTCTGTGACTGTACAAAGGAGAAATGCAAGTTGTGTCCCAAGCAGCAAGAGACAGACCTAGCGGGCAGGCTGGAAACTCAAATACATACATTCAACGCATGGAAGGCGACGCTGGTACTGTAGCTAGGAAGGACTGGGAATGGAGATGAAAATGGCTTCACATTCATGAGGTTTGCTTCATTATCTTAATGGAAGCATAATGTGCAGCACAGAAATTATATAGAGGAATATATAATTGCAAAAGATCCATTTACAGATTTTTGTTATTAAGTAAAAAAGTCATGTTACTGTCTGCGTTTAATCTCTCTATGGAGGAACAGGAACAAACTCAAGTCTCCACCAACATTTTTTCTCTATTAGAGAAGCCTGCCTGAAATGGAAGTAACACAAAGGAAAATAAGTATTTTTGTCAGACTGTCATGCCAGTGACTGGCAATAGAAATGCTCAGAACTTGCTAACATTTTTCTTCTAAATTACAAAGAATACTTGTCTCACAAAAAGTTGTAATTAAGGATGCTTTTAAAATACGTTTATCTAATTCTGGTTTACTTTCAAGAGCTTTTAAAGCAGAGAAAGTCCTTTTCCTGAATTTGAATAATTCAAATAGGTTCAATAATCCCACAAAAATCCCTCATATTTTCAAGTACTGTCCTCAAAAATTTGTTCTTTCCTTTAACCCATAGTATTAGGATTTCTTAACCTTTAGAACTAAGACATGCCCTTTAAAATCAAAAAACACCCGTCTAATTATGGCAAATGCCAAAGTAGATCCAAAGCCAAGAATTTTAAATAAACCTCAGCACGGAGATGCAAAAAGACCAAAGGATCCAAGGGGATCTCAATCCAAAGGGACTTATAAGCACATCCAAACATGCAACTCCAGAACAGTCTTGCCTGTCCCTGTAGGTATTCACATGCCTTTTAAAATTTGAATTTCAAGGCTCTCTCTGAGCATATTTCACACCTGTAGTTCCCATCAATGTCGACTTGGTACTGTGGGCTTTTAGCACCTCTAAAAATGCCTACACATTAAGTCACTTCTGATTATCTCCATCTGTGCACATTTATTCTTGCATAAAAGTATCACATCTCTGTTTATAGTTTAAACCACAAGCCTGGACCTTGTGCTCACACGAGGAGTCCAGAACACTAACAACAGGTTATAAAAGAGAAGGAGCAATGTCTGAGTTTTTCAGCACTACCATTGCCGTTAATTAGTTAACTCCTTCATGTGTTAAAGGCAAAAACAACCAAAAGCAAAACAAAACAAAAAAAGAGAACTTCTCTAGCATTTGGTATATATTACTTGACATATAAAGCAATGAAATCAGGGTTTGTTTTAATATAAATCAATATCCCAAACAAAAGAAGAATTTGAATACAAAAAAAAAAAAAAAAAAAGCCCCCACACATGCAATGAAAGTCAAGGGAAGTCATTTTGCATCCTTTCTGTATAAAGCAAACTCTATCTTGATAGACATCATTTTCAGAACACAGATGAGTAAAATCATGGCTCACTGATAGGAGGTACTGACCTTTCAAAATAGGGCTTCTTTAATCCATTTGTCATAGCTAGCACTCCAGCATACTTTAGGGACACTTAAAGAGAAGACGAATTTCTGACACCAGTTAGGTCAGCAAAAGAGTTGGTCTGGGTCAATCATTCAAACCTGAAGAGCTAATAGAGTCCCTGCATCCCTAAATGCTTTTACTAACTTCAATAAAATATATATTCTAAACATGACTTCTTAACCAAAATGCTAATTAGCTACTCCCACAGGAGAATTTGTTGCTATTTCTAGTTAAAACCAGAGAAATGTGGCCTTCCTGAAAGCACAAGACTAATGCAGACTGTGCGGAGGTTGCAGCAGGAACCTCGTTAGCATTGCCCAGCTCATGCTGCACTTGATGACACCACCAGCCCCAACTCTGATAACACAGGTCACAGGGAAGGTAGAAAGGAAAAGATAGGTAGAAGGTAGAAAGAAAAGAAAAGGTAGAAAGGAAAGGAAGACAATGGTTAAAAAAAAAGAAAAAAAAAAGTTTTACCCTTTGTAACTATATCTGCTTCAGCTTGCAATGGCAGCAGGGAGATGTTTCCTTCTCTTCCTAAGTTCTCAAAACAGGTCCATTTTTGAGGGCGGGAAGCATTATAAAAGAACCCCTGCCCTGCCCAGAGTGACCAAATTTCTTTAGAAAACTTAAAGAACAACCAGCAACAAGATGGCTTCACTAAGTAGTCATATTAGGTGAAGAGGCTATTTTCACTTTTAAGAAAATGCAACAGCACACAATTACTTTAATGGGATACAGTGCTGCCCACGCTGTTTTGATATGAATTTTCATCTATGTGCCAAGAGTATTAATTAGAAAAAGACTGTTCATAGGTAATCTTTAAATACTATTACCCCTTATGGCTATCAGTTCTAACGAGTCAGTGAAAAGTCTTATAAATCAGAGCAAAGAACCTTGTGGACACGTTCCTTTGACCTTCAACCAAAACGTTCTGTGGCCACAGTAGGCTAATCTTAGCCTTCTTGGTCTGAGAAATTAGTAGAATGGCTACCTATATCTCAAGGAAAAAAAAAAAAAAAAGTTATTCTCATCTTCTTCTCTATATTCTATCAAAGAATATAAAACAAAAACAGAAAGCCAGCCAGAAGTGCAAAATATTATTTCAAAGATATTTAATTTATTATTATTTTATTTTATAAAGAACTATGTATGTACAGTTGATTTCTGCAGCATG
>VZSV01000131.1:430969-456284 GCA_013398735.1 Nothocercus julius
TGTTCTTTCTCCAGTGTTGAGCTACTGTAAGTTCCAAACAGAATTATTTGTCATTTGATCTCAAATAGGGAATTTATCAATGTGAGGTATATCAGGACAGAAAAACACACCCAAACACACATATATGCCCTGTATGAATGGCTCCAGTAAGAGATTCAGTCGTATACAGTTAAAAGATTGCCTAAGAAAGATAATTATATTAAAAAAAAATATATATATATGGTTTTAAGCAATTAAAGAAGGAAAAAAAAATCCTACTATTTAGAAAACTAGCTTAACAATGCTTCCCAAGTTTAAAAAGAGCATTTGTTTACAGTACAGAGAAAATAAAGACTACTATAGAAATCATCTCCGCTCACGCATTCTGGTATCTTTTTCGGTTAAGTAATGAAAATAGCTGTTTCATTTAGGAAAATAAAAACACAACACATCAAGTGGTATACACTGATAAGACTTCAGAAGAAATTCCTCTTCAAGCTCATTTTATACAAGATCATTAGCAATGTACTTCACTGCAGTAGTTAAGAAAGTAATCACTCAAAGGTAGCAGCGCCACCTCTATGGTGTCAGAATTATGCCTGATGTCTCCTTCATCCTTTAAATTAATCCTATAGTGCCACATGCCTGGTTATGATACCCATCGCTACACACTTGCAAAGTAACTGGGTAAACCTTTAAATGTTATTCTTTCCAGTCTTATTAATTTTTTTTTAATAAGAAAGGAAAGAAAAGAAAAATGAACTCATCTCATATTCTTTAATGACTACCCATTTGACTGAACAGGAACAGAAGTGTTTCTCATAACAAACAAATTGTGTTTGTTTTCAAACACCTGCTAAGTGGTAACTCACTTGAACAAGATCATTTGAGTTAGTTTTTACAAAAGCAGTTGGGCCTTCTCTCCCTGCCCCTTTTTAAGCATTTGATGGTCAAATCTACTGCAACAGACCCAAATAAGAATTCTTACACAAATCCCACACAACAGACATTTATTACATCTGCTTCATGGATATAAGAGATTTTCATCTGTATTCTGATTTTAGATCACATGTTTTTGTACACAGCTGTAAAGATTTTTTTTGTATTTGAGTGAGATTAAATCATTTATTTCAGCACTTAAAAGTCTTCAAGCAAGTCACATAAATACTACAAGCAGAACTCAGGTTTAGATGTGAGGTACATATAATAGACCAAAAACCACTTAGTGCATTCATGCTGCTTGTGATAGCTTTTAAAGGGTGGAAATGGCCTCGACTGCCTTGCTCACTTCTCTTTCCCATCTTTCCCACCCTCCTTAACACTCAGCTGTATTAATATTAGTTGCCAAAACTATGTTTGACAAAAATTATAAGCAAAGCAGATCAGTTGTCTGCATAATTCCTCCATTTCAGTACAGCAGCTTGTACCAACAGATCGACATTTTAATGGTTACGCCTTTTCAGAGCACTCCGAGGGGATTTAATCATAGGGGTGGGATCTGCAGAGTCGGATGACTTGAGGCCCCATTTGAAGCTTGCTCAGAGTCTGGGCACAGCACAGGCACTCGCAAGAGTGGAAATAAGAAGATATTCAGGCCAGGCACTTGCAAGTGGCCATGGGGAGATATCCAAGGAGTTTAGCTCAGCCCAGAGACTGATCGTGTCAGCCAGGAAATGCTGTGCTACTTGAGGGTGTACAAGGTGAGGATCTCTGCCAATTTTCTTTGAGTGAGGCTTAGCTACAAAGATAACACGATCTGTAAGCAACATGAGGTTTTCAGGAGAGAAAACTTCAGACAAATCTGCACTTGTCTGAGTGTTAGGCACTCTTTATTGGAAAGGGATTTCACATAGTTTATGGTCCCTTCTAAATATCTACTGTTCATTTTATCTATTTATCCCCAAAAGAAAGATATGTAAATGCCAGACCTTTTCAGGTAAATCTTGGTAAACAGGTTAAGCATTGCTTTTCAAAGCAACCTAAAGAACTTATCAAGTGTCATCTAAATCAGATGTCCCAATTTCCTGTTTTGACTGGTCTTCTACTCCAAACCTGAAATAACTATCTTCCTCATCTGTCTTCTTCACCCAGTTCTGAAAACATTGAGATAGCTGTATTTAATTATCTATACCAAGAAAAACAAACAACTCCATGTCTCCTTAAAAAACATTAAGTTTCACCATCCTATCCCATGTGCACAAAACAAGGAAATTTCTATCCAGTGCACAGAAGAGGTAAGTTATGTAGAAGAGAATAGAACAGTCAGTAGCTGGAATCTCCAGCTATGTCTCCTCAACACTCATTTAAGTCATTTGGAACCAGCTGGAAGCCATTTGGTTAAGGAACTATTCAGTTAGCATCATTTCTTGTATGAAAAAAAAAATAACACTATGAACACTGAAATGGTATTTAAATATACTACAATGTGAAATACTATGCATAAGATGACTCAAGGTTTGAAGACAATTTACATCTTTAAGATAAATTCCTACTTGTTAATTGTAAAGGACTTTTCAAAGACACTAGGTATTCTACTGCTGCCCACACTTGCTGAGGAATCACATTGCTACTACTTTTTGCCTATATATTTGTCCATCTCAGAACCCTTCCTTAATTGTAAGTGAAATACTTATAGCAACCCATACAAGTAAAAAACTTCAGAACCAAGAACACAGTTCTTGCAATCATCTTCTAGAAGCAGCCACTTATTTGAGGACTTATGCTACAGAAAAATTTTACAAATTTCTCTTTTCTTTTGGCGAGCAGCAAGCATCCACCAATGACAATGAACTTTTCCAGGTGTCAATTGCTTACAGAGTAAAAGTAGGTTAGCCACAAATCTTAGCTGCATTTAGCCAAGTAAACAAAACAAACCTTTGAATTTGCTTCCAAAGAACTGTACCCAAAGTATGACAGTGTTATAGACGCTCCACTCAACAGCTTTCCAAATTTAGTTTTGTCATTTTATCATTAAATTTCATAAAGAATAGTACAAAACATCTTCAGCTGTCTCTCAGGCAGTCCCAGAGTATATAGCACAGTATCATTAAGAAACTTCTGGAAAAACATCTACCTTACCCCTAAGCAATTTATTCCATTCACACATTAAAGCTTAGATGCATTGTATTCTGTCGCTTTCACAACACAGTTTCTTTCACATTTCTTTTAAATAGCAATCTTTCCACGGACTTCCTCAAGTACCTTCTTCCCCATAGAGAAGGATTCTGTTTTTCCTGTGTTGCCTTGTGAATCAGACATCAAAATTCTGCTTTAAAATGGTTCTGCCACCCCCCACCTAACCATCTGTACAACTATGCAGTTTTCAGGAACACTCTGGAAATGAGAAAAACTTGGCTTGCAGCTTTTAAAACAGAAGTTTCCCCTTGTGTAATGGATGTTCTTAATCCCATGTGTCCACACATAAATCAAGCCAGAACCATTCCCACAAACAGATGGCTTTCGTGCCTTACAACACAATTTCTGTGATTTTGGAGGGGTGAATCCAGGTGATTTGGGATTCGGATATCTAGGCAGCATATTTTTCTTCCAGGCAAACAAGAAAGGATGATACTGCCAGCATATCCAAACCACATCAGTAAAGAAGAAAAGCTGAAGCCCTCTGCATTTATGCAATATTTGGACCAGCTGCACAGATAATTAAACAGCCTTGCAAAATCTCTACAGCTTCGGCTTTCTCAGATTTAGAAGTCTTTCATAAATTAATCAAGTTCTGCAGATAAGTGGTATTACTTGCATTGAGAAGCAAATAAAAGCCACAAGTGATAGTCAGAAGGGAGATGGGAAAGAAGAAAAAGAGCACAGGAAAACAAAAATGGAGACAACTGCTACTAGACAACTTGTACTCCTAATGACAGTGGGAAGGGAAGTAGTGTTACATTCCCAAAACTGCAGAGATCCTCCTGTGGCTATTGCTCAGGAGGCAACACAAGGCTAGCCAATTAAATCTTTATTTTGAGCAAGAGATTCTCACCAGTTTCCTACTTCCAAAGTATTTCCTGAAGTCAAAATAGCCAAATAAACTTGGACAAAGCTCGTGGGGTGGGAGACACACACACACACACACAAAAAAAAAAAAAAAAAAAAAAAAAAAAAAAAAAAAAAGGCTGAGATAAAGTAGTAGGATGCCCAGGACAGGACAGAATCTTGGTGACAACTACAGAATGCTCTATATACCCCAACAGCTGCCTGACAAGTGGTAGCTAAAATCAGCTTCTTTCTTGAAAGCACCATAAAGAGTTCTCAAGAGCTGGTGCTCAGGGAGAAAAAGAGTAAAGTGTTGTACAAGTTGTCCCAACTTGCGCAGGAGACCTCTTGAGAGTTAGTAGCTCCTTCACCATTAGCAGTGCCCACAGAGCAGGAGTCTCACACAAGGCAGGATGTTTCCCATACAAATGGGTTGTCCTCCTACCTCTCCTCCCTTTCACTTCAGACCAGTTAGCAGAGCAACGAAGACCTCCCCAAACCATCTTGGAGTACTCTCTGTAGGGGGAATAAAGGAGATTTCAGTATGAAGCACATACTGCAAAGGCTATTCTGAAGGCAATAAAACCAGGGGCAGAGAGAAGTTAACTAAATCAAGCACAGTCCAGTATCTGCCCATTCAAAAATGATGACAGATCCCATTGTTATTAACAAGCCAAACATGCAACAAAAGCCCTCCACAATTTGATTTGACATAAAATAGTGTCTTACGTTGTAACAATTGCTTATATTGGGAGGGGAGGAGGAAAACACAGTATTAAGTGCTTTATGCTTTAATTGCTTTTTAACACCTTGAGACAGGTAGAAGGGAAAAGGATGTAGTCAAAAAGAGCTGCCACCACTGCAAAATGCAGGCTCAGAAGTGGCTTATGTGAAAAACCTCATCTGCAATCAGTCCTAAAAGAAACATCACATGAAGATCTTGTCAGTTTTCAGATGAAAAACCTATTCCTAAAAGGATTAATGGGTAACAAAAATATCAGCCACTGCCACTAATCTCCAAAAGTTTAAGCACAGCACTCCAGAAATTCCTACACCAACCACTAAGAGAAATTAGGTCAGAAATTGAATCAGGTCACACTGGAGTAACATCAATCTTCTTATTTCAGAGCTGTCACATTTTAAATCTTTTATACAGTTTCCATGTAAATTATTAAAAGCAAAAGAGGTCTTTGCTTGAAAGAGACTATCCAAAAGTGACATTCCAGTTTATTGTTACAGTCTTAAAAAGACATTTGAAAAAGTTTACCTTCAGTGCTTTAAGATACACATCTCAACATGCTCCTGCAAATAAGCAAGAGAGATCTACGAGACTGCTTGAGGGTTTCCATAAAATCATCCGGGCTCAAGCAGCAGTGCTTCGAACACTGCAATCTGACAATACAATTTCTTTTTTAACCAGTTTCCGTGCCTTACTCTCAGTTTCTAGCAGACTGGCACTCAACTCCAGTAAAAAAAAGAAGCTGCTCCCATTTTCATTCTGTGCATCTGTCATCTTGCAGCTGAACTCTACTTTTTTACTGAGAGATAAATATATATACTGAGAGATATATAACTGAGAGACATTTTGACTCTGCCACTGTCTTGCTGCATAGCTCAAAGGAGCTGCATCTTGCTTCCCTACACAAAATAAATAGCATGTAATATCCTTAAGTCTCAGGAATCCATTGATACAAAGCCATATATAGAAAATCATTGATATCTCTGTCAGGACTAGAGCTTGTGCTACTGTATTCTTAAAGAGATCTGAACCTACATTTCTTAAAATAAATCAATAGGAAGTTTAAGACTCAAAGACCTTACCTATTCAGCTTAACTGGAATTTACTGTACAAAATCTTCAAGTGTCACTTAACTGATACATTGTCCCTTTATTACCAATCTGCTACTATAAAGCATTGAGACCTTTCATTACACTACTGATACAATCACTTGTTCTACTATAACACAGGTTATTTTTCACAATGGCAACAGCCTTCCAAGATGCAGACTATAGTATCTTACCTCCAGGTAAAATATTTGAGGAAATTATAAAAATTAGTTTCTGAAAGTTGTCGGTTGCACTTTAAGAAGTGGTCACTTTAACTTATGCTATTATGCTCCAGGGCTGCTCGGCTGACTCTGCGATAGACTGAAAGAACACCAAAAAATTGAATGAAGGCTTCTCAGTGACACTGTATTCCTACAAGTGGCATTGACTTAATTACCATTTTTATCATTATATTTATTGCTTTTAAACTCTGTATAGTACATTGAGCGACACTGCTGAAAAGGCCAGGCAGGGCCTAGAAAAGTCTCACCTACAGCTTTTAGGTATAGACTGTCTCTTTCCGTAATGAGCAGCAGCACCCCGTCCATGTCCTGCAACATCTTCTACTATAACATCCACTTTATCTACAAACTTGTCACCAAAACCAAACCAGCTGTATAACCACTGACAGCAAGACAAACACACTCACTTTATAGAGAGTAATTTTACAGTGACATTTATGAGCTGTAACAAACTACATGAATCAGTGACATAAACCTACTTAACACATAATGAACTAGAGGGCAAAATGAGTGCTTTGACTGCTAAGCAATTAAACAACGCTCTAACTTTCGGCCATTCAGCATTAACCTCTTTCACTAAATAACACTAAAAAAATCATCTCTTTTGTTATATAACAATTTCTGTCTATCTCTGAGTTACAATACCAGAGGTTTACAGACTAGCAGTGCCTTTGGGACATTTATTGCCTCTGGATTGAGAAAATACAGAACATACCATGAGGAAAAAAACAAACAACAAAAAAAACAAAACAAAACAAAAACAAAACAAACAAACAAACAAAAACCACACACACCCTTCACACCTCATACAAAAAATCCAGCCCACAACGATTTAATTGCGCGCCATTGCTACCACGCTACCACCTTGCTCAGGTGCTGAGCCCAACAGGAACTAAACAGTGTTGTCAGCATAAACTGGAACATTAAAAAATGCTCTGCAAACCCAGAATGCCACCAACAAGGTCCCTCTTTCCCTGTTTGGGTCAAGATTTATTGCACAAGTCACCTTGAATGCTGCCTGGTTAGGCTTTTTGTTTGGTTTTATTCTGCTTTTATGTCCACTGCAGATAACACCATAATGGCTCCATGCAGCAAGGATAAAGCACAAACACAGTTAATCTCAGCGTGGAGGCAAGTCACAGCAAAGAGCTGCGACAGTCCCAACTTGTATAGCCTGTCACGGAAAACAGCTACAAGAACTTCCCCCTAGTAAGAGGGACTGATGGAAAGTTTCCCCAGGACCATTAAATCAATCAATTTTCTTGCTGCTGCAGCTGTAGAGACAATTCCTGCTTTACCTTCCTTCTGTTCTAACAAACCCAAGGGAAAAGTTCCATAGAAAGAGTTAAACTGATCTCTCCTCTCCAACTTCCTCCCAGCAGCAAATTAATCATAAAAGCTCAGACAACTATAAAAGCCATTAACAAGAGAAAAGCAGGAGTAAGATTAAATACACCCAGTAATCTGCCCTAAGTGCAGGCAGGCAATTGAGCTTGTTATTCCACAGCTGATTTCCATATAAACCTGGTTGCAACAATTTTATACTACAATCTAAGTCTTAAGAGCAAGTTTTTCAGAGCTGCATTTCCAAATGTTCACTTTCTGAGGCAGGAAAAGCAAGCAACCCAGAGCTCCGGCTGACATGTAACTGCCTCTAGGAACCATCTAACTTTTATTCACTGTTAAAAGCTTGACTCAGACTGCTAATGCTAATAATGTTGCTAAGCACTAGGTCTCCATGACTTGCTTAACTCCCCATTTTGGAATGGTTTTGAAGACTGATGCTTCTCTTCAAAAAAAAAAAAAAAAAAAGCAGAAACCTACTCTAAATATATTTGTCTTGTCAATCCTAATAAATATCCCCCAAAATGACTTTTCACAGGCCTCTTCATTTAAGCTCCAGAGCAGTCCAGAAACTGTATTTCTCTCCTGTTATCCTAGAGCTCCTATGTACACGGTTATCCTAGGAAAAAAGCACAGCCAGTGACAGTTGAGGAGGATTACACTAAAACCAGCCTAGTATTTCTTTGGTAGTTCTATCTTACTGTTATGATTTGAAACCTTGTTTCTAACCTTAGTGTCAGAATTATTTTGATACAGAAGCCACAGAAATTGGTTACTGTAACTGTGAAGCATTACTTAGACCCTCGCAACTCTACATGGTAAAACATGAACAAAAACATAGTCTTCTTATGAAGTACAAATGTTCTCCAATAAGATGTCAACCAAGCCAACTTATAAAGCCCTTTAAATCAATATGTGCCAGCACACTGTGGACATTGAACACACTGAAGACATGTCAATAGCTGTGTACCAACCCTGCTTCAAAAAAACCATTGTATAAATCGTAACTTCTAATCTATGTCTCAAATACAAAACTGAGAGGGGCAATAATATATATATATATATATGTATCTATTTTCTGCAAAGGGCAAACACATCATGAGTTCTAAAATATTTGCAGTCATTTCTGTTCTTCTTAGAGGAATATACTCTAAAGCACAGTCAGCAAAAAATCCCCTAAGAATTGAGAAATCAAAGGGAGCTTTCACAATAGTGATAAATGACTTAAGAAAAGGAAGGCACAGAGCAAGGTAAAAGTTGGCAGAATATCAAAATCTTTAGATTCAAATTGGGAGATATATTCCCTTTATCTTCTTCAATCTCCATCTCAAATGGGGAAAGATTTGTAACATATTTTGCATCTGCAGTACTTTTCTTCCAGAACAATCATTTAAAAACGGAACCTCAGCAGCAGAGGAATATTCTGCTGGATGGGACCTTCTGTAAGGAAACTGCACTGGACAGCCACTTCCTAGAGAAGTGGAGTGTTTTCTGCCACATAAATTAACTGTAATTTACTAAATGCTTTAAGTATGCAACCTAATATATTTGTTCCAAAATAAAGCTAGTAAGTAGTTAAGATACGTTTGTTGCTATACTCAAAATTAAGATCCAGAACAAAGTTTTTTTGGTAACCAAAACACTAGTAGGGGGTTCTTGACATATTTCTTTTAAGCTTATCATAATGTTCCATAACAGCAGAATTTGGAACCACCTAGGTTAGAATCTGATGAATTGTAAATAAAGATCACAACTGCTTATATTTGAGCAGTACTGCTTATGCTGGAAAGAAGTATACATCCACCATCTGGCACACTGTAATTATAGAAATTAAAACTTCCATTTCTATGGCTTGCCTTTAACATTTTTTACTGATACAGTAATACTTGATCTTCTTAGGGAACATAATCCAGACTCATACTGTTAAATGACCACAGGACTATACACACTGGATGTGTAAGCAGTTTAAGCTGGAATTAAAACAAACAAACAAACAAGCAACAACAACAACAACAACAAAAAAAAAAAAAAAAAAAAAAAAACTTGCTCCCTAGTAATAACAGAAACCATTTCTGTACTTTTACGTCATGCCATAAAACTTAATCCACAGTCAAGGCAAGTTAATTTCACACCTGCTGAGTGATATCCTGGTGGATGGACCACAGCAGGTCATTAATTTCTCTTCCTTTTGATTAATTTCCACACTGGACACAGACTTTGGAGTTTCGATGTCTGAGTGCAAGGCTTAATTCTCGTAAAGAACTAGCTCAGTTTCTGCCCGCGCGTCGAAGTGCAAGGAGCCCAGATGTGACACAAGCGAAAGGAAGCTTCAATTGGCCTGGCACTAGACCCCGTCACACTTGTAATGGAGTCCGTCTTGCATAGTAGATCTCCAAGGTACTTTAGTGCATTCTTCTTAAGGGTAGCTGCACAACTAAAGTGTTAGATATTCATCCCTTGCAAGCCCTTAGCTTTCACTCCAGCCTTTCTGCTGGATGTGCCAAACCAAGAGACCCCTCCCTGACTTGGGTGCAGATCATTAAAACAGCAGAAACCTCTTTCTTACATTAGCCGCCTTCTTGCCTGGTGATCCAGGTTGACAAACAGATGGGCAAGGTTCATATCAGAGTTGGCACAAATGAAAAGGAGAAGCTGTATTCTTTCATAGGGAAGAGCTGTTTAACACAGCCCCTCTTCCCCCTTTACAGAGTGATTCGAGGCAAGAGTTTAAAAAGCCTCATCCTATGTATTGCCTCCAGAGGGACCTGATCTTTCTAAGTTGCAGTCACTCTGCTTTCATCCATTCTTCTCCCTTTCCTGCCACTCCCCAATAATCTACAACCCAGCTGACATTAAGCAGTCATCAGAGCTTGTAACTCCTTCAGTTTCCTCTGGTTATGTGTTTTCAGAAATCACACTGAACACAGGACTGATGCACAGGCGAAATTTCCAAGTATAATAGGTTGAGGCCAGAAAGACGTGACCTTTTCAGGATTTACCTGGGCCAGCAGGAGTTGCTGCTATATTCTCTCCAACTAGAAGTTAGAGCCTTCTTGCATCTGTCCATGGAATTAGTCTGAATAAACATTCCCTAGACATGTCAGTCAAAATAATACAAGATAAGTAGCTATTTGCTATTTAAACTACAAAGTTACTCCAGCTACTTTAATTAGAATTGTTCAGACAATCGTTATCCTGCCTCCTCCACCAAGAGGGCACGAATCTCTTCTAATATAATTCTGATGTCCCATTCTGGCCCTTACTACCAAGTGGTGATGAAGGGCTCTGCATAAAGCCTGAGCAGCTGTTCATTCAATACGTGCTGTAGTGGCTACCTGCTTATTTGCCTATATGCATTTTTCAGTACAAACAGACAATTTTTACTGTCGACTCCTATAAAGAATTTCAATGTAGGACAAAGTAGAACCTGGATTAAGAGGATTTAACTGCTGAACAAAAAGTCAATGTAAATTATCTCAATCCTCAGAGATTGCAAGCTGGATTTTTTGGGGCACAGCTTCCACTGCCGGCAACAGATTATGCCAATTCTGACAGAGTCAAAGCAAGCAATGAAAACAGCTACAGTTTGAACACGAATGACTTTTCAGTCCTTTCCCCAATTACCTAAAACATAGCACAAGAGAGACTTTCAGAAATACCTGCAAATTTCCAATGTCTGCATTTTTTGACATCTAGGTGCACTCTCCTTTGTACCTCTCAGTTCTAAGGGATGCAATAGAAGCCGTCCTCTTTCTGCTTCAGATCTCCAGCCATTATCTCCCAGATCTCCTCCTCTTTTGGGGCACACGGCTCATCTCCTCCCTCCTCAGCTTGGGCTCCTTTAGATGCTTTAGCTAGCACCTGAGCACATGGGGATATAAAATAAAGTTCAAAGCCATAAAAACATATGAAAAATCCACATGTGAAGACTGTGGCCTTCAAAAACCACCATCGCCTTACTCTCCTTCTCTGAAAAGCTGATACTTTATAAAGAAAAGAAATTTCATCTTCCTACATATTTCAAGCTAAAAATCAAGAGAACCCCAACTTGCAGAGTCAAGCAGAGCTGCTTTCTCTCCTCTTCACACAAAGAAATAAGATGAGATTTTCTGTAAGTGCTTGGACTAAAGTTTACAAAATCTCTCTATTTTTTATAGCACTTTGTAAATATAAGCCAAAGACAAATAAAGAATGAATTTAAATTAATGTTTTTTATACAATCATTATGTATATAGCCATGTATCAGGCAGAATTTCTCAAAAGAAAGCTAAAACAAATGATTATCACTGAAGCAACATGATGGAGAATAAAGTGGACAAGTGATATATTTAGTTTCATCCTATCTTTTTCCCTAGAGAAAAGTGTTCCTTCTAGTGTGGAAAGGGGAGGAGGAAAAACCTTATTCGGTCTCTTTAAAATGAATAAATAAATAAGCAAGCACCTAGGAAATGAAGATATGTTTTTTGCCCTCAACACTGAGGACCTGCTTACATAAACATAAAATGAGACTATATTTGCCTTGCCATGGATTTAAGCTTATATTTTTCAAGTTGAATGACAGAAGGTTCGTTCGTTCTCCTGTCCCCAATGGTTTCTGAACTTACTCGTTTAAATAATTCTGTCCTTCTCCACCTTTTCAAATCAAATTATATTGCTTGAGGAGAAGCTGGTGAGGTAATTTTGTTTTTCCCTGAATTGTAGAGGGATTATCTAATCCCAAACCACTTGTTACCCTGTCCTTTGATTTCCACCAGAACGGGAATTCCATCGTGCCTGCTCTTTGGCATGTTCTCTAGTGAGCAGTTTGAGTTGTTCTCCCCCCAGCTTTTGGAACAAGTCATTCTTAGAAAACACTTATAACCTAAAGCATTTTCATCAAATGAAACATTCAAAAAATGAACAAAAGTGGATCCACTTCAGTACTTAGTATTCTCTGTAAGGGCACATTAAGACAAATTTTAACAAAGCTTTCTGATACTGCAACAGAAAGCAGTTATTACAAATGGAAAGAAAGAGGATGAAAAACAGGTCCCTCTTAGCAAAAAAAAAAAAAAAAAAAAAAAATCTTAATAGTTTATCAGCTAGGGGGGCGTTTGGCTGCTGCATGCTCTACCTAATGTTTACTTAGAAGAGCTAAGAAATCTGATGTCAAAGATGCAAATGCAATGGAATTACTTCTATTTGCTGATTTTTTTCTGGATCCAGAGCAGGCTCAGCGTCCACTCCCTGAGCCTGCTGGGGATTTACACTGCACCAAATAGGACACACCAGTAAGTGCCTTCCTAGAACCAAGTTAACATTAGGTAGGTAAAGGCAGAGGCTCCGAAATAAACCCACAATTCTGAAGATAAAAATACTCATGTCTGCGTGTGCACACACACACAAATATCCAGCTTTCAGACAAGCCTTTTGAAAATCGTTGAAACCTTCGCAGTAGGTTCCTGAAGGCACATGCAAAGTTGCCAAGAGGATCATCATCTATGGTTCAAAAGAGAATTTAAGTGGTCTTGAAACAGTACCACAATAGTAGCAGAAGGCATAAAAAATGAGCCACTATGCTGACACTAGAGCAGCTGGATAGATTTCTTCACCACTTAGTCATACCGAGTGATTAGAAAGAGACAAACAGAGACAGATTTGCTAATATTATGAAAATACTAGTTCCTTTCTACGGATTGGGGAAGTTTGTTGGCAAATAGATCTTTAGGAGATGGGTTGATACAATAAGTCTTTTTTGTTTTGGTTTTAACCCCATTACAGGGCTACATGGATTTATCTTTTTAGAAGTCTGAATTTAACAGACATCCTCCAGATAACTTTTTAAGGCATATTTTTCATCACATTTGGTAGCATTTAGAGTAGTCCATTCACTTTGAAAGCTCCAACCACCAGGATCCAACATAGTCTCTTCTATCACTATCACTCAGGCTGCTGGCTTATACCCACATTCTGCCAAAGAAAGTGCAAACACAGTGTTTGAGCCATGTGGAAGCAGAGAATAGAAGAATCTCTAATTAGACGGAAAACAAACAAACAAAAAAACACATCGTCAATCACTTGAGTTCATAAGGTCTGCTCCTTAAGAGGAGGACTGTTCATACTAACAGCCCCATGTAATAATACATTTACTCAGTGTTTTCCTTTATATTTCATATGTATTTCATGTTCCTTCCTACAGCAACAGGCCATTCCGTAGCTTCCAAGCTCCAAGTTAGGTTGCTGTTACAACGCTCAGACTCCTGCAGTCTGGATCTGACACACGACTTAAGTTTTGTTAAATCCGAGGAATGTTTTGGAAATCCATCTGTACGCTCTCAAAATATCTATTTAATTCCAAAGTTATATATGGCTTTTTAATGGCTTTCATCAATTTTCCAAATCTGAGTAAAATTCTGATCTTCAAAGTAGTCAAGCAAGCAAATTCCATTTCCCATCAGTAAAGTTTCATTTAACCACTTACTTCTCTCAGAGCAAATTGTTCTTGCTCTCCTTCCTTAGCCTGCTTTTGCTGAAAGACAGCTCTGCTTGCCCAAGTAATGGCTCCTTAATAACAACTTAGCAAAACAAACAAATCGAAAAATTAGAGGGTCTTCCCTCTGTCATTCTGCATCATTCTTTAGCACTGGAAGGGTTTTTGTTCTATCAAAAAAAAAAAAAACAAAAAACAAACAAAAAAAACTATTGTTTTAGTGCCACAGGTATCATTAGGCATCTAAAATTTGCATGTAATGAAAAGTGAATCACTCCAAACAGTAATTAAAAATAAAAAAACTAACAGAGGGAAACTTAAATAAAACAAGTAGGCAGATTTACACAAATTTTAAAAGATAGTATTTCAAAAGTTACCTAAACTCAGATTTATATATGATGCTCTGCTCAATTTTCTTATAACAGGCTGTCATGACAACACGATCTGACACTTTCTGCTTAATGTTTGTCATCCGCTTATCCTGATTGACTCTTTTTGGTGAAAGGGCTGTCTCAGTAGAGATGCTTATACAAACATCTAGAATAATCAAGCCCAACATGTTACTGCAATAGCAGAAGTCAGTTCTGGTATCAATAACCTATATAAAAAACCTGCAGGAACACAGGAACTCCAGCACACTCACTGGTCACTCCTCCACAACACACAATGAAAGCTTGGGCCACATGGGCAGAGAGAGACCTTGAATGAAAATTGCCTCAGTCTTTGCAGACAGTGGCTTGAGGTCAGCTGTAAAAGCCACATCAGAAAAAGGCAGAGAGCTGCTGTGGAAACAAGTAGATGCAAAAATCAATGGGCCTTCAGAAGATTTGGAAGCCTTGCTTGAAATGAAATGTCTTGAAAAGTGGTTGGTGAGCAGTCCAAGAGAAAGGTTTGAGTTCACCTCATATGTATTACTAGCTGATCACAACAGAGAGTCAGCAGAGCTACACAAACCCCATTCACAGTGTTCACTAACCTCTACCTAGTTTTACAGAAAAACAATTTATTCTATCCAGGTTTGCCTGCCAGGGATGCAGGCAAGTTGTTTGGCTGTGTTTGAGTTTGAGAAGTCAATAAGTTCAGTAAATAAGAATATTTTTTGTTTATTAAAGAAAGATTATACAAACATAGGAAAACACTTCAAAAGTCCATTTTGGGGTATGAAAAGAAATGCATGAGGTGAAGCATAGATGCAGTGCGTGTGTGTATGTATGTGCACACACATGTGTGCATGCGTGTGTGAGAGAGAGAAACAAGATTTCAGTACATATGGTAAAACTTTACCCTTAAACACAAGAAGAAAGCATAGTGAGGTGAGAGGGGAGAGAAAAAAAAAAAAAAAGTCATTCAGAACCTGGATTTAGAAACAGATTTTGCTGCCTGTGGAGCACAAAGAACCACTAAACTACTTTTCAGGTATAACTAAAATCCAGCTTGACTAAAAGCAGCATGACCATTTTTACCTACCACTGAAAAAAGGCTGAATTTGTACACATCTGCTGAATAAGAGACTTTATTCACTGAAGGCTTTGCACTTAGTCTAGCAGAAGGCTGCTACCAGTAGAGGAAGCCGCCAGGCTGAGCAGAGCAGCAGATGCATATGCTGCCCACGTACCTCCTGAAGGCCAAATGAAGAGGGAGAATAACACAGCCACTTCAGTCTTTTAGGATGCAGAACAGGAGGAGGCAGTAGTAATAGCAGTAATTAAGTAGCGGTGACAAAGAAAACATGCTTCAAATTACAACAGATGTAATCAAAATGAGGGCGGAGGGAGATGCATCAAAGCCAAAAAGGAAAAGAAGATATGAAAACTGTTACCCTTGTTCTGGAGAATTTCTAACACTTCTCCCAATTATTATTTACTATTTTTTCCAATGAGTTTTACAGTTCAAACAGTGGCTTTAAATGAGATTTTAAAGGTTTTTGTTGGTTTATTTGTTTTAAAAACGAGGAAGGATGGAAGTGCCAATCACAGTAACTGGACAACTGTCAGCAGCACATCCAATCACATGAGCTAAACAAAAATATACTACCTCAAAACAAACAAATAAAAAAAACACACTGAACATATTTGGCAGGTTTACACCTCCACTTGTCAAATGAAAGGAAGACAGAACTGGTTCCTATCACATACAGTAAAAAAAAAAAAAATGAAACTTTTTATTCTTGCATTTTTGTGGACAAGGCACACACACATTTACTCTGAGCATAGGCTAGATTCCCATACCCCAGGGAAGTTGGAAACTAAGCACTGTAAGGTTCCTAGAATAATTTCTACCAAGCTACAACGGTATTTTATTTAAAAGGTTGCTGAGGCAGCTTATTTTAGCTATTTAAAAAATAAAGTGTGAGGCATCTTTAAAAATATTCTGTACCTTGAAAAAGGGCAAGAATGTACCTTTATTAAAAGAAATCTCTTCTCATAATATACTCTGTGCTATTGATTTTGAGCATGTAAGAGTTATATTTCAGCCATTTTATACAGTGATAATAATTTTCTTTAATTATATAGAGTGCAAATTTTAAGTATTTTCACCATAATAAGGAATTCAGTCTTCTAAATGAAATTGATGTTTTAAAACTTGAAATTAGGAGAACCAGCATTGGCACTGAAAGTAGCAGTTTTACTGTTTTCCACTTCCTTCCCCAGCTTATACAGTTAAAACTGAAGACAAGGAGCGAACTGTTACATTTTGAAACACGACTCGCCAAAGCCCAGAAAGCCATTGATAGCCACATCAGTTCTCAGCCAGCTCGCTGCACTGCTGCACAAATGCTCTGCTAACAAGTGAGGAGAGATTGGAATGGGGGCACAAATCACACTCAGTTGCAGTCTTAAAGCTTGATGGAAACCAGGCAAATCAATGACATTCCTATGTAAAAGTATCAGTGAAGTCTGGTGTTGATCTTCTTCAGATCCTTGGAGCACAAAGAATATGAGTACAAAAAGGAAAAAAAAGACATGAATAATAAAAGGGAGTGCTAAAACCTCTGTGTTGCACACAGCATCTGAACATCATATTCTGAAGTACCAAATTATCAATGGAACAACAGATTTCAAGAGTGCCATATCCAACAAGAACAATTGCTCAAGGCCCTTGAGCAAGAACAACAATTGGAATATAGGTCAAATAATAAAATAATAAAATAAAATAATAAAAACTCACCCACATTGCTCTAATATACGGAACATAAGAACCTTGTATTTTCAAATGCAGAAAGAAAACCACACTGTCTCCCCAAAATGAGAAATTAAGATTGACTGGATCTCTACCTAACCTTTCCTTTCAGATATAAGAAATGCATTTGTTTGTAGAACACTTTTTTGCTATATTTTAATTATAACAGTATCTCTTCAAGACTTTTTTTTTAAGGTACCTGTTCATGTCTTTTTCTTTCCTCCATTTAAAGGGCTCACTGTTTTCTTTGCTCCAGACATAGTCATACGCATGCCAATATCTCAGTATACAAGAAAGTGTTCTTAGATGTGTTTTAAGTAGTTTAATCAATACTGGCATTCTTCTGTAACATTACACAGCACTTAAACTATGCAACCAGCACAATGTGCAAGCCGCTATGCCAGGCAATGAATCAAGGTACAAGAACTTTAATAAAAACTGAATGGGAGCTATACCTGTCAAAAGCATTTGCCCAATATCAGCCACTACAACCCTCAAAGGAAAATTTAAGAGCACACTGGGGGCTCATTGTACTAGTTTCCATATACAAAACCAGAGGTTTCAATAGCATTTACTCAGAAAGAGCTCAAGTGAACCGCAATGTGGCTCTTTGCATGAGCACAGAACTTTACCCACTGCACTTACACTCTCGTTACAAAAATTCATTCCTTTTATTATAGGCCCATTGCTCATGGGATCCCTGTTGGTAACACACAACGTTATAACAACTGCTCATTCTCTGGATATTTGGCAGTCAGCTTGGATAAATTAGCAAATTAAACTTCCCAGCTTGAAGGGGGCAAGTGCAACTTGTACAGAATGTTACCTCAGGTGACAGTAAGTGGCAAGTCCAGTGGAATCCAATGGATTCCACTGAATCATTTCCCAGACTGAAACTTTCTTGCCCCTTAACATATGTTGGTGAGAATTTTGGTAAGATAGGTGAAGTGAAAGCTATAGTAACCTTTTCCTCAAAGGAACCATAGTAAGTGCTATAACGTCACCAATCCAGGAACAAAATAGATTCACTCAAGAGGTTCAAATAAAGACTAACAAATAGGGCTGTAAGCTGAAATCAATAAACTTCCCTAGAAATCTCAAATCACTGAAGTCTAGATTCAGAGGTATTGGGTCAAATTGTAGCAAACAATTGTACAACAGTGTCATTTCCTACACATGACATTGGATAACCAGTAAAGCAAAACTTTACTGCTTTACTGTAAAAAAAAAAAAAAAAAAAAAGTTTTTTTTTTTTCTAAGTATGACTGTCAAATTAGTGAAAAAAATTTGGAAGAGCATTTGAAAAAGAATTCTAGATTACCATCCTAGCCACCTTAAAGCACAGTTCATATTTCTCTATCAAGAGAAGCTACAATATTAAGGCAGAGAAGATTGCTTCTAGAACTGATTTACAAATAAACATAAGCATTTTTATCTTGGATACTGGTTATTAGAAATATGCATATAATTATTTTAAAGTATAACCATAACATAGCAGTTTAATTTGATTACAGGCTTTTAAATAGAGACTAACAATTTCACAGTAGTTGATTTTATCTATAGTAAAATAGCTGTTAGCATTACTGGAAAACAAACAACCCCCCCCATCAACACAGCAGCATTTTAGCACTGTAGTTCTGCTTGCTTTATTTTAGCCTAGTAGTAAAAAAGTATAACATTGATAGACATTAAAGAGAGCAAAAATATACTGCATCATGTTCTTGTATGACTGATAGAAGCAACTAAGAAATTGCACTCATGAAGAAGGCAAGGAAACTCTTCATTTTAACAAGAATTTGCAAAAATATAAGCCGTGTGCTAAGAAATTGATTGGAATAATGTAGCTTTAATAATTTGATCAAATATATTAGATCAAATATAATCTAAATTGGAGTTTGAGTGGTAAAGACTTTTTTCCCTTCCTTATACACAAAGTTACACATCCTTTTCCTGTTCTGTCAGATCAGAAACGTAAATACTGATTTCTCTGACAAAGTCATACCAAAATACAGAAGGAGCAACAATTGTTAATTAAAATGTGAGAGAGAAACATTAAAAATTTGGTTTTATATCTGTTCAGAGTTTGTGCCCAATTTCCAAATTTAATTTGACTTTGACTTTCATACAAACAGTCTGAGCTCTTCAAAACCCTTCTTTTCACTCACTCCTCTAAATATTCTTTCAGATTCTTTCCTGATCTCTCTGCGGATTTTGATAATCCTGGCAATAGAAAGAATTTTAGCATTTCCCATCCTGAAGCCCATCCATATTACAGGGATTTCAAAAGCAGAGTTCTTAGAGGGTTTTGTGGTATTTCTTGGGTAAGTTAGTTTTTTATTATTATTAGTTTTATTTTGTATTATTTTTTATGACTCATTGAGCAGATAGGAAAGTTTGTATCCACATACAATTATATTTGTAGTTTACCAAATCTGTGCAAAAGTTTCTATGTTTCCTTTCAGGTACAGGGGAGAGGGGGCAATTTTAATGTGCAATTCATATTGAAAGCAAGACAAGGAAAACAAAACAAAACAAAAAATCATTCTGAGAATCTCAGGCTGACCAAGATCTGGAAACTGCTGTTCACCCAATTCTTTTAAGTAGATTCTACATTTTCTATACTTATTGGCATCTAAAGTATTAAAAAAGAAACCAGTTTTGATTGAATCAAGTCAAATGTGGGCAGTTCACACAAACTAGAACCGAGTTAGCCCATAGTTCCAGTTTTCAGCACTAACTTCTGTAACTCTTACTTTAGGTGATATTTCTTTTAGGCAGAAATGCTCTTCGCTGTTTCTGTGTATTGAAACAATGTGAGACTTTCACTCTCCCGTTAGGTCATGTAAACAGTTGTATGCAATATTCAATACCATCATGTTACAATGTGCTCTCATAAGAATGAATGAATGGATAAATAAATAACTCCAATTCTGGAAAACTACCACATTATAAACATTTCTGATGTTTATTCTAGTCTTTCATAAGCTTGTTTAAAAAAGTAACCAATTAGCATGTCTGATAGAGGGGTCTAATACCACAGCATAAATCTTAAAGACTTAACTTAAAGCATTTTCAACCTTTCTAGTCAACTATGCATAACACAGTACAGAAATATTATAAACTTAGTGATGAAGTCTTTGTGTGCACTGTCTTTGTACAGGACCTATTGAGGCAAGACAGACTTGTGGAGGTTATTTAAAAATCTCGTTTGAAAATAGAACTGATCTGTTCAGAGGTTTTAGCTGTGAATGCCATACTAAAAAGGACCAGTTTCACTAAATGAAGGAGGTATGTGTTTGTTTGCTCCAACTCAAGTACCATATACACAAAGGTTTAATCTGACTTTTGTCATGTAACATTTCAGATAGATTATCTTCAGTTAAAATACATGGCCATTTTCCATAAAAGGTCATTGCTAAGAGCACAGGGAACATAAAATTAGTTATGTGGAGTCCTTAGTCTGTGAAATTATCTTCCACGTATCATGTGCATATTACAACCACCCTCTTCAGACTTCAAGAGAAGCTTCAAAAAAAAATGCAATAAAGTAGTTATGGGATATTGGCATTTTCATGATGTCAGTCATATTTGTGGTGGAGAAGGAGAGAGGAACAGAGTAACCTTTTGATACAGAATATCAAACTGACACGGCAAGAGAAAAGGTGGGAAAGAGAGGAGGAAGAGGCCGTGTTTTAAAACTATCAGACCTACTGGCCCAGTGAATATATTCAGATACTTTTATACTAACAAGAATCTCACACAACTACATGTTACTCCATTTTAGTCACAGATACTATAAACAGAACTATCACATAAGTCAGTGGAGCCCAAACTTTCAGTATCTTGAGAGGTCACAAGTCCCATAGGACCTCCAGATAAAAAAATAAAACTTTTGGCAGGAATGATCGTGCCAAATGACAATTTGACTAACAGTTATCCAAATATGCTTTGATAGGATCTCAAAGCACAACCACAATATACATAAAGCCTACCTGTTTCTTAGAGAAGGATGCAATACAACCAGAACATACCTTAAGAGTAGGAAGCAGCAATACCTAATTCTAACAGCAGTGAAGAAAAGGTTTTAGTTATAAAACGGCTCCAGGGAAACGTAACCAGCATAAATACACCCTATGTCAAAAATTTATACGCAGAGAAATCTGGCAAACTATGCTGCCCATGAATAACAGCATAATCTTTTTTTTTTTTTTGTTAAAGCAGTATGAACTCTTCTCTTTCTTATTTAAAGAAAAAAAATAAAGGAAAAAAGAAAAATCAACATTTCTGAAGTCACAGCAAAAAACAGCTTGCCTGTTACTTGTAAGTTATGAAAACTCTTTTGTCTACAGGAAAACTAGGGCAACAGACATTGGTGATAATTTTCAGTTGCAGGCTTTCATCAGGAGGCACAGAGCAGTCAGATCATTTTCAGTAGGTTAGGCTAATAATCAAGGTTAAACAGCTTGGAATGCCTGTGAGATGCATGAAGAAATACACTTAGCTAATAGGAATAACAGGCGTTTACAAGATTCATCATATAAAGAGGGGCCAAGTTCACAGCATTCTTAGCTCATACAAACCATAATTATAAATCAAATGAGTCACCTCATTGACATAAACTTTCCTCACAGAAAGACTTTGCTACTTAGATTATACTAGACAAAAGGAATCCCTGTCCCCCAAGCTAATTTTCTCTCCTTTATTCTTTCTCTGCAGTGTCTCCCTAGCTCATAAGCACTCATAAACATATGGAAAATACCACAGACTTAGCAGGAGCCCCTCAAAGGAGCTCCATCCTGGCTTGAGCAGACACATAGACCTCAGGCTTCAAGGAGTCACCCATTAGAGTAGACAAGAACAACGTAAGACGAGAACAAAACCCCATAAAGTTCATCACAAGCCAGCATCATTATTCCAGCTCGAATAGAAGAATGAGGCTATCCACCCTGAAAACATTTTGGACTGACACAAAAAGCAGCTGCCTCGCATCTAAGTGATGTGTCATCATTTCAATGTCACTTGTTCTTCATAATGACATTGGCTCTTCCTCAAAAAATGCCCAATAAAGCACTTATCTCTATATCCAAATAACATTAGCTTGCATAAAACTTCAGACATTTCTCTTTGTGGCCATGAATTGCAGTAACAGCTATAAACATACATGATCAAACAAGCGACTAACAAAAAGACTGGGTCACAAGCAATGGAAACCAGGCCACTACCAATACAAATGTGAACAATGATAATAATTCCTCACACAAGTCAGAGGACATGGTCTAATTCTAGACTCTTCCAAAATGAGAGCAAGACCCAGGCACTGCAGCATTTGCAGCTCCAGTGATGTATGCTAGCAATGGGAGTCTAAACAGGAAAATAGGACTGTTTGCATACACAGGTATGCACATATGCAAGCAAATAATAAAAAAATCTTCTGAAATATGGAGAACAAAGGTTTTTTTGTTAAGTGCATATAAAGTGCATGTTATGTGGAATGCACAGTTGCTAACTCCACAAAAGTAAAGAGGAATAAAGGATGGCATTGTATCACTCCAATCATTTAACTTATTCTTAAAACTGAAGATACCATAATACCAAAACTGCTTGATTCTAGAGCGAGCTTCCCCTTGCCAGACTCGCCAGATGATGAGCTCTGTGTAGCACGTTCATCTCTTCAACAGATGCTTCTGCTGTTCATTACTAAGTCGCACTGCTCCCACCCAGTTTGGAACCAGGAGGGGCAAACTAGTCCTGCAGACGCCTTGGGAATAACACACACAAACAAGAACAGCCTCAGAACCTGGCTTTTTTGATATTCATTATACTAGATTTCTTTCCACTATTTGTTTAATGGATTAAGCACAGACTAAATTAGACAATCTGTCAGCAAATAGCTTTTAGGTAATGTTTGCCAGTGCATCTCCCATATCCCCTAGTTTTTCCCCATCTCCCCATATCTCCCTAGTTTTTTTCCTAGGAATAAAACTGAGCCAAATCTCCCATTCTCTTATGAAGCATTAAGTCTTCTTTAGAATTCAAACTGCTCAAAATATGAACATTGTACTCACAAAAGCCTTCAAAACGCCTACCACACAGCTAATAATCAAGTTGTTATATCACTGAGGGACATTTTGTGCCAACTACTCCTAGTGTTTTCTTAAAAATTTTAGAGTCAACGTGAGGACAAAAACTGCACATCAAGCTATTCTAATAAACACACAAGCGCAGACTTATTGGTTGACAGCAGCACACAGTGCCATAAAGATAATTTCACAAGCCTTGTTAAAAAAAAAAACAATTCAAGGGAAATGTGTGGTACTAATAAAATTCTACACATTACTTGAAGTGTAGAAGTCAATGGTTTAAAGATTACCACCACCCTCAAATTGGGGGAAGAGAAGGAAAAAGAAGCTGGGTGCAAGGAAATGACATAAGACCTTACATTCACTGTCTTTGTTCTAATGAGGTGTTAAGTGTGAGAAATTCGGGGCACCTCATTGCTTTACCAGACTCTACTTTATGAATAAGATAAAGGATTTTAGATAATTTGCACACAGTATTGATAACAGCTTCCTAAATTTTGGGCAGTTCACTTGCAGGAGCTTAAAACAACCAGATCCTCTTAAACCATGGGACAGCCACTTTGCTGTCAGTCCACGCTGTGTGAGCGTCAGCCTGGGCAGCACGATGGATTTATTACGCAGAAAAGGGAAAAGTGTGTATTCCTATCTAACCCTTATTCCACTCATATAAAGAAAAGCATACTTTATAAGAGAAACAGAAAGCAACCCGTTTACATCAAACTATGAAGAGTAGAACCTTCCTCCTAATACTTAAGGTACCTCAAAATTAAATTATTCCCTGCATTATCCCATGTAAAGAGAAGGAAGCAGTACTGCACGTTACCTTACACATGCTTTAAAAAAAAAAAAAAAGCTATTCTTTATACATAATAAGAATCACCAGGAAAAAAGAGATGTTTTTTTCCTCCTACTATTAGGCTCAGTATAGCCACCTGTAACTATGTCAGCTGTGATCTTGCAGTAAGCAGTTTCTCACGAAGAACAGCCTGAGTCTTTATGCAAAGATGAAGAAAGAAAGAAGTAAATCACCCATTTAAACTAACTTGGGCTCAGTGTCCCCAGGCAAAATGTTTTCAATTATAAATAACAAGAACTAACAGGTTCTTCCATTTTGAAGGAAGTTTTTGGTCTTTTCTGAAACAGCAGAATACTCTGAATGGAGAACTAAGGTGATCTCATTCATTTCAGAGTAAAGCCTAATGTGAACAAACAAGTTCAAATACTGCATTGTAACAGATATATTAAGAGACATGCCCTACTCCCTATCTGTAGCAAGAAAACACAGGGCTCTTTGCAGAGATAAAGCACTTAAAGACACTTAATCAATATTCACTCCTATACTTTAGGATATGAACTATAATGCTGAAAAAGCTACCGTGCTATTTGGGGGAGAGGGAACGGCAAGTGACAGAGCTTTGAAGGTAAGTATCCATATATGCTCAAATACCTGACTCTCGAGAGTGAATCTTCGCTTAAGGGTTATTCTGTTCTCAAAGGAGATTGATGCAACATCAAGATCTAATACAACCACCAGTTCTCAAAGTTTAATAGCCACCAAAAACACAGCTGGCACTCCGAGGATCAGATTCGCGGAGCATCGCGACTGGAAGAGGTGGCACTTACGCTGGTAACGACCAGGAAAGACTAGACCCTTCGTTTGTCTCCCACTCCATGCACCCCAAAACGAGTTCACCTTAGTCACAATAAACAAACAAATAAATAAATAAATACCAAGGTCGCCTAGGGAAGGGCCCCCGGGTCCTTACATAAGTCCGGACGCCACCGAGCATCGGCTGAAGGGCTGCTGCCGCGTCGCAGGTGTCGCTCCTCAGACAACGCAGCGGGCGGGCGCGGGACACACAGCGCAAGGGAGGAGGCTCCCCGCCCGCCCGCCCGCCCGCGCGCCTTCCGCGGGGGCGGCAAGGTCGTTACACAAGGTGACGGCGGCACCAACGGCGCCGCAGCGCTCCTTACACGCCCTCCCCACCCCCCCGCCTGCCCCACCCAGCGCGGGGAGACCCCCCCGCAAAAGCGCCACGGCGGGGGGGCCGTCGCCTCACGGCCTCAGCGGGGGGTAACAGTCGTTTGGAAGGCGAGTAACGGTCGCCTGGCGGGGGGGAATGGTCGCTACCGGAGCGAGGGGGGAAAGGTTCGCCGCCGTCGCCCTCACCTCCTCCGGCGCGGCCGGCGCGCCGCGCCCGCAGGAGCGC
>VZSV01000131.1:456670-493002 GCA_013398735.1 Nothocercus julius
GAAATGCGCCCCCCTCCCCTTGACGTACCCAACGGTCGCTCCCTTCACACCTGCCCCGCCGCGCCGAGGCCAGCGCGGGCCCTGAGAAGGGCCCCTCTGCAGCCGGGCCCGGAGTCCGCCGCACAAATCTTCGCGGCCCCCCGTAAGGTTAGGCCTGCACCTCGCCTCTGGTAGCAGTCGCATCTTTTGTTTGCCTTAGGTGGGTTCCTTCTATCAGCTAGCGTTTCTGTTTTGATTTTTTTTTTAAGCCTTAGACACACACACACACACACACACACATTTTTGCGTGGAGTTGTGGAACATTTGAATTAATGTTTCCTAGGTTGTCCTGAAAATGCTTCTAAAAGCTGCTCAAGCGTCATTGTTTGGGGAGTCGTTGCAGGCAAGTAGGGTAATAACGCAGTTTTATAAGGAGAGGATGACTGCAGCTCGGCAGCGCTTTTCGGAGAGGCTTTGCGTGCCGGCCCGCGTACACACGCGTAGGGGAGCTGATAGAAGATGGGTGACACCTGGCGGCCAGCCCTGCTCTCTGGGCTTGCTGCAGGCCTCTCTCATCGGGAGCAGGCCAAGGGCAAAATGAAAGATGCGTTTCAGCTTAGCTCTGCAACGTTACGCAAGTTCAAGGAGATGTGCATGTTATATAGCTTGTAATAAACTGCAGAACTGAGATCAGTGCTCTCCACATGACATGGATCATCAGAAGATGGTTATGCAAAAACAAAGTCAAATAAATGGATGTGTTTTTGGTGAGAGTGCCCAAAAATCTTCGCTAATATTTGGTGCTATTCATTTTGGGTTTCTCTTCACATAATAGGAAACTGGCATGTGTACAGTGCACGCTGAGGGACACTTGGTGCCCATAAGCATCTCCACAGTGTGCAGTGCAATTTGGCATTTCACTTTTCACCCAGCAACACTCTATGATCATGCCTTCCCAGGTGGAAAGTCTCATTGTGATTTGATGAGAGATTTGGAATTTGAAATTTTAGAAAACATCAAGTGATCAAAGCCCTGACCCTCTTTCTGTGCAAGAAATGAGTAATTTTGTGATTAGCACTGTTTGTAGAATAGGCTCTTGCCACAGAGAAATGAAGCAGGTGAAATGATGCACTTTGATTCTTTTCCATCTATTGTGCTTATAATTTAGGGAGCTCAAATGAAGGGGCTGAGCCAACACTGTAGTCACTGTTGGATGAGATCTGCATTCCCTGCGCTGCCCTACGCTCAGCACAAAGCTCCTGTCTCAGATTGTCTCCTGCAGCCTGTCAGGGAACAGTGAGGCCCAGCTGTTCCCTGCGGGCTGGAGCTGTGTTGATAACATGGTTCAGAGCAGCAGCTTTCTGGGGAGAGCACAGTCAGGCTCAGCCCTGAGCTCACACGTGGAAGTGCTGTGCTGCAATACAGGGTGTCTCCTGACGGTGCCTTGTCTGTGCCAGGACCTGCCGGGAAGCAGACTTTCCAGGGTGGTTTTCCAGACTTTCCGGGGGTGGTCATGCTCCAGTGTGTGGCACTGCAGAGGCTTCCCAAATGTCTTCCCATGTAGCACTACAAACAAACATGCCCTGCGAGCCAACACTTGGTGACCAAAGTTTAATTGCCATGTGTGTTGAGGGGGTTGGGGGGGGGGGACACCTAACCACTCTTCTTTGAACAGTCCCACTGTGCTTACTCAATGTATTAACTCCTGTCTGTAGTTTTTAACTTCAGATGCCACTCTGAGAGACAGCATTTTGCGTTGAACTGTCATTTGGTGAAATACTCATAATTGTTTATAAAAAATTAAATTGTTTATAAAAATCTGCATAAAGCTAGGACAGAGGGTTTTAGCTATACCCATTGTATAGGGCTGTCTTAATAAGCAAGAAAAAAATTATATTCTGATAGAGACACGCACATCACTTGCTGATGCTGTTCTCCTGTTTGATTTTGTATCCAGAACTTGCAGCTACAGCCCTGTCTTTAGTGGGTAACAACTCCCTTTGCCTCTTCTTGGGCCATGTCACAGACTCAGACTAGGGGAAGGCTCTGGTAGACCAGGTCAAAAAAAAATCATCTGTGTAGTAAGATTTGCTTGCATACTGTGAACTCATCGAAAAGGACAGAAGTAGTCCTTAAAAGGATTGCATTGATTCAGTGGGACTGTTTAAGGAATGTTTGTGTTGTCAGACTATTCATTTGCATTTCTCCATACTGCCTTTTGGTGAATTTTGGTTATGTATTAGCATTAGTGGATGATGATCTAAAATAGAACTGCACAGAATTTACCCTTGCTAACTTCAGAATTACATAATGTCACCTTTAAAATAGTTTACTGGTTGAATTTTCCATCTCTGTTTATTCCAATAATAAATTACTGTCTTATAGAGACAGCAATGGAGTTCATATTACAAGAGCTTGTGATAACTCACAAACAATATCTACAAACTGATTTTCTAAGGGAAGTATGTGTAAGTGGACGCTCCATTTGGCTTGAAACACTGTATACAAAATTATGGCAGACATATCAAAAAATTTAGTTTATCTTTCCTAATAGAAAAAAAATAGTATAATATAGATACAAAAAGTGCTTTTTCTGAGGTTGACCGTATCTGATGCTCCTGCCTTTATTCCCTGTTTTGTCTCAGGCAGATACACACACTGTCATATCATTTTATACTCCTGGAATAAGCCTAGTTAGAAAGCACTTAGGAACTAGAGAGAATCTGCATTATAATCTGCATCTCATTTAAAGCCCTCTCTGGAAGGTCTCCATCCCTTCTTATGTAGGCAAGGGTTTCTTTACTTTCCTTTATAAAACCCACACACTCTTCTCTAAATAATGTGTCAGTTGTCAGCTTTGCAGATACCAATAGACTCTTTGGTAAGAGGCTGAGTATTGTGTCATTTAATAAAATGAAAAAAGGGAAGAAGAAAAAGGAGAAGGAAAAACCCTCTGAAATGTGAAACAGAGAGAGAGAGAAAAAAAAAAAAAAAGACCTTCTTGAAAAGTATCTTTGTCTCTTGTTTGCCAGACATAATAATTGTGTCTTGAGGCTCCCAATATATGCTTTTAAGGCTTTCTATTTGATGTCTTCCTCAGTTTTATTGATACAAATGGATTTACTGCAAAATGATAACTGACTCCAGCCTCTGTGCTGGAGATCAAAGAACTTATAGACTTATGCAGGAATACACCTTGTTTTTTCATCCTATTGCTTTGATTTTTCAGAACTTATCTATGTTTTGGAGTTTTTTTTGAAGTACAGCACATATATATTGATAATTCCAATATTCCAATTCTTCATATTCAACCCTAATAGGGTTCTGATCACAAAGTGGGAGCTTGAAGAACACCTTATCCCTTTCTTTTACTTTTTCACAACTTGAAGTTGCAATAGTATAATCTTGATTTAATCCTGGTTAAATATAAAAGAGTAGGAAACAGAAAATGTCATTATTCAGGTAAAACGCCTGCTTTTTGCCTGAATTTTACCTGCTTTAAGACTTTGCAGTTGGTCTTTAACTGTGTCTTTCCCCCAGGTTTTTATGGATTTAAAGAATTCATTCAAATTTTTTAAAAGTATTATGAACTCTGCCCAGTATAAAAGAGCAAACCCATAAAATATTAATTGACCCTTTCCTTTGGAGACTTTATAGTGTCCTGTTAATAATTGTAACAACTGCCCTATAAAATTTTCCATCTCAGGAAAATACTGACATATATACCAACAGATCTGCTCATTGCCACAGGCATTGTAAACATCAATCTCAATTGTGCAGAGATTTCAAATAACTTTTGAGTTATCAAAAAGAAAATAAACTTTAGAAAAACAGTAGTAAAAATAGAATCACTTTGTATTCTGGATAGTGTTTCCCTTTACAGTCTTGCAGGATTTTGTTTTGAGACCTTGCTTTTCAGCATGTTTGTAATAGATCTAGAAAGAAAATGAATATTGAGGTGACAATTGCAGATGTTGTAAAATTGCTCAGAATAATAAACTCTAAAGCTCATTGCAAAATGATGTAGAAGGATCTTGAGTTATGATATGGTAGGAAAATGTCAGATGAAATTCAATGTTGGTATTACTTTGCAGGATAAATGCAAAATTAAACTAAAAAGCGGCTCTGGCTATGTAACCAAATGGTCTTTGGATGTTGTTAATCAGGAAAGAGATTGTAAAATTATTTTGAAGGGTTTATGAAAATGTCAGTTCAATGTTCAACAGTGATCAGAACAGAATGTTGGGAATTATTAAGAATGAATGAGTTTGAGAACAAAACCAAAAAAAAGGTCTTGTATCTGTATAGATTCATGGTACACTTGGATATGATTTGTGCAGTTGTTCTCTTTCCCTACTTCAAAAAAGCAACAGCAACATGGCAGAGTTAGGAATAGGATGATAAGACCGATTTGAGACTTTAGATTACTTCAGATGAGAAGACGCTAACCTGACTAGGACTGTTTAACTTAGGAAAGAGGGGATAGAAGAGGAATGAAACAGAAGGCTATGAAATCCTAAGTCACACCAAGATGAATGGGACAGTATTTTTTACTGCAAAAGAACCCATGGCACCCAATCAAATTTTGAAATAAGATTTCAAACAAACACAATGAAGTATTTGCCCAGGCAAAATATAAGTAAAATCCATACCATTTTTTTGGATGCCAGAAATATAAACAGATTCAAAAAAAGAGTAGATAGTTCAAGGACGATAGGTCTTCTGGCAGCTGATAGATGTCCACTTCAGAGCAGCCTCTAAATCTTATGACTCTTGGAAGCTGGAAAAAAACTTGTGCTGGGAGGGATTGTTCTGTATTTGTCGTGTTTCTTACACTCTTCACTGGAGTATCCCCGTGCGTTCTGGGAGATCCTGAGCAGATGGGCCTTCCTCTGACCCAATGTAGCTGTAACTATGTCCTTCTGTCCTTCCTCTTGTTTGCTAGTCAGTCTGGATGTGAAGTGCTGCTTTTCTGAGCTCTGACTGCCCCACCTTTACAGAACTGGCCTGAACAGGACAGAGTGCCTTTGCTCTGCAGTGAAATCCAGCCTCTTCAAAATCCAGAACAACTCCAATTCAATGGTGCCTAAGAGCCTTCAGAGCTGAGATTCCTCTTTGAGGCTCTCATATGTCTCCATGCAGCTCCTGGCTTACTCTAAACAGTGAACTGCAATGACTTAAGAACAACGGTTGTAAAAACATTCTGGGAATTTTCATGTCCTGTGTCTCAGTTGAACTTTGTATCTATCAATGCCTTTACCACAATGTATCTCTGATAATTCGTCTCTGTTGTACTGTATCTCACAGAACTGTATCTCATGGAAAAGGAAAAAAGGAAAATCTTGGCACTGAGGAATTGAAAGGAATTGAATTTCTCTCTCTCTCTCTCTTTTTTTTTTTTTTTTTTTTTTTTTCAAACTAATGTGCACCCTCAATGGTATTGTGTGTTTGCAGCCTGTGTAATGGAGAGATGAGTTTGGAATTGAGAGCATCTAATTACATCCTTGTTACATTTATCACTAGTGTGACAAAGGACTCCAATACCAAAACAAACAACAAAGAAAATTAACTTAATTCTTCTCCAGCCTCACTCTAGTTAACTGTACCTGTATTTCTGCTGTTATGTGATAGTCAAAACAGATATTAGGAGCCAGATAAACCTTAATCTTGAATCTGATTTTAGCATCTGATTTGTATATAGAGGTTTCAGAATCAATCCTGGGAGTTTTAAAAGACCACAAAATATCCTTGTTCTTATAAATCTCAAGAATTTTTGACATAATCTGTACAGTATTGTTATATGCACCTGCAATTATTCCTGTAATTACTAAAGTAATTTTTTTTTCTAAACAAACAAACAAAAAAAAAACTTTTCCATTTGAAACTCAGAAAGGATATTTAATTTCAGAAATGTGTCTTATCAAGTTCAGTCTTCACTAATGCTAAATTCATTACCACACAAGGGCAAAGAAAACACCTTGCTTATCCAGTCATTGGCATTTACATCTTTTCTTTCTCAAGTACCCAAGTGACATTTCACTTATGGGGAACCATTAAAATGGGGTGTTAAAATAGATCTAATTTACTTCCTATGTACTTAAAAGGGAGCTGCTCTTGTGACTATTTTGGCAATTAAAGTTTGAAATGAGATGAGTTTGATATATAGAAAACACTGAACAGGAGACTGCTTTATAAAGCTAAAAAGGGCTGATTGTAAAATTTTGTAAAAGGAATCTGATGTTTTTGACAATTTGTGAACAGTGTTAGAACAGACCTTTGCTTCAAGAGGAAGCATGAAAGTTCTGTTACTCTGTTAATAATGAGCTAGGTAATGAAGACAATTCCTGATGGAAGAATTGCCACATATTAGAGCATGCCTGTAGGCTTTCTGATAGTTAAGTAGGTCCTCTTAGCTCAAATTCTAAAGTCTAAAGGATGAGAAATCCATAGTCACCAAATTTCAGGCTGAAATGCACATATATTGTTGTTTGGTGTTCACACACACACAAACACACAAAAGAAAAAAAAAACGTGTTGGTTAAAGTTTGGAGCATATTGAACATGTGTTTGCATTGTATGGTGGACAGTGAAAGTATCTGGGGAGTTTAAATTCCTAAATGATAACAACTGCGTTTTTGTAATGACCCTAAGCATCATCTACCTAAAAGTGATTTGAACTATTAACTAAAGATGTGCCACAACATTTTAATCTGACACTGGTGAGAATGTTAGGTATTTGCAGTTCTCTGAAATGCTGACATTTTGCAGTCCGCAGTCCTGCCAAGTCTGTTTAACAGAGACTATCTGTGGAATCTTTCAAGCACTGTAGAACTCTTATAGGAACCCTCATCCATCTGAAATGTCGTTGACCTCTGAGTCTCCTCATCTTGTTTTTGAACACTCCTGGGAATTGAAAGTCTATAGGTTTCTCATTGCTAAAAGAGAAATGCACCTTTACTTTTACAGTTTTCTGAATGTGGTGCTTGACTATACCAAGTTTTGCACAAAATGAATATTCTCCTAACACATTTAGAATTGAAGAAAGGATGAAGAACTTCCTGAATTGATTCCTGCAATAATTTATCAAATTAAATATGTATCTTCACTACTTACTAGAAGAGATACCACTTCTCTCTCCTGTGACTACCTTCCATCCTTTACCTTGCCCTTCCAATTCTCTTCTGTTATTTAAATGTATTTTTACTCCAGTGAGACTGAAGATCCTTTAACAAAGAACTGTTTCTTTTCTGCAGATACATAATAAAACAGTATATAGTAAAATAGTAATAAAATAATAAACATTTATGGAAACAGACTAAAAACTTAAGTATTTTAAACAGCAAGCAGACTGTTTTCTCTGAGATGTCTTCCTTGAAAAGGAACATATCAAGCATGGCAAAACTTATTTGAAGTTAAATTCTTATGAGAAAGAAAGAATTCTGTACAAGGTCTCTTAATATGCTACTTAATGGTAAATGCAGCCACTGGATTTGCACCAAGTCACTTGACCTTATGTATATGCCAACCTATAATGCTGGAGGGAAAGAAGACATAGTAGAAACATTTACAGCTGCTACGAGAGAAGTCTTGTGCTGGGAAGTCAGAAAGTGTGGGCTTCCGTTCATCAAGGGAAAATATTGTCTGCATCAGACAACGCATTTAAATGAGCAGAGCTTTAATTAGAACCTGAGGGAGCTTTTACTTGGTCATAAGTGTACTTCTTTTACAGAAAAATAAAGAATAAATCTACAAATGTGAAAAATAACAACCTATGTATGATCTCTTTTCAGTCATCACTTTTGCTGGTGCTAAGAATTTGTATCTTTGGAAGAAATTCTGTGCTTTAGATGGCTGATAAAACCAGTCTTCCAGTGGAAGGTTGTATGGCTAGCTTTGTAAAACGTTCTAAAATTATGAGAACTCAGGCCATTCAAAGCTTCATAAATGTGATAAAAGAAAATATCCAAACTTATTGGCACCCTGAAAGGAATTGAACCCAAATGCAGAGCATGATATAATGAACTCACAGCAACTTGTCTATTTTAATGGGCATTATATTCCATGTGAAAAATCAACTGCAAGATGGGCATTTTTTTTCTTCTAGAATCTGGATATTCCATGGATTGTCAAAATGCTGAAATTGTATTAGTTTTTTTTTTTTTTTCCCCCCTAGCTCTTTGCTATCAACAACCATGGGCAATATTCAAGAGGACAATGTCCAAATCCAGGTGGTGGTCGCTCCAGTCCTTAGCTCATACCAGCCCCTATGGATAGGAAGTATTTAGACATCCCTGATTGATCCTGGAGATCCTGTTGGCAGATGCCATCAAGATGGATTGCCATCATTGTAACCAAACTGCATATTTTTGGTTTGCCTAGGTATTTCAGGAAAGATAAACAACACTCACCCTTATAAATGTAGATGTCTGTGGGCTGTTCCCTTTTAGACATTTGTCTTAGAAATACATATATTCTGCAGAGAACTCAGTGTACATCGTATTTATTTATATTTGCTTTCATGGAATTTGTATGAACTCATTTGTGTACGTATAAATGTACTCTTTTGTAGGTACTCATTCCGACACAGTCAGGAACTTCTTCATTCTCCGGTTGTACTGCTTACATGTACAGACTCATAGCAGTTATAAATAGAAAAGAGCAGACAGGGCATGTGTTCTATCTTGCTATGAATGCAGGATCTCCTCTTCCCACAGATAATGTTCTGTTTTGTCTGTTTTTAAGAACTTTCAAAATTCCTGCACTTTCTTGAGCTTGGCATGTCTAACCGGTATTCTGAAGAGCAGCAGCTCTCCTTGCTTTTATTTCTTCTTTTTTTTTTTTTTTTTCTTTTCAATTTCATTTAATTACTTCCAGTTGTACCCAATCTGACTCATATCAAAACTGACTCATATCTTAAGAGCTGTGGAGCGTTCAGATGGTTTTCTAATCTCTGTCGGATAGTGTACATTATGTGCTATAAAATATGGGAAGTAATTACAGAGTAGATTTGGGGAAATTACATGAGTTGAGTGTGTGCAAACTTAGCACGTTTTTGAATATAGGTCCAGAAATGCTGGAATTGCAGAATGACAGGATCATGGACCTTGATTCCTTTCAGTGAGACATTACTGCTGTGCTTGTGGACATTGGCTGTCAGGGCAGTGATTGCTGACAGGTGAGATACCACCAGGAAACACAAATAAAAGCAATGTCTTTACTTTAGTGATTGTTGCAGTTAAAGGCTGATATTCAAAATTTCCTATAGGTCAGCAGAAAAATCCAGGTCACGCTCCATGACTGATGTAACTATCCTAAATTTATTTTATCTTCCTCATTAGTCATACACAAATCTGAAATCCGCAGCTGGTCTGCACTCAGAACATTAGCAAAGTTAATGCCACAGAATCCTGCTTTTCTCAAGGTTTCAGTCTTAATTTTGAAAAAGGGTTTTACTGCTAATCTTGCTTTTTAGTCTTGTTCTTCTTTGGTCAAATTAGATTTTGAGCCTATTAACTGTGACAGTGTCCTGTTGAATATCAATCATGATGGAAAGGAGTTTGTCATGCACAACATAGGAAACTCTTTAAGGGATAATAGCATCTTTTGCTCCTGGGTATAAACTGATTGTCAAAGTGTTTGGAAAGAAATGTAGCCTATATGGGCAGCGCTGCGTAATTACTTATTGCATTGTGAGGATTTTCACCTTCCTCTGAGATACGGTAAAGACACACTACCAGACTTGATGGACCGCTAATCTGATCTGCTGTGACAACTCTTATGTTCTTATACATATGACTTGTCAATGTCTGTATTGAAGAGATAAAAAATGAAGTTATTGGTGAGTGAAGACCAAGGCATGCGGAAAGAGATTTCTAAAGGAACAGTTATTAGTTGTCAGTATGAAGTGAACTACCACTGCACGCAGTAATATATAGCAGCAGTTTACCTACAACAATTTACCACAACCACGAGAAGTCATTTTTTTCTTTTAAAATTATTATTTAGTTAGTTACACTAGAATGTACTGCTTCATGAAGTAAAGAAATAGCAGCTATTTTAATGAGCAAAAAGGAAAATTGAATTAAGAAACTCTTTGCGCTTGGAATAATTCACAGATTACCTTCATTTATGCAGTTGATAATAATATCTCTGTAGTCTATAGAAAAAAAATAGAATACAGAAAAATTGATTTGGAGGTCCTTGATAATGCATTTCGTGAGGGAAATTCATGTAGATATGTATTAAACTTAGTCATGTAGTTGAACTCTGGTGGACATGTGTGTGTATCTCTGTATATGAATTGTATATGGACCTTTGTAATTTGAGTGCAGTTGTTTGCATGAATGTGTTTGTAGATGACTTATCTATGTGAGGAGCTTGGTTCTGTGACATGCTGAGTTCTGTCAGATCCTATCAGCTCTTAGAGCAGAAGAGGTGCTCAGCATTTTCAGGCCCTATAGCACTTGCATGAGCTTCATCATCCTATCTGGGATAAAAGGATATATTTCTTATGTAACAGCCTCCTTCCCCCAACAAAAAGCAGAGGGTTCCAAATCCTTATCCAGATCAGGATATATTCCATTAAAGTGAAGGCAAATCTAGCTCCAGCATTTTAAACAGAATAAATAAAACAAAAGACACCACTCTTATAGCTGATTTCACTTTCAAAGGCATCATTTTTTGTTGTATACAGAATAATATAAATACAACATCAGATGCTTCGTCAATTATTTGTTCCTTAAGGACTCATAACCCCTGCTAAATACATGATTTGTGGCAGAATGAAGATAAAGTTTCCTCAATAGCAAAAATAAATGTCTGAAAAAAACTACAGATACAAACATCACAGGATAGTCAATCATATTTATGGCATTACTTGCTACCCACTTTTCAGAAGCTAAAGATATTCTGATTTGTCACAAGATATTTCCCCTAGATATCTCCTGTTTGATAAGACAGTCTGTCATTTCCCTGTCCATTTTAGTTGACCCAGGCAGTTAGTTTGTACTATGTCCTGTCATCTTGTCCACCCATGAGTTCATCTACTTAAGAAATACAACATGAAATTGCCTGTTTTGGGAAAGAATATATATATTGAATATATTGCTTAAGAAGGAGGATTTGATTTTAACTTGTTCTAGAAGGAGTTTGACTTGGTTAAGAAAAAAAAGGATAGCTCTGTTTGGAAATGAAAAAAATATTGCCGTATTTCTTACAAGCATGTGTGTTTAAAATGACATGAAATGAGGCATTCTTTCTTTTTTCTTTTTCTTTTTTTTTTTTTTGAAAATGAATGGGCTTATATATTAAAATGGCTTAGGTATACAAAAACTAGATAATAGATGTTACCAGGTAATCTGACTTTATCACTTTTATTCTTTTAGGTTTATCTTATCAATATAAATTTATAGCAAAGTCTTTCCATGTATTATTAGATCTTGTTTATTATTTCTAATCTTTTTGATTGGTTTACCATGATACAATGAAACTGTTATTACAGTAAAAAAAGAAAAAAAAAGTGTTGTTATGCATGTTATTACTTGGATTTGGAATAACAAGATTAATTGTCTGGAGCTGAAGTGATGTACTTGATCTTATGGTTCAGCAGGTAACTTGGATCTTAGAATAATTGGATTCAATGCCTAAGTCTTCCACTGAAATCATGTAGGGCATTGGTCAAGTTAGTTTGGCCCAGATCCAGCAAAGAACTTAAGCACTTAGGCAATAAGAAACTAAGCTTCATCTTACCACAGCTTTTTATCTTTTTAAATAAATCTCAGAAGACCTTTCCAAGTGTATAAACTATTATCTGGCACAAAAGAGTTCCTCATCTCTGCTGATTCCCCAGAAATGCTATTACCTGTCCTCCTCCCGCTGCTCTCGCTGCCTCTTGTGCAATTGAATACTGTGAGCTCCGTGTATGAATTCATACAGAAAATGCCTGGGAAAATGAACGGTTCCTCTAGATACATCTTCTTCATTGTGGTGGGTTTGATCCTGCACTGCAGCTTTTTGTTCCTTGACCACATTGACAAAGAGCATCTTTTTTGCTGTCTTTTTTTTTTTTCCCTTTATTCCAGGTGTCTCATGCAACCAATGTCAATAAAGGCAGTAAAATAGAGAAGCCTCAAATTCTATTAAAAGCCATAGAAATAATTCCCTTAACTGTCGAATGGCTTATATGGGTATATAAGTAATTTGCTGAAAGGCCTTTAATGGTCTAATTTAAAAGTAAAATCAGTTACAAATGACATTTTTTTTTTTTTGCTTATTTTTTTGCCTTATTCTTTTAAAAACCCATTGTTTTTAGTTTTAGTGCTTTCTTGTGTTATTAATGTATGTGCAGCTCTCCATAAAGTATCAATTATTAAAGAATGAGAACCTGTGTTCTCAGCATTTTGAGTATGTACTGCTAAATGGTGTAGATTTGCTATAAAGGATTATTATAAATGTAAAAGAAGAGGAAAAATCAAGGAGCAGAAAACAATTTCAAACTCATTTAAAATGAGAAGATGTCAACAAAATCTTGACAATTCATGTTTGCAAATTGGAATTCTGTTAATGGATTCTATTTTTTATACTAACTGTACTGAAATTGCCACTTAGAACGTGCCTGAAATTGGTGCAGTCAACGTCTATGGCTAAAGCATATCTCAGTTAAAAGTACCTGTTAGTGAAAATCATTCGTATACCTACCAGCATGCAAGTGCCTGTGCATTGATACATATTTACGTCTTTGGGGGAACAGCGAGAAAAAAGAAACTTAGGGAGTTAGGCTGGGTCAGAATGAGAAAGAAATTCTTTATACCTCACCAAAAGTGGCCTTTGGGCACCATTACACTGTTTGTGTACCTCTTCCTTGGGCTTCCATGGAAATAGTTCTGTAATGGGACAGAGAGTTGAAACACGCCTCTCCATTCTTCGAAGGGGGATTCCCTTGCATGAATTGGCCCCATTGGTTCCACTGGCTCTTTGTCACTGTCCCAGGTAGAGAGGGACAAGGGAGAGTGGGACATCCTGAAATAAGACCACCTATAAATGGAGAAGGTGAGTAAACGTTCCTTGAACTGGATTTGTAGAGCAGAGAGTGGGTAGTCTCCAACATCGTGTGTACTGAGCTTTTATTTAAGCTCTGTTGACTTGTGTATCAATGGCTGGGATGCTTTCCCTTTGAAAGGAAAATAATTCCAATGGAGAAAACAATGGATCAAAGAACCTGCATTCAAATGTAATGGTTCCTAGAAAGTTTTCAGAAGAAAATCCTTTCTATTCCTATTTTTTTGTGGTTTGTCTCAAATAGCCTTCAAAGTTCAAGTTCTTCTAACTTCAGTAAAGAAGCGTTTTTAGCTAGAGTATCTCTTTAATAAAGAGTTCTGGGTTTAGGCATGTGATAACATGTTTCCTAAATGCCTGAGTTGACACAGAAATGATTCAAGAAAGAGTAAAGAATAAGAGTATAAAAATGGGGGGAGTGTGGAAAGGAAGTGGCAGGGAGAGTACATTTCCTTGACTGAGAAGATTAAGTTTTACTCATTAGCCCCAGTTTCTTTTGTTTTCTGTGTTTCCGAGCCTATTCCTGACCATTGTGAATCTTCCAAAATGCATTTTTAAAAAATTCTTTATTTAATTCAACCCTGACAAACTTTCCTTTTTTTCCTTCACATGCTGACAGCACTGATGCAGAAAGCCCTTTGCTGTCCTGAAAGCACATGCAACACACAAATGAGCCTTTCTCTGAAAAGCACCATTCTTTTAGCTAACCAACAGTGAACGTGGCTCCTTCTCTTCTTTATCTGCAATTTTAAACTTTGGCTCATGCTTTGAAGGGAGATATAGGAAGGCAGAGCTACAGGAGTGTGGGAGAGAAGGAGGGTCCTCGTTGCTAAAAAGTTGTCAACTCTGTGCTCTGTGTGGGAGTGCCCATATGGAAAGTCTTCCATGACAATAATACAGTAAAACAGATTTAACTATTTCAGTATTATTTATGAAAAGAACTTGGTTATGGCATCCTTCAGGAGACTGCTTGGGCCAGAATTACCCTGTTTTTTTCTGGAGTTCTTGCTATGGGGCAGCATATGCAGTTACCAAAGAGAGAGGAAGTTTCTAGGAAACACAGTTTCAGAGAAACCTGCACTGTTGAGCAGAGCAGTCTGAAAGGAACTCTCCTCGGTGCAGATGGAGACCAGCTCGCAGTCATTTTCAGTAATCCTCTTAATGTGCAGAAAAGCATCGCTGAATGGAGGTAAAATCACTCTGGGCACCATTTTTGTGGTCTGGGTTTTGGCAGGGTCTCTTAGGAAATGTAATAATATCTAATAGTTAGGGAAAGTATATGAACACCATTGCTGCAGACCAGGGACAGGCTTGAGGTAGAGCAAATGGATGATTAGAAAAATTGATATTAGAACAAGGATTATAAAGGCACTTGAAAAATAGCCTAAAGGACCACAATTAGTATTAAGAGCATGTTATGCTAAGAAGAGAAATATGCACAGGAGAAGGAATATTAGTGGAATTTCATAACAGAGATAAGGAACAATTTTACTTCATATTTTCTCTAAGGATCAAGGAAAGGAATGATACCACAAAGATGGAAAAGATTGCCTTCACCAAGGGGACATAAATATGTATGAGAAGAACTGTTTCACCTTGTATGAATGAATTTCAGTTTAGTAATACAAAATGCCAGGTCCAAATTTAAAGAGATGAAACCAAGAATGTCTGCTATAAACTGGGATATTGTCAGTCCAAATGCCAATAACAGGGAAAACTCAAGTATTAGTCATAAGTTGATAGTGAGGTGACCTTTTGATGCAGCTGTGAAAAAAAAATAAAAAAATCTTTGGTGAGTTGGATGGGTAGAGAGAGATAAGGAAGTGTGGATCCATCTTACAGGATCCGGATAAAGTACTATATCCTGCTACAGCTATGTGTAATTGTTGTGACTATATTTAGGCAGGAAATCAGAAGTTTCGAACTGTCAGAAGTTTAAGGTTCACTTTCAGGAAAAAGAGTGGGAGCAAAAATCCCTGTCCTTCCCAGCTAGTTTTGGAGCTGCTGTTTAATCAGCTTATGAACAGGACTGTGACATAGCTGGCTGTTGGCGAGGGACTGAACTTGTTAATGTAGGAAGTCCATTCTAGTATCTTGTCCTGGATATTGATAGCTGCATAGCAGCTGTTTATCCTGTGTCACAGAGAGCTGTGGTGCTGCCAGGATTATCAGTGATGAAACCACTCACCACTTAGAACTTTTAGAAATGGCAGTTTTTATAATTCAATTTTCCTGGAAAGTGTGTCATTAGCATTAGTTCCTTAGCATTTGGAAGTTTTTAGTCTCATCGGCAGGCTTAAATAAACTATATTTTCTTTGTCAGTTTTCCCACTTTTCTGGATCATCAGATATTTCAACTATAAAAGAGTCTGAGAGAAACAACAGCAGTCACGAAGTCCAAATAACCAAGAAGGAAACTGCAGCTTTTCCACTTAGTATTTTAGCTGTCCTTGGAAGGCACAGTCCATCTTAGAAAGCACAGGGTAGGAATGTTGGAAGAACTTTTTAAAAAATCTTTTTATGTAGTAGGCCCTTCTCTGTAGCACCAATCCTCATTAAAGATCCCAAAGCAACATCCAGATATACATACTGAGATGGATTAACTTTAAAATCCCTAAAAATTCAAGATGAGTAAAAACAAGAGCTCTTTATTGCCTCTGCCTCTTTTTACTAAGTTCAGATATTTTGCTGCCTGACTTTTAGAGGGCAGTCCACGCTAGACATCTTTAGTATGAGAGAGAGTGTTCCAGAACCGACAGCATGTCTGGCCAAAGGTCTTAGTCACGTAGCACTTTGAATGTATTTAGAAATGATCTTCCCTTCAATTATATAGGGAAATCAGGGAAAATTGTGTGCCTAAGCAAGCAAATTTTATTCTCTCATTTCTTTTTCCTTTAAAAAAAAAAAAAAAAGTAGATTTTTTTGTGATAGAACCTTCCATTTCTGAATGGAAGCACAGTTCAGTGTCCTAAAGAGTTTTGTAAGAGATAGAACAGATATCTGAGGAATATAGGAGTTGTTTTTGTAGGTCCTTGTCATGAGACTCTGCAATTTTTTACTCTGTTGGCTTCCCCTTAAGGCAATCCCTTATGAATAAAACAGGATTTTTTTGCTTTTTGTTTAGGTTGAGCATATGCCTATCAGTACTCATCTACCAGGGTAACTTGCTTATTAGGTTAAGTTGCTAATGGCAAGTTTTCTTAAGAGAGAGAAGATTTTTAAATAAGTAGTGTAGTTTAAATAAGGAGAGAAAGAGTAGTTAACAAATACATACATCAGACAGATTAGGTTATTTAAAATACAAACATTATTGTAATGTAAGAAAATACTATCAGTGGCTGTAGTCATGAAGCACAATGCCTAACAGACAGAAAAAAAAAAAGAGACTTGTAAATAGGTCTTTGGGAGGTCATAACTCAAGTTACATACATTATTTATGTAGTAATAAAGTCTGCAATCTCCATTTCAGGATAAATATTTAATTGTGCAAGGCACTGTACAGGTAAAATAGAGAAGGGGGTGGTTCTCTTTACCAACCACCGTTCAATCTAATGGGAAAACGTTTTCAACAAAGAAACAATAGGCCCCCATCACAACAGCATTTTGAGATCATAGTTTAAGGTTTCTGAAGACACGTCTGTAGCTTTGGAATTTTAGTTTCTACACTTTAACAGGACATATCTCCCATTAGTGAAATATGTCTTTATATTACAGGAACAAAATAAAATGTACCTCAAAGGATGGACAGCTGCAAGCATAATGGGGAGTTTTCAGGTAGGTCATCTGTAGAATGCCTGTTGCTTTTAGGTCTGATTTGTTAGATGATCAAAGTCCATATCTATCTGCTTTCATTTAGTTCAATATTTAGCATTCATTTAGGTGGGAGATTTTTTTTCTTAATCTTCCTAAAATCAAGCAGTAGCTACAACAGTGAGAGTCAGGTGTGCAGTGACCCTGCAGAGCCTGATTCACCTGCTCACATCCTCTTTCAATGCTTTGCACAGATATTCTGCTAAGAGCTGCCACTGAGAGAATCTGGCAGCCAAAGAATTTCATCCTTGTCATTCATTTTGTGGCCTGCTGGATGTTAAAAGCACAGGAAAAAATAAGAACGAAAGGAGGTAAAAACTCTGTTGTTGGTTGCTTGTTTTTATTCCTTTCAGCAGCTGTTTGAAGTACCTTATTCAGCCTAGGTAGTTGGAACACATAATTTAGGACACACATGAAAATGGAAGATAGATAATTACATGAGAACCACTGGACACCACCTTGTGTGCATTGTATACTAATTAATACAAGAAAAATTAGCAAGAAGCAGGCTGCCATTTCAGCTTTTCTTCAAGCTTCTGCTTCACATAAAAGACATAGCAGTAACCTAATGTTTCAGTGGACCATGTCTTTCTGTTAGTGGACTTCACCAGGTAGCTTTGGGACATAATTTGAAATTATTAAATTTAATAATTGAAATTATTAAAATGCAGAAGCAATGTTTTCTCTTTCAGCAGTCTGTGGAGAAAGTTCAGGTGAGTTACTTAAATATTTATATTTCAGTTAAGTGAGACTGCAATCCTGCTATCCTCTTGCTTGTAGTGGAGGCTGGGGAAGGGTGAATGCAGTTCACAGTACAGGGTGGCATTAATGCATTCCTTCCATTGAACAGCTTGGGATGCAGGGATTACTTGGACAGGAAAATGAACTCCTTTCTTGATTGCTGCGCTCTTTGGGCACTTACTACACTAGAAATTACAAACCATAATCCAGGAAATACAGAGCTATAAATAAATCCCCAGAGAAAGTGTTCGCTGCTCTTGTCTGCAAATGGTGCTATTATCCATAAATGGAGGCAGCAGACAGAAAATTCCTGAGTGAAGTACTTTGTGGTTACTCAGCTTTAGTGCCATTTATGCCTATCTTCTCCTAATCTTTGTGAAGACATTTGCAAGGTATTAATATGAATGAATCAGTAGTTACTGTTATGACTGGATGTTACCAAAGTAGGGAGCAATGTTAAATATTGATCATTTGTGTATCAGTTGCTTAGTGGTAGTATGAGAATGTGGAGAGACAAAGGTGTTTTTTTTCCTTATACAAGACACACAGATAGTTGATACACGGCTATAGCATTAATTACTCAAGTGTCATAGTACCTTTGTAAACTCTCATTTAAAGATCTCCTGCTTGCACTTCTAGGATATGTAGCTAGGATTTGTTAATGAACTTTTCCAGATGTGCAGTTAGTGTTTTGTCTTCTTTTTTTTCAGGAAGAGGCATAAGCACATGCCTTTAAGAGGTTTATTTTGCTATGCTGATGGCTTATACAAATGAGCTGCAAATTGCTTGATTTGACAGAGCATCCCTGACCTCTCCACATGTGGTCTTCTCCTGCCAATTGTCTGCATGAAATGGGCCAGTGATAGCATCAGACTTTCCCTCCTTGTTTCTAATTTGGAAACAGAGCTCACTTGTATTTACAATGTCCTGTAACATTTATACCTATTCTCAATTCTAAAAGTTGCTCTTCACTACATTAGACGTGCTGGGATAACTAGGATTGGCATAGTCTCTTGGATCTAGGCTTTTGAAACTACTTCCAAGTAGTTTTCTGTAACAAACAGAAAATGTAGCTAAACACCTTCCAAGTTCTGTGCTCTAAATGCAGCAAGGCCATGTGTTGTCTTCAGAAATGACCATAGCAACGGTAATGTCTTTTATGTTGTTTCTCCTGGAACTACAGAACACTTAAATGGCTTTTTAATTTTATTATTATTTCAAGAGAATTCTAATATCTTTCTTTGGGTTTTGAGTACATGTCAAGGGGCAATTCTAATTCCCATTTTTGCTGGGTCTAGAAAAGAACAAAGAGATTGCAGAAGAGGGAGATGAAGAAGACAGGGAAAAAGCAGGATTACACTGTAAAAATCTCCAGTCAATGACTATTTCTTGTCTTCATCTCTCATGGCAAATGTCACTGTGCAGACACTGTGCAGCCGCTTAGAATGCACGGTAGTTTGTTTTAAGTTAATAGGCTAGTGGAAGTGTAAGTTGAAACTGTGCAACATGATTAAGAAGGATATCTTTCTTTGCAGAAGCATCAATTATTCACAACTTAATCACACCTTGGGAAACAAGGCAGAGAAATGGAGTCAAATTATGGAAGCTCCTATGCAGAGTTGCCAGGAACAAGGAGAAAGGAAAACAACTATAACCTCTTTTTGCAAAAATGTGTTTTGGCATACACTCTGTATCACAAAGACTGTAGCTCTGTACAGAAGTGATTGACACCATACATTTGTAAAGGAAACGCTAGAGAGTAGGTACACATTTTATGGGCCAAAAGTCACAAAATACTGTGGATAAGAGACTGAGAAAAAAAATTTCATAGACATTCTGCATACTAACGGCAATGAAGTACCAATGAGGATATATTGCAGCAGAAACACAATCTCTTGAAAAAACATCTTTCACTAAAAGCCCATAAGATCTCTTCACTATTAAAATTCAGCACGCTTTCAGAATGCAGACTGAAGGAAGAATCAAATAGAGTTTTATGACTTCATAACTTTTACCAGTCTCTTCAAAGCTCTCTGTTATTATTTGCTCTTCAAAGAAAGTTAGTGGCATTGCAGTGTATCAAAGAAGTGTGAAAAAGCAAGCTTTGAGAACCAATTACTAGAGAATGTGTTTATTAACCGCTGCTTGTCAAGACTCTGATACAAGGACTGATTTGGAAAGAAGTAGAGTGTCTTCATGACATGATGATGAGTCACCTGTCAGAATTCCTTACAGAAAATCTGTGTAACTAAAACTTGTACCTGCATTCTAGTGCAAAAATGCTCTATGACTGAAACGGGTGGAACTTACAATGCTACTTCTTCAGAATAACTAAGGGTAAGTAGTATCTAGCTTCATGCTTTGGAATTACAGGTTACCTGTGAAGACAGTTATCTCGGAATGATGTTGTCTTGCAATTTACCCATCTGAAGAAGTCCCTAAGTGGACTTCATGGTGTCTCTCTGTTTTTCCCTTTTTAGGGGCAGTAGTTCTGCATGAGAAATTACTGCTTGATTTGATTTTACTGTCATTTTTTATCATTTCAATATAGTTTATGTGCTTCGGTGTAATGTTCTAATGTCTCTATATCAAAATTAGGTATTTGCTTGGTTTGCCTTCAGCCCCTCCTTAGTTATTCCTCACTACAGAAGTGCGAGTGTTTGGGAGGTAGGGACTGGTCAGTATTGTGAGAGTCATTCTTGTCATGGGAGGACTTATTTAAAGGAAAGCTTGCCATCTTCTCTAAAGTTGCATAGGATCTGAAAACATCTGATCTCCTCTACGATGTTGATAGATGTGTTCTTCTGACTAACAATCGTCTATCCTCAGCTCTCGTGTATACCTCACCCTGACCTCTGAAATCTGTATTATCAGTCACCAACTGCAATACTTTTAAAGGAAACTTTCTAGTAGTCAGAGGAGTGAGGTAAGAGTATGTATGCAAATGCATGCAAGCATTATGGGACATAATCATCAAAGGAATTAAGTGATATCCAGTTCCCTATCATCACAAACAAGCTCTGCATGTCTCAGGAGCTGCATTCCAGCCCTTCCTGTTCCTGGTTTGGACAGCAGCCACACGTTACTGTCCTTTTAGTAAAACAAACATTGGTGTAAGATTATATTTTTAGGACTAAAGTATTAAGTAGCAACAGTCAGAGAGAGCACTTCAGTTAGGGGTATGTAGCAGTCCCTACTGCAGAAGGACTCATACTCAGTATGGTCAGTATTTGCTGCAGTGACTGACAAATGGATTGACTGAAAAGAAAAGAAGAAATAGGTTGAGAATAAGGAATATTTGACAGGTTTTTGATCTACCTTTACTGCATACCAATAAGGCACTAACATTCCCCTTTGTGGAGTGTGCTGATGGGGTAGGGAAGGGAGGAACAAGATGAGATTGGCCCCAATATGTGCAGGTAAAAAAGCAGTAAACTGCTGGTTGCTAAAATGTGGGATATAACTTCCAAGAGAAGTTTTGTCCCTTGAATCAGAGCTAAGGCCCTTGGAATGCTCGTAGGTGAGTGTGGTTGAGCTTGTGGGATGCTTTCATCTGGCTTTGCACTGCTTCCAGGAGGAGAAAGGGAGCAGCTGTTCAAGGGATGAACGTGTCCTACATGGCTGAATTGGCCCTCCTGGGCCTGCCACGAGGAGCCTGGCAGTAGTGGCTGTTGTGGTACCAAAGGTGGGGTCTGCCAGCCTAACCTGGCATCTGGGCGAGAGCGTGGCAGGAACAGGAGAGTGTCTCTGCGGCCACTCCTCAGAGTAGCGCAGGCGTTCTTGAAGCTCAGAGACGGACGTGGCTGCCGGTAACCAGGCGGGGAGAGGAGAGTCTTACTTCCCAAAGCCAAAATCCATCTCTGAAGGCTGGAATCCCCTTTCTAACATGATGCCAAGTGTGCTGGGTGGGACAGCGTCCCTGCCCTGCTCACCTTGCGTCACGTGAGCCTGCCAGCCCGAGGGTCTGCTCAAGCAGAAGGAAGCTGCAGGAGGTAAGTCTGGAATGAGCTTTGGCTGCACTGGGCTCTGCCCCTGCAAGCACTCCCCTTGTGAAATTAGTGGGAATCAGTGAAGGTTTCGCTGTACATGATTAGTTTTCCAAACTTGTTACTTTGCTGCAATGTGACTGAGTTTGGATAATCCACTTCCAAAATGGTTTCTGGAAGGAAGAGCTTGCATCACTCATGGAGATTTCTTCCTTGTCTTCTGAGAGTATTTTTTTGTTTTCCTGCTTTGTTCCATTCATACTTGTTAAATGCTAGACTATAACTTTAATAGGAGGCTGAGACCTGAATTTGAGTCATGCACTGTAGATTTTCCAAAATCTTATAGAAGACATACACATCCTGAAGCAGTGGACTGAGATAGATAATAACAGTCATTGTTAATTAAAAGTATGAATTCAAGGCACAAATGGACTTTTCTCATCTTCTGTTTATAGTTCTGACTGGGAAACTAAAAATATTGAAAAAGATATATTCTTCATTTTCCACTTACCAACATGACAAAATTACTTTTTTTTTTTTTTTACTACATCCTTGTCTATTTGACACTTTTTTTTTTTTCCTTAATATCCCCCAGATATTTCTAAACCTTTGAACAATAAGTTTGATGACAAGTAAATTTCTGTAAAGCTCTGCATCTTAAAACAAAGAGCTCAGGCACTGGTCAGGTAAAAGCCGAACTCTTCACCTGCTATAGATTTATATAGTTGTATTTACATGGTCAGCCTTGATCTTTTCCCATGTGGATGTGTCTGCACACAGACACATTATGTGTACACAGATCATATGAGGTTAAATCTGTCAACTTTCATCAGAATAGGGCTGAATTGACAATGAGATGCTGTGCTAATGGTAGCAACTTCAGTCTTTTATAAAGGTATTATAAAAGATTGGAAAGGCCTGATCTATATAGTGATGAAGCAAGGAATTAAAATTATCTTTGGTTTCTCCCCCTCCCTTTTCCCCCTGTGTCCTCTTTCCAAGGATTTATATTCAGATCGGAATCATAAGTTATAACTTTTTGCCTTCAGAAAGCTCTGCCCTAGAAATAAAGACAGTGGCGATTCAAAAAAAGAAAAAAAAAAAAACTCTTTGCATTAAATAATGCTATAAATTAGTGATACATTATGGTAATAAAGCTTATGGGATGCAGAAGTCCATGTCTTAAAAGCACAAAGTAGTAAAATGTTCGTAGATAAAAACATTGCCCTGTAACAGTACTCACTTTGATCTTCCCGCTTTGAAAAGCAGGAAAGCTGAGTCCTTTCACTTTGTAATTATTTTTTGTCTAAACTGAAATTGTTCCAGTTTTTTATTTCATGACCAGAATGTTTTCGCTCTCATGTATGATTCACACCACTAACAAAACAGCCAAGTATTAACTTCAGGATTACTCCCAAACTTATTAAATAATTTAGAAGTCATTTTATTAACTTTATAAATTAAACAGTAACGGTGGCTTCTGCAAACATTGAAATGTCTTTAAATTGCCTTTGGGAATATTTCCTTAAAGTTTATCTGTGTTAATCATTCCATACAAAAAGAGATCGTCAGTAATTTCCATCTTTTACTTGTAACCAGCTTCCACATAAATACTGAAAGCTTCTTTAGAAGTTTCCCAAGTTTTTGTACATAGCAATGACTGAAAAGAGTTACTGTTTCTTTAATGGAGATCAAACATTATGTGGATATGTCAGAATGCCAATTTTGAATGTGTAGACAATACATATCTTTTACATAATAAGGATATTTGTGACTGTCACATTGTTTTAGGGTTCAAAGATAGCCATTTCTTCCCATATTTGCAAAAGGAAAGCTTTGTCCTATGATTTAGACAGAAGTGATATGTCTTTTAATTCTGGATCATGTGAACCGTCCCTATAAATTTTACATATATAATGGTTCTTAAATGTCTTACAATATATGCTACACCTCCAGTGTCTTCAGTACTGTTGCTTATCTCTTCTTCTGTCTAATATATAACAACAATTTTCATTCCACAAAATTAAAATGAAGTTTACATGGAAGACTGGCAATGAGATCCAAATTTTCCAAGGTGTTTACCTTTAAGGCAGACCTGCCAGGTAACCGCTTCAGGCTTGGGAGCTCTGAGAATCCAAGGAGATGGTTTCTCCAGTGGTCTCAGATTTTACATTGGAAAGCACGGAGCCTGAGAGCCCACTTCTAAGTAGCTGGTAGCATAATGCTGCTGGGGGCAGATAGTGTATTTCACATCTGAAACATGTTTTTTGTATTACTTCTGAAACAAAAGTACAGCCAAATTTCCAAGCTTGTAAATTCTTGAGTTTGGTCCCATTGGATTGAAGTCTTGTTTCAGAAAGTGAACCCATATGTGAAACAGAAACTTTCCTTTCCAACCTGCAGTATTTCTTGGTAGGTGCTGCTTCAGAAGGAAGTTCTGCAGCATTATTTAAGTTTTTTAATCTCTTGTTACTAAATTAATTGCATCGTCCAAACTAGACATACATTTCTTCAGATTTTTCATTAAATACCTAGTGAATTTCTTTTTTAGTGTGCTAGGCCTGAATGCCTTCATTTAAGCAATCTGTTTTATTTAGTACTAGAGACGAAAATGCTGAACAGTGACCCCATGGAAGAGGCTTGGTGTTGCCCTTCTGTGTGTGATCCTTTGTGATTATTTGTGTCATCCTTCTGTTTCCACATTTGTAGCTTGCTCTACATACAATTTTATATGTTTCTTCTCTACCCTCTCCTTTGCCATAAGCACTGTACATAGTCACTCTAGGTTCCAAAACTGTCAGCTTCCTTTTTTGTTCTATCTCATCCATCATCTTTAATTCCACTGACAATGTGTAAACAGAGTTCACCTTGCTGTGCTAGCCCTGAAGGTCTGACAAAAGTTACCAAGGAAAACTAGGGTCCTTTTCTGAAAGCCAGCTGTTCACAGGCTGCTGAGGAGGATTTTTTTTCTTCAGCTTAACATACAAGGCTTTATTGGGTGTAATGATAATATAGTTCAAAAAAGCAACAAGTGATCCAGTGTGGCAGTTTTCTCAGCTGTCAGTCAGAGGAGAGGCTTTCTATACCGCCACTGGTGAGAAACAGTCCTGACACCAACTAAGCCAGTCAGCTGTGGTATTTAAATTACACACTCCAGCACTCTTAGAGCTCAGTTCCCCAGTTCTAAAGTGGAGACAAATATACTTCCTGGAGATTTTATTTGTGTTTTGGAGACTCTATCCCTTACTGTTGATGAATTTTACAGGCCGCTTGCAGAACTCAAAAGAAAAGTCTGCAAATGGTAATGATTGTCTGTGAAGTCTTCTAAACTAAGTTTTTAAACTCCCCCCCCCTGCCCCTGCCCCCTGCATACATAGTGCATAGATAAGAGTTAAGAACTACAGTGTGAGATGCCATTTATTTATTTTTTATTTCTGGGATCAGTCCGGAGGCCCTCGTGCAGGCAGACTTCCAACGGTTTCTGGTCACAGGTGGAAATTCCAGTTCACCACAGGTGAGATGATCCTACCATATAAATATAACTCAGGTTTTTAAGGAAGATAATGCTGCCTTTCCCACTTTTTTACTTAGTATAGCTACTGCAAGCTCATATAGCTTTTAACATTTTTAAGTGACTTGGGAAAGAGCAGGGAAAAAGAATGTTAAAATGTACATTTTAAAAAGTATGCAAAATTATTTAAAGTCCAAGTAATTTAACAAGTATATTCAATGTTATATAGAGACTGATTATCTCTCATCATGGAAATAGAAAGTGTGTTTTTTGTAACATCATGAGACCTGTCAAAAATACAGTCACAGAGCAGGATTCACAAAACCATTCATTCGTTAAATTCATTCTGAATTAGCAGCTAAATCACAATTAACCAGGCAAAATTATTGCAGATAATTTTGTCAAATAATTTAGACAGATCCCAAAATGGAAGCCCTTGTTCCATTCTTTTCCAGTGGTGTATGACTAGAAGAAATCCTAGTATTGCTGAGACCAGTGGGAATTTTACTTTTGATCGCCGATAGGCCCGGGATTTACTCCTGATTCTTGCCGCTGTGAAAGGAGCATCAGTGTTAGCGTGCTGAGGTGATGGGAGTGCCGGCCCAGCAGTGGCCGCCGGCGCAAGGCCCCATCTGGAGGGCTGGGTAGCTGAATGAGAGCAGCCAGCAGGGAGCAAGGGCTGGCAGAGAAGCTCCCGGCCCTTGCGGGAGTATCTGCCATGCTCGAGGTGGCTGCGTCTTCCCAAGAGCTGAGTTTCTCCAGCTGTTGGTGGGCAGACACGGAGAGCAGATGTGCAAGGAAGATTGAGCAGTAATTTACATTTCTCATGGAAAGAGGAGAAGTTAAAGAGAAGTTAAAGGAGAGAGAGTAGAGGCAGGCATAGAGTTTTCTAAATTCATTAGAAGTAGGGAAAAGTTCCAGTGCTACATAGAGGGTGGCTAAGGATTCCAGGATGTGTGGGGAGTAGGAGGTAGGGAGGATAAAGGTTTCATTGCCTTAACATCCCGTGATGTGCATATGACTCATGCGATGATGTTGTAGCTGCTCCTGGGCATTCTTGCTCTCAGAAAGTTTAGATCCCGTTTCCACAGTCTTTTATGCTGCTTCAAGTCAAATACACTTAGCAAAAGGCCAAGGAGGAAATGCTGTAAGTGTAGAATAAAACTCAAGCATTTTTCTATGGTGAATGTGAGCCATCTTCAGCAGTTTTTTTTTATTTCTTGTTAATGCTCAACATCTCAAATGTAGAATTTCTAGCAAGTTTGATATCTGCATTCAGTGCCCAGAACCTTCAGTGCCTAAACATTTTAATGACCATTTGATGCTGGAGTTTATCTACCCTATTGGCCAAGGCTTCGAGATTTGCTGATTTGCTGAGTCTGAAGGCCCGACACTCTCCTGACTGGGAACTCCTCAGAGCTGTGGGCCTTGTTTGCTCACAAAGATTTTCCTCCTCTCTTGTTTGGCGCATTTTACAGTGACATCTAGTGACTGCTTTTGTTGAATGCAGGTATGTACCTGTAGGTGCCTGCCCAAGCCTCCCATCAGTCTTTCCGCTGTCTTCCTCTGCCTTACCCCACCACGGCAAAAAGCAGGGGAGTTGGCAGGAGCGCAGTGAAGTTCTGCTGTGGCACTCTGCATTTCTGGAGTCGCAGAGAGGGTTCCTCCCTCCGTCCCCAGCTGTACACCCTGCACGAGGGGTAACAGGCTGAGCTAGAGCTGCCTCAGGTTGTTAGCAGGCTTGTTGAGTCTCTGCATAAATTATTGTTCAGCACCCGTAGTACTTGTCTACATAACCAGAAACACTGCAGCGTAAATACATTTTAGTCTGTGTCTGTCCTTAGTCTGTAAACTTGTAGTTGGATAATATTTATCACTTTTGCACATTGACAGGAATAGGGCTGAGGACTTAAATACGGTAGCTCAGCCTACCTTTTTGACTGTTTCCTGGTGTAAATAAACAGAGTGTTACCCATGAGCAGCCTTGGTGATCCCTGGAGGTAACTGGTTTGGCAGCACGTTGTTATCTTGTCATTAACCAGACATCTTGGGCTGTTTTCTTTGCTGTTACCCTTAAATGAGGAGGCCCAGCCCTTAGCAGTAAAATGCATGTTTATATATGCAGGTCTTCACATTATTGAATTGCATCCCATCTCCGTAACTCTGCACCATGGGACTGGCCAATTCTTTTTCCATGAAAACTCGTTCTCAGTGTTGGCATTGCCTCCTGATCTGTGTTACTTGCAGCTTCAGGACGGTGCACATTGCTCTTGGACCATGACTCTTGTTGAAATACTAGGCAGAACTGGACCCAGCACTCATTTCAGAAAGAAAACCCTTTTTTTTTCCCAATAGTGCAAACAGTTGTAATCTCTTCTTCTTATCTCCTTAACATGTTCTCATGATCTCCATCTTTTCCACTTTAGTAATCTCCTTTGAGACGGTAAAATAAATATTTGGTTTAAATCCGTACAGATTAGTTCCAGATTAGTCCACTGATCTTGTCTAAGAAATCAGTTATGTTATCAAAGAGATGTTATAGATTGCCATAATCTAGCTTTGATAAAACCATGTGGCATTTTATCACAGTTTTCATTTAACTTTTTGTCCTAGATTTACTGATTCCTCCTTCCCTACTTTCTCCTTTGAAAAGTAAACATACCATGTTTTATTCTAGTCCTAGGGTGTGACCCTCAAATTAGAAGGGTAACTATCCTATCTACTGGCCTGGCCCGGAGGTATCTGTTTAGCCACATTTTCCTTTCTTTTGAGATAGGCCCATTTGATTTCAATATCTTGCATTGTTCACGTACACAAGTTCCTCTGTCTGGGCAACCCTGCTAACTAGTTTCCTTGATTTCTCCAATTTTGTATTTCAGAGGACAAAATAATAATAGACCCACTTTTGCTTACATTGGAATTTTAAAATGAATTGAATCAGTGCATGATTTCTCCAGTTTAAAGGAATGTAGAAGCCCTTGGAAAGAGAACCATTGTCCTCGGGTGCTTCTGAACTGTGCTTTGTATAGTTGACTCCTCATTAGAACTAGATTATATAATTTTCCGGTCAGGAGCAACATACAGAGCTGTGCAGGCCTCTCCCCTCCCTTTTCTCTCTGTTGGTATCATGCCCGGTACCGTGGTTGTCACAGGGCACAAGGACTGACCTACAGACTCTGAAAGCTGTGGACGCAGTTTAGGCCCTAGGGTAGTGATCACAAAGAGCACTGTGAGGCAGAAGTGTTAGAAAAGAAGAGGGGACATCCCTCAAAACAAAGTAAAAGTATAATTCAGCATTCAGTATCTCGTACATCTCATGTATGAGAACTTTGTGAATGCAGAAAGACTTGAAGTATCCCAAAGGAGATGCTAAGTGCTGCATCTGATAATTTCCCTGTGTTTAGGGGATATTATGGCATTGGAGGACACTTTGAGAATGGATGTTCTGAAGTATTCACTCTTCTTCCAAATATGACTGCTGGTGACTTGAATGGCTGTCAATTCACATTTCTGCTTCACCAGAGAATCCCAGTGTATGGAGGACGAAGTCTGATTTTCCACATTTAAAGAGTGGGACACAACACAATATTCCTGGGGCCAAAAGAGATCAAACAGGGAAGAGTATAATTGTGGTGTCTAGTGTTCAAGGTGCTCGGCTGGAAGGTCCTGTGTCTAGTCTCTGCTCCGAGGCTTAGTTGTTTTTTATCTAGTGCTTTTAATTGTAAATTGCATGCACAGTGTGGAGACCAGGGACTGGAATCAAATGAAAGTGGTGTTCCTTCTATCTTGCTGTTTGGCCACAAGCAAGTGATGAGCTGCTCAGAGCAGGAGAGTCCTGAGTGTTTCCCTGACACAGACCCTAGACAATCAAATATTGCTTGAGAAAATGCGCTTTGTGCTCCTGATTGTGGAGGAAGCTGTTTTGCATTGGAGTTCTGGATTTGAGGAGGTAAAAACCCTGTTCTGTGGACTAAAATCTGGCCACTTGCCGTATTTAAGACATGCATAGGTTATATTTAGTTGTTTTGATTCAAATGCATTTTTAACCACACAGGTTTGTCCATGGCAGTTCAACCAGTAGCCAGCATGCCAATCCGTGCTTCTTTAAACAGCTGTGTTTCACAAACACTGTAAAAGTATAAACCAAGCAAAGGAGAAGGATATTTTCATGACAACTTTCTAGGCTTCATGAAACTTCATTAACTTACCATGGACTCTAACTGAAACCCTCAGGCATAATACAAATTAAGATAACGCACTGTGGGTTTTGACAAATACTGAAGTTTCAAAATAATTAAGAATGCAGACAACTGATTAAAGACTTTTTGAAATGTTTTATCAGTTTATGAATCATCTACCCATTGGTCATAATATACAGTCAAATTAAAAATTAGCTGTAGGATACTAATTAAAGAAGATTAAAAGAAAGATGCTACTTACCATGCGAGAGAATGGAATGCGCTCTTTGTTGAGGGGAACCCCTAGCACTTTAATATCTTTCTAAGCTTATGATGTCTGTTCCACTCATTATTGTACTAGGTGGAATTTCAAATGAGGAGAATGTCCTCCAGAATTGGGCATTTCCTACAGGATTGAGATTCTTCTTCCAGCCATCTCTTTTTGGAAGTGGTTGCTCAAATTCAGTGTCAGGCAAATGCTCAAGATGAATTCTACAGGTCAAGTTTTCGAAAAACAGGAGTTCTTTTGCAAAAACCATTACTCTTAGCCAACTGTCTAGCTTTATTAACCCAGACACCAACAGGGGTCCCTTAACAGGGATGTCGTGGGCAAGTGTTGATTTTATTTTGGATGGACAAAAAGAAAATGATTCGATCTCAATGTTCCTGTGTTTTATGATTTCTGAAGTGGCATGGTGATATTTGGAACATGCAGCAAAGGTGTCCTGGATTTACAGTCACACAATAATTCATGCATGGAAGTGTTATCTTCTGTTAAGATATCCTTCACTAGATCTCCTGGTTGTTTCTGTAAAGCAAAATCATTTTGGGGAGCCTTTTCTAAGGAGTGGGAGAAAGGAGGAGATAAATTATTGCAGAAATCCTCCTTCTAACAGTTGCTGTAAACTTTTCTTTCTGAGGAGAAAGATCCCCATTTGCTTTCCATTTTTTATTCTATTTAGATACTTACCTTGTTTGCAAAGGTAAATATCCCCTAATGTCAAAATATAATGCCTACTATAGCCATATTTCAGTGTAAAAAAATCAAACTCAAATCCTGGCTGTGCTACCTAAGGAAGGAAGAAGCTGTGCTGCATCACAAAGGCCAGTTTTTCTAGCCCGTATTCTGGCACGTAGTGACATCTCATTCATCTAAAATGTACAAATCAGCATAGACACAGAGGTGGTGGCCAGGTCGAGCCTTGTAGCTTCAGAGCGTTGAGACTCTAATGCCAGAACATCTTCACACCAGGGGCAATGCCGTGAAGAAAGTGACTCTGGTACATCAGTTTGCCTGTCTGTGCTGCAGCAAGTAGAGCTGCGTGCAGAGAGCTGGAGCGTATGGAGTGTATATGAGCGTATGCACAGTCGTATAGGAACCAACGTTCAGCTACTGAATGAAGCGATGGTCTGCAGCGAGGCCTGGCCGTCACTGCAGCGTGGCTGGGGTTAAGGGCTCGGCTGCCGGGCGGGGGTTCCTGCTTCTGCTTGCTGTGCTGTTCTCGGAAGCCCTGGATGTGCCAGGAGGTTGTATTGCCTGGGAAATAGGAGGGGTTTTAAAACGGACAGTATTATGCAAAAATGTACACCAGACACACATCACTCCTTGGACTGGATGCCCATCTCACCCACATCTGCTCCAATAAACATCTGCTCTGGGTTCCCAGGTGCTTCAACAGCAGGCATGGCATAGCCTAGTGGAGGAACTAAAGCAACAGAAACTAAATTATACGTACGAGGTCTTGCAAGAGCAGGTAGCTGAGCCTGTATTTCCTATGTTGCAGGCCAGAGTCTAGCCAGTGCCTGCGCTAGCTTTTCTGGGAGGAGAACTCCATGTGGCTTCTCCCTCAATGCCACCTCCCTGCGCAGCGGAGGAGGGAGGTGCCCCCGTGAGGCTGGCACCTCGGTAACGGGAGCTGATTCCAAGCAGGGACCTCATCTCCTCCAGCTGAGGACCTCTTGTAGAGGGCGGGTTGCCAGCAATATACTGATTTGCACTGACAGAGTCAATATTTTCTGTACTCATGCAGATTTCACCTGCAGCAGTGTATAGAGACAACAGAATAGCTATGCATTTTCCATTTTGTCTTTTCTTACGGTAATAAAGGGCCGAGAAGTGCAGTGAATTAAAAGTTTAGCTACAACCACACAGCTTTCACAGTGAATTATTCTTCTATGTTCTGCAGCACGGACATTTCTTTGTGTTGTGATGAGCAGGGACAGGTAAAGTGGGTTTTTGCATCAGAAGAAATGAATGCGAGGACATGTGCGTAGGCCTGATTTGGACATGTCTCCTGGATTGCAGGGAAGGCACCAAATGCATGGGGACGGGCATCTTTTCTGAAAAATTCATGGTAGCTTGGCAGATTCCTCTTTACTGAGGTTCTTGTCATAATTTGATGTCAACTCTGATTGCTGCCATCTAGAGCTGGCTGAGCATTTATCCTGCTGTAATGTAGCACTGAAAAATGCTGATTTCTGCAGTCAAAAAATATCCCGTGTGGTAAACTTGTCTGTGAAATTTTCTTGCAGATATTCATTTTGATAAGATTAGAAACACACAAAAACAAAATTATTCAATTATTCCAATACAGATGTTTTCTATGGACTATTAGAAATGATAAAGATATTTATGTCAAGCAGATAAAAGTGAAATACTTAGCAGAGTATTCTGTCTGCTTAACCTGTATGGGCTAAAATGATATCCTGTAATGTCCAAATTTCTGTGTGGATTTTGCGCTCTGCATTTAGACGGTGTCACTGTCAGCTCCCTGGTGGGAAGGGAAGCACAGAAAGTACCACGACCGCTGCGGGGCTCGGTTCCCTGCAGCGCTGCTGGGCTGCGGGGAGCTTTGCGGCAGTGTGAATCGGAGACGGACCTGGATGTCGTGTTTGTTTTGCAGCCAGACCCTCCGTTTCGCCTCCTCTCACCAAAAGGACTTATTACTGTCTTGAGCTCAGGTTAGAAAGACATAGACGAATTTTAGACGAATTTTTACATAGACGAATTTTTACATAGATGTAAAAATGTTGCACAGTACAAGCTGTCCTGACATTCCCTCTCTCCAGTCATTATAAAACTTCAGCTTTGACATCAGTTTTGATCCAGCTTCCCTCTGTGCTGAACATGTCATCAGTCTCTGCTTCTTGCATTAGAATTTCTCTCTGGAATAGCACTAGGAAATGTTTACATGGTTACACAAAGGATGTAGCACTTGCCAGCTCAGCCATGCACACTTACCAGCACACCTCTGGGTTTGAAGGTAGTGTATTAGTCTGTCTGCAGCGTTAGTCAGGAACTGGTCTCAGGTGAGAAAGTCTGTCATTTTTTAAAATATCTATCACTTGCCTCTGAATCTCTGCACCACCTTGTTTTCTTCCAGTTTGGAGAAAAATAGTTGCTTTTAACCACTTAACGCTTGTACTAGAGTGGAGAAGAGGTCACTAATCATGCAAGGGTGCCTTAAAAGCAGCAGTCATCATTTGCCCCCATGACAGGGAAAACATACCAAATGTATGGTCACGGTATCTTTGAAGAAGGTGCTTGCTTGTGGCTTCTAAAACCAGACAAGTTTTGGTTAGAGGCAGGTGTTTGTTCATACAAACATTCTCATTTCAGTGTTCAGTACCTCCGTGCTTTCTAGAGAGTCTTTTTACAACATTACCTGCGAAGCTGTAGTCCTTCAGTGTGCTAGAGCTGCTGTTCCTGCTGTCTGGTACATTAATCTTCCTGCTGTCACCTTGTGCTTCCCCGCTCCCGACTGCCTTTCTCCTTACAGTTGAGCTGGGAGCGATCAACAGGCAATTTATGGGTGCCTTGCCCTGGAAGGTGTCAATGCAACCCCCTTTGCCCCCCTTTCTGTAGTGCTTCAGAATAAAAGTTGGGCAGTCACAGCAATGCCCAATAGGTTTCACTACTGAAAATGTGTTGCTGTTGTTGAAATGTGTTTCCTCTCCCGCAGGAACAATCATCCAAGGTTTAAAAGATTTGGGGGAAGCCTGGGTCCAATCGCCATGGTGTAGCAGCAGTGCATTCTGTTCACTCGTGTACCAAGCTGGACTTAAGTCAGACTGTGCTTCTTAGATATTTGAACAGGTTTAACTGTGAGTGATGTAGCTAGTGAAGCTCAGGAAGGAAGGGTGGCCTCCTTCCTTGCTAAATGTAGCTACATGTAATGAAGGGTTTTGCAGTTAAGGCAGGGAGCCTCAGACTCATCTAGAATGAAAGCATAGGTGTTTTTTATCCAAAAGCCCCAGTGTGTTGACATCTAACATGTCTATGCAAGTTTCTCTACCGTGGAGTGTTTGCACTGAGACCTATCTTAAAACCTTGTTATTTATTAGGTAAGAAACGCAGGCCACCTAACTTCTCCCAGCAGCACTGACGCTCTTTACTCCCTCATTTAGCTAGAAGAAAATGAGATAGGGTAAGAACCAAAGGCACCAAAATGTTACAAGGGAGAAATTTGTTACCCTACTAACACCCAAGGGCAAAACTTAAATGTAATGTAGTGGGCTAAGCCCTGCATCTAGGATCTTCCCTGCAAAGAAGGTGTAAAGTAAAAATAGGCTCTGGTTAGCCTCAAGAGGCAGATTATAGAATGAGGTGTCTCTCTCTCCAAGCCCTTTTGAAGACCCGTGGAGCTGTGTAAGGCCTATCACAAAGATGGTTTCTCCCGTGCTGCAGGGCGTGAACCTCTACAAGGCTGTTGGTGAGCTACAATATGGTACTGGCTAGTCCCGTTCTACAATTCTCTTGCTCTCCGCTCTTTGAAAGTGTATTGACTTCGGGAGGATGTGCAGTGCAGCTCTGAGCTGCGCTGTAAAGACATACACTGCAAAAGCAGAATGGGCAAAATAAGTAAAAAAGACCTGTTAGGTACAGAAGTCTTTTTACTTAATCTCCTGCTAACCCACTGCAGTGCAGGGACTGAGTTATTGCCTTGCATGTTTTTTTTTCTTTCTGTATGTCGGTCAGTATGGACAATCACAGGAATGCCAGTGAGAGGCACACAAGCAGTAGGGATAAAGGGAGGAATTTGAAGAGAGATAAAAATCAGAAGGGGTGTGGTGTACAACTTTCTGAAAGAGGAGAACAGTGGTAGCAGTAGAGAACCGTGAAGCTGCAGGTGGGGAAAGAATAGAATATATTAATGATTATGGATAAGGGGAGAAAAAGACACCAGAGAAGTAATAGTAGAACAGAGCTCAAAGGAGAGAGCTATTCCTTTTAGGGGAGGTTTCAGAAACTATGATTTGACAAATCTGGTATCTGAAACAGTCACATTTTTGTTTAATTATTTTGCATTCCCAGTAAATGCTGCTTCCTCTGCCAGGGAAACCAGTAGGTAACTCTGCTCTTTGCATTTGATGCCACGAAGATCCAAAATAACATTAATGAAATGCTGGAGTACGGAGGCTGGTGTTGTGAGTGGGGCTCTGCCTTTAGCTGCTGTCCCAGCATTCCCACGTGGATTTCTTTGATGTTAAGAATTTCCACAATGGTGAGAGGGGCACAGATTTGTGTGGCAGCACTGACAGCTACAGTGCTAAAGGGAGCAGTGCCCTTCACAAGGAGACCTGACCAGCTGGCCAAGCCACATGAATCTGGGGCGGCTTCATAGCTTGTTTTCACTGATTTTAAAGGTGTCTCTGATGGAGCGCCAAAGCAAACACTGACTTCACTATAGGGGAATGATCATCACCCTTTTCTTTCTTGGTTGCTGTCTCAAACAGTAGCCACGTGAACAGGACAGCTCGTTACACCTCTCACTGGACACCTGAGCAGAGTCATTGGAGGTCAGTCATGCCTGAGCTGGCTACAGATATGAGGCAGCTCCCAGGCTCATTGGGCAATTATGGCACTGCAGGAACACAAGGAAATAGTAACTTTAGGTAAGATAATTATCTAACATTGCAGGTGCTATTTATTTCTTCTGCAGAGCGCCTCTCTTTATTCCATTATTGCTATTTTGACGAATTTTTATGCGAGCACTTGCTTTAAGGGTGCACCAACAGCAATAGAAGATGGAATACATCGTATCATTCTTTGACAGAAAATGCCTTTAAAATCTTTCTAGAGATCATTCATTTTGTTCCAAATACCCTTTGCCTTAATGAGATGCATAGGAAAGAGCTTCTTATTTTAACCCGCTCCTCTCTCCTGTAAAATGAATTTTGAAAACTGAAATCTCTTTTTCCATTTGTCAATTTCTTCTAGTGCAGCTGCACCACATTTTGCTTTATCTGAAGGTGATGTGCTTTTTTTCCCTGTGTCCTGAATCGTACCTTGACGTGTACCTTGCCGTAACAAAATTGCCGTTAAGAACCCACTGCTCCCTTTTGTCCTAGCGGCTCCAACTACAGGAAGCGACGCAGCACAAGTGAGACGGCCAAGGCGGGTTAGGTGAGGGGGTTGGTGAGGCCGGAGCGGGAGCGCAGGGACGGAGCAAGCACAGCTGCATTCCGGAGGTGCCTGTGCTCGTCCCGCTGATCCGAGACTCCCACAAAAACAGGCCAGGTTCCTCTTCCCACCAAGCCTCCAGTCCTAGTTACCATGAGGTTTTTCTCAGGCCATCTATGAGGGCTGCAGTTCTGCAGGGATGTGGCCCAGGGAGAAATGTGGAGGTTGAAAGCATCGATGGTTAATGTTGCATTGATACACTCTGAAATGAAGTATTTAGGGATAATCTGAAAAAAAAAAAAAAAAAAAGAATCATGGTTTGGAGTAGTTTTCTTTTAATAAAGATATCTTATTAGAAAATAGGAAATCAATACATTTGGAAATTCTAGTGTTTTGCTGGACTTGTTAATTAATCTCCATTTAATTAATTTGCCTTCTCTTATTGCTTTTAAATGTTTTAACCCTCCCTATACCAAAAGCATACCAGCAGTTTATAATCTTATTTCCTGATCTTTTGGTGCTTAGGAAGATCGGCCACATCTTTGGTTTGGGCTCTACCCAAAGACAGCAGAGCAGGGTACAAAGTGCAAGAAGAGGCGGCAGAGGCGCCAAGGGCGAGAGCTGGCGCCGCCGCCCGCCAGGGGGCGCCAAAGGGCCGCGGCGCCGGGGGC
>VZSV01000131.1:493092-504166 GCA_013398735.1 Nothocercus julius
CCTGCGGCGCCCGCGCGAGTCGCACGGGGCAGCCGCGAGCCCGCGTGCCCTGCAGTGAGCGCGTGCCCTCCTGGCACTCTGCGTGGTTTCTGTGCCTAACATCCACTTGAAAGCATTTATGAGAGTTCTGAATCTTTCTCTCTTAAGCATGGGTTAAGGGTGTTGTGTCTCACAGCACTTTAATCCTTACATATCAATCCGCGCTTTTGAACGTTGCACAGATCGTTATCGATTAGCCCGAACGTGCCTGGGTGCTTTCTCTGATCTGACTAGGGCATTTTGAGGGGGCTGGAGAGAGATTTAGAAATCTTTGAAGAGCTGTTTGAATGTACAGCTCAAGGACGTGCTTCCAAATGGTTTTCAAAGATGATTAAGAAAAAACAGGCAGAGTGATAGTGCCATGCACCATGTTTTAACCAAAATAGTTGAAAATATTTTCAGAAAATTCCTAGGTGTCGAGAAAACTGTCTTATTTTTAGCAGGCATGTTGAAGTATAACCATCATCTTCTGCATATCTACTTGTGCCTTAGCACTTCTCATTCAGTGATATTGTGTTTGAGGACTTGGGCACCTCTCTGATCCATCTCTTTTATAAATGGGTATGTCAGAAGAATTACTTGTTGCTGTCAAGTGACAGAGCTAGTGGGAAATCTCCTTCACGATACCCTGGAGTTTAGGGAGCCAAATTTATCTCCTCTTGAAGTGAAAATGCATTTCCTCCTTGCCCTTAATGGTACACTGTAGTTTCCCTTATTTGCAAGGGGCAGGGGGAGGAATTGGCTGCTTGTTCCCTGAAATCCCGAGAACCTCTGGAAGTCCCTGGCTCAGGCAGCTCCTGGGTAGGTCGGGTTGTTACACAGCCCACAGTGCTGCATGACAAACTGGAGACTAAAAAAAAGTGAGGTTGGGACATAAGCAAACCAGGTGAGTCAGTTTTAACTTCGATACACATTTGTTTTCAGCAGAAGAAACTTCCCAGCCGTGAACGTCCGAACCAGTGCTCTCTCATGTTGCAATGAACTGTCATGTGTTTCTAAATGCTCTGGTGAATCAGTAGATGGCAAGACCACACAGGACAGACATACAAAGTACATACAGGCTAGAATAGGCCAGCAGGCTGCTGTGCCAAGTTAGTGGGCAAGGCTGGGGGAGCTGCATGGGTTTATGAGCAGCGTGCTGACTAGCTCAGCTGGGCTCATCAGCCCAAGCACCAATCTACTGCAGCTGCAGCTCTTCCTGGACCTGATTAGTCTAGGTTTATCTCACAGTTGATTGTGGGTGGGCAGGTAACAACCTTTCTCTGTCTGGAGCAGTGTGGGAGATTCTAGCACAGCTCCTGGACTTCACTGTGCCCTGTGTTTCTCTTCTGTCTCTGTCTGGCTGTCTCCATATGTAAGTCAAGATGTTACTGTATGGTACCTAGCTGTGTGTCACTAAGTGCTAAGGCTCTCTGAGTGGCCTCAGAGCACCTCTGTGCTCAGTGTGGGGGAAAGTGGTACCTGGGATGACTGCTGAGCAGCCCCTTGTGCCACTCACCCCTTTGCCCTTGCTCTCCCTGAAGGGCTCCCTTTTGGTGGGAGATATATCAGAGATTGCTTCGATACTGAGACTTTCATGTGCTAATCTTAAAACAGAGCCACAACAGCATATGGTCATTTTTTATTTGAACAGGAGGGCCAGGACTGTAATCTCAGATTCCTATCTAGTTTCTAAAGCTATCCACTTTGGTAGCACCCCTAAGCATGATCACCTTTACCTTTTGTGCATATTTTCTAAAATTTCATAGAGTGCTTTGATATTTGCAAATAAGGAATTAGTACTTCATTTGATCACTTCATTTATTTATTTTCTAAAAGATTTTGCTACTCAGTTGACTGAGTTTGACTGAGTTTAACTGGATTGGCAGAAGAATTAGAAACAAGATGTAGTTAGTCTCAACCTTTTATCACCCTCCCTCAAGTTTTATTTGATAACACTTTAGTAGCGAGAGCAAGCAGGATAGATAAGAAGGGGATATGATTCCCTAGTATTAGTTTCAGCTCCTTTAGGATAGTGTATATTGATCAGTTTGGCATCTTGCTGTGTGAGTCTGGAGAAGGGAGTAATCCCAGTGAGCCTTTTCCCTTTCACATCCTTTCAGCAGGGCTCTGCATATCCCATCACTGGGCCAAAAGCACGTTGCTAGAGTAAGTGGGTCGGCTGCTATAAGCAGTTCTGCTGCTAAACATGCTGATCCTATGAAGCTATAGGTGATTTCAAATCTTCCTTGGGTTTAACTTGGAGGAATTGGGAAGCATCTGTAACTTCTGCAGGATTGTGCCCTTCTTGAGGCCCCCACTTTATGCAGATGAAACCGCAGGGGCAGGCGCAGCCTTTGCTTCCTGAATCGTTCTCAGGACCTGCTGGGGTCAAGGGAGGAGGAGAGCAACAAAGCTCTGCAGGTGATGCCTGGGCTTGTGCCACTGAAAGCTGCGTGAGTTTCAGGTGTGCAGGATAGGGCAGTGACACTGTACAGTTTGGTGGGGTAGTGCGATGGTTGCTAGCAAAGAAATCCGACTGTTGCATTAAAGTGGCATTGAATGGGCTTCTCGGGTAAGCGCTTGTCCTAAGCAAAGCTGCAGCTAGGGGTCTCTGTGCACTTGTTGGAGGCTGCAAAATCGCACATTAAAATATGCATCAGAACTCGTGTTTGTCACTCTCGAGAGTTTGTCTGATAATGTTTTGGGAAGGATTTTCTTATTCCAGATAGGTAACATACAGGCTTTGTGTTTCTATGACACATCCACTTGCGTTTCCTCCCACCAGCTCCTTTCCCTGAGTGTCTCTGCATCTATGAGCACCAAAGTGATGGTCGCATCGTGGCTTGCGCCTGGTGCTCTGGGATCCTTCACAGGTTGCTTGGCAAGGAAGGACAGAGGAGGGCTCAGCTGCAGAGTCGTGTTGCCAGCAACCACCACTGTCCTTTTGGTACTCTGCCTAGGAATGTTTTACCAGTAAGTAATGCTTAATCCTGGGGAAAGAGCTCAGACCTTACCCCACTGTTAGTGGTGTAGGCTCCCCCCTGCTAGGTTACCCTATCTTTCCTGCTGCAGAGAATTTGCAGGTAGTGTGATGCCAGCATATCAATTTTTTGGCTAGAAGTAGTGATGCTTTCTGTCAGAAAAAGGATTATCTTTTTTTTTTTTTTTTTTCTCTTTTAAAAAAAGAAGAAAGAGCTATCAAAGCACAGCGTTACTAACTTGGAATGTTTTCAGCAGGGAGACATGGTGCAGCAAACAGCATGCGCTTGTGTAAGCGAGGTACGTGGGACCTGAGCAGTCTGCGTGACTCTGGTTCAGCCAGGAACGGATTTTGTTTCCCAATCTGCAGGATGGTGGGGGTGTGAGACAGACGGTGTCCCCTGCTAATGCGTGTTCCATCACAGCATCTGTACTGTCCAAATCGAAATTAAAATAAATTGTTAAAAAGTGCCTGCAGTAGAAGATGTTATGATCTGTACCCAAGAGTAAAGAGGGAAGCCATGTAATTTTCCTGGATTGGTTTAGCCCAGTGGTTGAAATTTTTCAGATCAAAGAAATGGAAAAGAACATAGAAATTGGAATATGACATCTCCCAAAAACACAACTGCTTCGGGTGTTTTTTTGTTTTTATTTTTTTCTTTTTTTTTTTTCAGGGAGCTGATTCACAATGGAGTGATTTCTTTTTCTTTCTTTCTGCCCCCTGCCTCCCCTCATGTTCTTTCCAAAAACTGTTCGTGTCTCTTTGAAGAGTTTGCTTTGTAGCTTCATGATGAGCTGCAGGTGGCTCGTGGAGTCAGGGTGACAATCCATCATTTGTTATGACACTTTCTGCTGACTAAGGGTGTCTTTCAAAAATGAGTTGGTTGATTAATGCGCATTTTTATTAACTTTATTAATTCCCAGTCTAGTTTGTATGTGCAGCTGACCTGGAAGAAACTTGTTCAGAAAAGCATCAAAAGTTCCATAACAGCATAAGCTGAAGGAGCAGTCGTCTCTGCTGTGTGTAATCTAGTGCAAAGAAACCGTAAAATGCAGCGGAACTAGGTATTTGTCATTCTAAAATCAACGATGTAGTCTTTTCTGAAATAGGTTTGTGAGAGGGGAAACAATGTTTTCTGTTATGTATGATTTTAAAAAGAATAAATATGGGAAAAGTAATGCCTCTTTCTGATGCAGTGTGCACATGAGAAAGTGCTAAAGAAGTAAATGGGACATATCTGTCTCAACTGAGCACCTCCTGCAGATTATGTAGTATTTTCCTTTCTTCCAGTATCACTGGGAGTTGAAGGCTTGCTGCCCTTCGCAAAAGGCACTTAGCGCATCCAGTCTAATCCATTTTTAATGTGGCTTTCACTTTGAAGCATCGTGTTGTACAGGAAGGCCAGCTACAGCAATGTTGATGTTATTACTAATATTTTAGATGTGGTGAGGTCAGAAAATAGAGCTGAGGGTCTCATTGCTACTGCCTTCTTTGTTGGCTTGTGACTGACAACTATGTAAGTTAACAAGGTAAGTGAACTTGCTTCATAGTTTTCAGCACATTACTGTAGCTTCAAATTTACATTACCAGTTCCTCCAGCAGCACAGAGTAGACTTGACCCTTCTTATACTACACTTACATCAACTAGGAGTCATCTTGACTTTGCTGGGGGAATTTTGAGTCTTGCCCCAGGCTGTTCTGAAAGACGAAACCAAGGGACATAAATGTATAGGTTTTAAAGCTCATGGGGGAAGATTGTAGTCATCCAAATGGATCTGTTCTGTTCACAAGCCAAAGTACATGTGCAGCCTTATGAAACTGTTGTTCATCTTGCCTGCATGTCAATTGATATATGTCAAGTATGAGCATCTCCGAAGGCCCTCAGTTATTTTGGGGAGGGTGTTATTTGGGAGTGAGAACAGCAAATCCGGCCCAAGAAGGACTTACCCCTATGATTCAGCCCTGCTGCCAGCAGGTAGGGGTGAGAAGTTTCATGTGTATGAGGCTTCATGAGTAGTGAGAGAGATGTTGGAGGTACGTAGTTCCCTGACATCTAGCTGGCGTGGCTTAATCCTGGGCATTAAGCCAAACGTGGTTTTCCCTACAGCTTTATGATGCCCTGCAGAAAAAGGAGAATGGAAGCTTAGGTAACTATGAAAGGTCTTGTCCTTCCTTGCTTGGGAATGACACTTCGAATAACCTCTCCCTGCCTTCCTTATTGGTTGGAAAAAGTTTGAGCTCGCCCTGCATTAACTATAACTGTGATCATTCTTTGATTTGCAAGCTGGCTCCACAGGCCTTTTTTCCTTTCTTGCATTAAAGCACATTAACCTTCTTGTTTGTGCCTCATCAAAGGATGATTTCACTGTCTTCCTAGAAATGACATTGGGAGCTAGGAAACACCATTGAAATGAAATGCTAATTTAAAAGTAAACAGGCATCCTAATTTGAGTTTTACTTAAAGGTTTTCAGTGTCTAAAAGATGATGACTGGGAGCATAATCAGGCTTTCAGCAGGCACCGTCTCTGAGTTGTTCATAATAACTTTTAAATCCTTTAACTGCAATTTTAAAATGACTTTAGAAGCCATCATCTGTGTGAGTAATCTAAGGGACCACATTTTGATCTTTTGCTCAAGAACGATGTATTCATTAAAAGTACTGAAAACAGCAGAGAACAGAAGACATGTCAAGGTCACAGTGATATTCTTGTTCTGAAATTACTGCGATAGTGTCTATAGCAGATATATAAAAATCATATCTGGGCCCTAACTAAGTACCACTGACTCAGCTAACAGTACACCAGAGATGAAATGGCACAAGGTATCAGTGCTTTCTGTGAGAAACCAAATAAAATATGTTTCTAAAACATGTTCATGTCATACAGTTAGAAAATCATTGCAAATGTGAACATCCTGAATCCTCAGTGCTCAGGAGTTACTTTCTTGCTGTTGTAAACTGTCTAGAGAAGCTGCCTGCGTGTCCTTCATAAAGAAAATGATTCTCATTATTCTTAACCAAAAATAACTGGTTCTATGTGTTTAGGTTAAATGTGAGAATGTATGGCAAATGCTTGAATATATTGCAGTTTGTGTGCAAAGTCAGCTGGTACTAGTTCTTGAAGAATGCCCTGATGATGGAATTTGAGAATTTATAGTCAAGGGATTAGAAAAGCCACATGTTGAGAGTGACAAGGAGACAGACACGGAAACGTGGTGTCTGGGATGGAGGAGCATTTATTAACACAGATGGACATGCATACAGTACTGACTGCTAGCAAGTGAGGCACTCCCATGGAGTGGGTGGGAGTTTCCCAGGGAATTAAATTAAGTTCCATTTAATCCTGTTTATTTAATTAAAAGGCAGGGTAGCGGGAGACCTGCATCTCCTCTGTCAGAGCCCTTCACTTGTTCATGGTTGGCTCTCTATTGTGAAGTCTAAGTTGCAGAGATGCCTGGTTTTGGGGCACCATGACACTGCTGTGTGTCCATAGAAAGGTTTTTTATTATTGGTGCTTCATTGCTAATGTTAAGAAGAGAACAGGGAAGGCAGATGAAGGACTTGTAGATGAGCTGGATGGATAGTTTATTCAGAAGGGTATTTACCCTGAAGAGCCACTTTCAAAAAATCTTTCTTCTTTTGGGCATATACTGTGGCTTACTACTAGTTCTAGATCCCTTTTGTCTGAAATGGTGGCTCCAGCAGGGGCTAAATTAAACTCCTAATTACATTAGGAACAGGAGGATTAATGAACCTAGTCTCTACAAGGGAAACACTGGAAACTGTTCTAGAGCTCTTAAGATAGATACAGTCTAAGTGACCTTTAATGCTAGATCAAACACTGTTATCATGACATTTACCACCTATTGTCTATTGTTCTTTTGAATCTCTGCTTTTCTTGCAGGATAATAAAATGTATGTGTCCTGTTGTCAGGTTGCTGATAAACTCAGGATGTGAAGATGGCCAAATAAAGTACAAATCTCATTGGAAAAAGTTGAGGAATCTGCTTGTGTATTTACCACTACTTCTGCAAGGACTTTGGGAAGATAGTTTCTACATTAGCTTTCCAGGTGTTACAGTTGCTGAAAGGATTGCTTCCTAGTTAGTTCTTTGACGTGCAGGGCAGCCTGTGGGACTGGCTGCATGAGGCAGTGCCTACAAAATACCCGGTACACTGGAGATCTGGCTGTTGTCTGGTGTTTTTAGGTGCTGCTGCAATGCAAATAGCAATGGGCTACTGCAGCAGGCAATGAGATGTGGCTGGACAGCCTGGTACCCTGATCCATAGGGTTCACTTAAATCACAGTGCAGTGATGCAGCCCTGTTGCTTTTTCGGCATCTGATTTAGGGGCCTGCCTGAAAACAAGCTTTTCCACAGGTCAAGTCAGGCTAAACTGAAATGATGCAAGAGAGGATGACAATGTGGTAAATGGGGTCTATTCCTCCAGAAGAATCCCCTTCCCTAATGAAGCTAACACGCCAAGAGGAATCTTCCGTTTGGAACGGATGGGAGGGTGCAGACCTAATGTAGCAGAGGGAGCTACAGTAGTTGCTTTGAATTTTATTTGTCTTGGAATTTGCAGCTTTTTCCATGTAGACCACGGGATGGCTGTTTGTTCTTTCTGGCCTCGGGATTGAAGATCCTCTGGCTGCTGGCTTTTTGTGCAGTACATCTCTTTGCTTCCTGCCTGGCTCTAGCTGTCTTTCCATTTCCAAACACGATGGAAAATGATGACTAGTCAGCGAAGCTGAGGTACCTTACAGACCGTCCCTCCCTCTATTCACTGTCTTCAAAGAACATCTGGGGCCCTTCTTCCAGCAGTGCTTTGATTTTTGGCTCAGGAGGGATGGGAGCAGGATGTTCTCTGGGAGGCAACCCTAACCCCTGTTGGTCTGACAAAGTAAAACCTAAGTTTCTTGACCTTGTTGGCAAGTCTTTTCTGTTTATTCATGAATTTTACTGTGGTCAGGACATGGGAAAGATTTTGGCTTTACATGTTTGAACTGGAAAATGCTCCTGCTTTTGTTCATTCGAATGGAGAAAAGGTTTTTGTTCTGCTCCTTGTCCTTCCGAGTATAAGAGCAAAGTGCCTGTATTTCCATTGCTGCTCCTGCATTGCCATGGGAACAGATTTGGAGTGCTGCATCCATTAAGTCATTTAAGCTGTGCCATTTTTCAATTATCCATTCAGGCTGCACTTTTGCCACTGCTTTGTGTGCCTACATGGCACAATGCAGTGCTTGAGCTAGCCTGGTACTGAGGCAGTACAGCTGCATTCCTTGCAGTTGGGTTTCATTGCTTGGCCTGGGACAAGTCGCAGAGCGCTGTGCTAACATAACGTAACTGTGGTGCCAGCTTGGGCTTGTGTGGGGTGATTCAAAGCTACCTCAGGTATCTTTGATAACTTCACATTTTACTGCACAGAACTTTCTTGTAAGGCCACACCTAACTTGCAGCTTGTTCTCAGTGCAAAATGACTTAGTGCTGTAAAAATTTCACATCCTACCTCTCCTGTTCATTTTGAGGTTAGTTTCTGGTTCTGCAGTGCTAAATCAGACCTATCATTACAGGAATACAAATTTCAAATATAAGTCTTCAGTAGTCTCATAATTACTGCTTGTTAAGCATGGAAAAATCCAGAGTGAATAAAGGCTAAATGAAGATGGGCAGATATTCTGAGGAACTCACAGTGCTTGTATTCTTGACTGCACAGTACTTAATTTGCCAACAAATTTGTAAGTGAGCGTTAATATGCTAAAAGCTATCAAAACTCTCCATGAATTTACATCCTCTTATACAGTGGTGTCTTCTGCCTTTTAAAACCTCCTTCAAGAGTGAGGAACAGTAAGAATCTTTGAGTACATTCACATTTTGTATGAGACACCGTCTATAGTCTTTTAATCTCATTGGCAGCATCTGCCAGGACGGATGTTTTCTATGAGGAATGGCATTAGTGTTTCAGATCCTCCATTTGAACAGACCCAGAGCACAGTGCTTCAGTTATAGCTATTTAGAGGGAGTTACAGCTAATGGGTCCACGTTGTTTGTTTTCTGTTGCTTTGTGTTTGCTATGCTCAGTGCTGTAGGTGCTTCAGATGGGCACTTAGCTGAGTCCAAATGGACAGTAATTCCGCAGTGGAGGAATTACTCCACTGCAAATCCTACTGAAGTCACTGGAGAAGTAAGGCAGGGGGGAAGAGGATGAGAAGAGCAGAATTCAGGGCTTTTCTCCCTCCTGCAGGACTGTTGACAGCTCCCTCTTTACTATTGCCAGCTTTCTGTAGCAGTCACTAAAATGTTACGTCTCTCTCTTTGGCATAGGCTTGTGTAGGCTAATTTCCAGATGCCTGTTGATGATGGATAATTTAAAGTTCTGCAGAGAATTTATGATTAAAATAAAGGAACCTTTAAGCAGTTATTTGACAGCTTATAAAGGAGGAGTTCTATAGAGGTGAGAAATCCTATGGTGGTCGTTGAGTATGGGGAAAAAAATTGAAGTAAGTAGGTCCACAGTGATCTCAGAAGTCAAGAACGTAAAATAGCCCGACCTCGAGTTAGCTGTTTAAGTGCTTTACGCTCTGTTTGGATCTGCAGTAGAAACCACTCCTACTGATTCCAGAGAGCCCTGGCACAGCCCAAAGAAGGGACTGGTTAACCCTGAGCGATAGGTTTGAGCGATAGGTTGCAGGCTCAAGTGAGCCTGCTCTGCACTCGAAAGGCAGTGGAAATGTTTCCTCTGCAGTGAGGCCTGTGCAAAGGGAATTACATCTGGTAGCTGATGAGCTGCCCTTCCCCTAGAATCTATTTGAATCAAGCTGATCCACAGCAAACGTTTATCAGTAAAATATGATTAGAAACTTTGGGGACATGTACGGATTAAAATGAGAATTACCTAGTTTGGGTTAGTCTTGGTGGGATGAGTCCTATATGTTTTGCTTGGCAAGGGATATAAAAGACATCCAAAGAAGGTTTTATTCTTAATACATTAATGGGGTGGTGGGGGGAAACAAAGGAAAACATTTGCCTTGCTAAATGGGGAAAGGGAGCGAATGATGGGTGAGGCAGACAGGGCTGGAGTATTCAATGCTGCCTTTGTTTCAGTCCTCACCAAACAGTTTGCTGTGATCAAATGCTTAATGAAATTAATTTTAATAAGGGGATAGGAGTGCTGTCCAGTTCAGGGAAAGAATAGGTTTTGTGCTTTCTAACTAGAAGGGGCTTGATGAACTTCATCTTGGCCTGGAATACTTAAGGAGTCAACTGAAATGTTTTCTCAGCCATTAGCAATTATCAAGATTTCATGAACTACATCCCAAAGGAGGGGAGGAGAAACAAGTATGATGAATACCTTTACAATAGGGAAAAAAAATAAGAACCAGTGGCCTTGAGAGCAGTTGGTCAAATTTTGGTTCCTTAAAGATTCTGAACACAGATAATATAGTCAACTTGCAAATTTTTAGTAGATAACTTGTTCTTGTCTTGATAATTAGTGTAGCCTTGTGGTGGAATAACTAGACTGCCAACAGGACAGAGCAATAGCTTTGATGTATATACTCTTTAGGTGAATTTTTTTTCTTACCAGTCCCAAATGCCATTTCTCATAAGCTTACAGATATGTAAGTTGGTCTGGAGGTCTTTACCCTAACAGAGCAGTTCACCAGTGTGAGTGGTGAGCAGGGACTTACCATGGAGCTGGGAGGGCTTCTGCAACTGCAGCAGAGCCACCCTGTTTTATGCTGGTGTCGGAAGAGAGACTAAACTGGGAATCAAGTTAAGTTCTGCTTCTGGAAATGCCATGTGCATGTACAGCAAGGCTCTGGCGTGGCTAAGGGGAGGTACGATAGCTGTGTGGCTATAAACCAACTAGATGATACCAGGTAAAACCTCTTTAGGATGCTGTAGGAGGAGTGTCAGATGTAATTATTTGGCTCACCTCGGTGCTGGTAAAGGCTCAGCTGGATTTCTGCCTTTAGCTCTAGGCAGCATGCTTCAAGAACATGTTAGAAGGAGATGAGAAGAAGGAGAACAGCAGGTGGTTTAGGAGACCTGATAAAGGAGATAAATGATGATTAT
>VZSV01000131.1:521605-555303 GCA_013398735.1 Nothocercus julius
AAAAAAAAAAAAAAAAAAAAAGCATAATTATGCTTAAGTGATAATCACATCAAATAATTCTTTTACTATTTAGTTTATAGAAAAATGCACCAAATTTTATGACATTCCTTTCCAAGTCAAATGGAGCGATGGTGCAGGTAGGTATGTTGTGATGAGCTGTGTCCGTTTCACGGAATTATGTGACTGATTCTTTTCACTGCTTGAGACCTTTGTGTTCTCTCTAGGTGAGCTCCCTCAGAGCTAATTGGTGCACCAGCCACCAGACCTTACAGAGACTGACAAAATAACCCCTGAGTAACTTTATCATTCTATTTTTGGAACAAACTTCTATTTTGAGGAGGTGAGGAATTTTGTTTTATAACTTTCATTTTTTTAGTGCAAAACATTGCTTCCACAAATTCCACATTTTATGTAGAGCAACAAGTTATTGTGCCCCTCTGACATGTATCATGCCCTATTCCACTATATTACCCCTCATCACCATAACTTAATATGCCTCTTCTGACATATTACACCCCTGCCACTATTTTGCTTTTTTTATGATGGTCCACTTGATGGAAAGCTACCTAGAGGCATCCCCCTGTTGATATGCAGCTACTGCACATCCTTCAGATGTGCCCTGCACGTTTGCTATGGCTGCTTGAAGGTCTTCAACTCTTGGGCCAAATTCGGAAGTTTACAGAGATAACTGAATTTTCTAGAGGCAAAAATACCAAGTTGATGGTTTTGCCATTTGTAAAATGGAGGAGAAGAGGAGGACACTGAAAAGCACCATGGCACTGCTTGTAAGGTATTTAGGAATGTTTACAGGGATGATCTAAGGCTGCTTTGCTGGGTTTATCTAGGAAACCTGAATTAGGACCCTAATTCAGATCTGCAGCTGAAGCTGACAGCTGGTGAAAGGGAGTGAAAAAGCTCTGGGGTTTTGGCCCTTGCTCAGCTCCTTTATAGTGAAAGCTTCTAAGCATCTGAGCTTAAAAATGCAGAGTGCCCTTGAGTAGTACATGTTTATTCTTGATTCTTACATCTTTCATTTTCTTGCCAGGAGGGTAGGTGGATTTGCTGTGCTGAGGAAAGATGACTAAACTTGGCTGAAACTTAACAAATTGTATACTCTTTGCCTATAATTATTAAACCACAGATTAGCAGATCTATCTTTAAATCAGGAGCAACCCTGAGAGTCTGCTCTCTGCGCTAGGAGAAGACATGAGTAGGTGATAGAGCAGAGCTCTTCATCAGGCAGCTCTGAGGGGCTCATCTTCCCTCTTGTTCATCTATTAAAGGTCTATTTTCTACTTGGGCTGGAGTTTAGGTTGCTTTTTTTAATAAGGCTGAGACCTTTTGTTAAGGTTATAAAAAATATAAAAAATATAAAAATAAAATATATGTATATAAAATGTTTTTTTCTCCTCTTTCCTCTTCAGAATCAGTTTTCCTATTTTATGGCTTGCTCAGTTTATCTGTGTCTTTTTTTCTTCTATGGAGCTACAGCAAATCCTGTAGCGTTTTCCTGGACGGATATAACTCCCTATTGCCCTGCAACTTGATTTGTTGGTAATAGCAAGATGAATTCTCTCTGCAATTCAATATGGTGCTTTTTTATATATTTATTTTTTGTGCTCTCTGGCATTCCTAATCAGCTTCCATCTGGAGATTTTTAATTGGGAAGATAGAGGTGGCAAACTTTTCCAGTTAATTATAGCATGACAGCAGAATAAAAATAGGGTATCAAGTGTGTTATATCTGCTAGTGTTGCTAATGCTTGTAGTCCGGCTCTGTGTTTTCAACCACTTTATGGGAATAAGAAGGGGAACAATCCCTTAAAGGAGAAGTAATAGCCAGAACTCGGCTAACAACAGTGGTCCGGGCCGGAGGCCGAGGGCTGTGCAGCCCCGTGCCCGGCCCTTGTGGGAGCGAGCGCACCGAAGAGCTGCGGCGAGGGCAGCACGACACGGCCAGTCCCGCCATCGCCACCTCGTCCCTTTGTAGCTTCCCTGTATCAGCAGCAGGGTCTCTATTGCTGCCTTGGAAAAGCACCTTTCTAGGGAGGCCTGGGGCCTGATTGAGACACTTGTTAGTGCAGTTGTTCTGACTCAATGAATCTTTGTGCGTGATACAAGGCCGGCCCGGTCTCGGGCTCTTTATTCCCCTTTCTGCTTGCAGTTACTAGGAATGCACTTACTGACTTAAGAGTTAACAATTTTTTACAGGATCCATATGCATGTACTACATCATAGACAGAACACGTTTTAATTGTAATTCTAATTGCTCAGTGCAAAAATACTTGTTTTAGCTGACTAAATCCTATTCGAACCTTCATCTTGGTATGCTTATAGTTGTTTTCTAATGTACGTTCCTGTGGATTGTTTTGCAAGGCTGTCCCTTGGGTGTGTTGAGCATCCAAGCATCCTTGCAGACAGTTACTGTGAATGTATAGCTATAATTCAAGTGAGTCATCATTCTCCATGTTAAAATTTTACAGCAAGATATTTAGCTAAATACAAATGGAAGAAATCTGTGTAGGGATCAGAATAAAAGCAACATACGTTTGTTATGCAAAGAATAAAACTCTTAGAGGCAGTTAACTCAGATTTAATAAGTCCATAGCTGGACAGTATATTTGCAAGTTAAATCCTGTGCTACTGTCAAAAAACTCAGGGCCTGATTCACTGTCAGCCAAGACCCTGAGATAGGAAGGTTGGTCTGAGCAATCTCAGGAGGATCTGCTGTGTTTGAGTCTTTGCTGCAGTTGCAGAAGAGATGTTGTGTCCCAGCCACGCAGGCCCCTGACCTGGGTAGCGAGAGGGTGCATCGACTCAGCGTCACGACCGTGGCTGTCTAGAAGCTCCAGCTATCAACAAAACCCATATTTATTCCTGCAGACATCCAGCTGCCCTTTCTCAGCCTGAATCCTCCGTCTTGTACTATGGAATCAATCATGTAACTGTTAATCCTGGAATATGCCTGGAAGTGCTTTGTCATCAAGAGATGTGTTAAGTAATCCATGGAAATGTTTTGAACTTAGATAAACTCCATCTGTGAAAAGTTATATTTGGGCTATATAGCGAGGAAGGCAATGAATTCTAGTTTACTGCGGGGGGGGGAAAAAGTCCCCCCTCAAATATCATCTGAGCTGGTGATGCTTATTGTCCTCTCAGAAATATAAAACAGAACAGAAAATCCACCTCCCCATATTATAGCACCTAAGGGCCTCAGAAAAAACACAAGTAATGTAAAGGAGGGAAAAATTCCTTAAAGCTGAATTTCATGTCTGGAAAGCTGGCTGATTCCTCCCAGACTGCAGCTGTTTTATTCTCTTGTTCTTGTTTGTCACCTCTTCAGCCTCTTTCTTTCTGTATTTTGCTGGTTCAGTGACCAGAGCCCCCTTGCTCTGCTCAGAGTGTTTGTACACGCTTGTTGCTGCTGATGTGAGTAACTGCGTGGAGCCCGCGCTCCTGCAGCCCCCGCGCTCCTGCAGCCCCCGCGTTCCTGCAGCCCCCTCGCCTGCGCAGAATTCAACCACGTCGTTCCCCGGGGCAGGACGACTGCCTGGGCCGCTGGGATGCGCTGAGCGCCCTTCGCTGCCGCTTGGAGGAGACGTGAATCGCTTGGAAGCCCTTGCAGCTGAAGTACAGAGCTCTCTGTGTCTCACTTTATTTTTTTATGACTTTAGAGCAGCTTGGACTTGTTGACTAGTCACACTGTAACTCTTTATCCCACTCTTTTTCCCATGCATGCTACAAAAAAAGAAAATCCTGTTAAAATTATTACTTATGCTCAGGGAAATTTAGTACAGTACTGTGTATGTAGATTTAAGAGTGATATTTCTAACGTAATAATACAACTTACAGCTTCTGTGACTGCTTTTAGCAGAGGATTTTACATATAGTTTTCTCAATACAATTAAGGTTTGTCTCTTGCCAGCATAAGTCTTTTGAGAAAAAGTTCATTCCCCTTTGGCAGAGCAAGGAACTGAAATGCAGAAGAGAGAATAGCAGTAGATCTGTGGCCAAGCCTGACAGATATCTGTTCTCTCATTTCCACGCTGTGCAACTAGCTATGGTGCCTGGCTCAGCTTTGCCTTTCCAAAGAATCTAAAGCATGTGTATTTATTATTTTTTCCTTCTGTAACTCCACTATGTATGTTTATCTTTTAACCCAAACAGGCTGTTTTTCCAAGAACTTTCCCGTTTGTTTTAGGCCAAGCGACCAACGCTTGGTTTCTGTCATGTTCGGTCAGGTGGTGCCGATGCTCCTGCTGGGAATGATGTGATGCTCCCACTGGGAATGGCCTCGTGCACCTGCGGGCAGCCCACGGTGAGCGCTGCTGTCGAGACCGGCTCCGTTAACCCAGGAAGCCGAGGAGCTTGGCCAGGGACATGCTTTGAGGAGACTGCTTCTGCACAGGTGGTTTTCTGTGGTGCACCTAGGCTGAAGGGGTTACCCAGATAATCTCATAGCAGTGTGCTACTAGCATCAAGTTTCTGTATTACGCAGACTAAACCCTGGCTGCCTTGTTTCGAGGGATTAGAAATTAGTCCAGACTGAAAAGAGTGCAGCTGGAAGCAGAACTCAGCCCTAGTGCTTACTGTATTTCTCCTGTACAGTGATACTAAAGTTGTGTAATCTCAAAGATGATTTTAGACTCTTTTGTAGTCAAAAACACAGTAAGTTATGTTTTACCTGTCTGTCTCTGGAGAAGAAAAGCTTTAATTAGGCCCCACTTTAATTATGTCTCATTCATACAGTGCCTGAATGCATTATGAGAGTGTGACACTTGCTACCTGCCTGCCTTCTGGGAAGGTTTAGATGATGAATGCCATATAAAGTTCTGAGTACTATTATTAAAAGAGTATGTGAAACAAATTTCTTAATATATACATTGTTATAATAATTGCTGAGTTGTGGTGAAAAAAATTAGCAATTAAGATATGGTCTGGAAATTTTTCTCTGAAATGATTTCTATGTTCATGTAATACTTCCCCTAAGCCAGCAGGATGCTGTGTAGGCCAAGAAGACTTGTTACTGGGATTGGTCTCCTGGATCACAAGTCAGTGTCATTGGCAAGAACACCCTGCATTGCTGTTCTGTGCTCTTACAATATATGGTTTAAAAAAAACACAATCTTTGTAGGTTGCCTTAATAAGGCTAATGAAGACATCATTGTTTCTCATTTATTGAAAATATCGTCCTCTAAGTGACCTTCTGAGCATGAATCTAGTACAAGCTCTGAGTCCTGATGCCCAACAGATTTATAGGAAATGGAGTAAGCAAAACACTCTGCTTTGCTGGAGGTCCTTAGACTCCCTTTCTGAACATCCTTTCATCCTACTCTCTGTAGCTGTAGGCATAATAGAAATTTAAGGTGCTACAAGGTAATAAGCAGCTGTGGACTTCTTTTTGTCTACCCTGACTTCTGCAAATGTAAATACACTGTTGTTCACTTAATTCTTAGTGAGAAAACCTCAGTGAGAATAGCAATAGATGTTTTAAAAATCTTTTTAAACAACTACAGAGGGTTGTGGGATACTATATGTTTTCTACCAAGGAAGAACAATACTTTGATAGTTCTTGTTTTTCTCCTTAGAATTTTTATGCATCCTCTTAAATTTGTTTTTAAGTTGTCACAGCTTGACGTGTGAATCTGGTTATAAGGTAAGCCAGCGTGCAGCAACTGAAAATGACATTTGTCACGATGCATCAAAGTAAATGTTGTTCACTTGAAGATGACGCATCTCTCCAGGGCAGCAGACTGACTCCCCTGAAGGTGAATGTGCATCTGCACAAGATGGGTTATTTGGATTGTTTTTGTGCCTCCCTGTTTCCTTTTCCCCTCCGGTAAGTTATGTTGTCCAGACCTGTTTGTAGTCAATTAGATTATCTCACAACCTTTGGTATCCTCTACACGCTCCTAATCCTCTGCCTTCTGCCCTGAAAACATGAACTCTCAAACATGTCCTCACTAAAGAAAGGTCTGAGGGTGCAAATTTTTCATATCCACTCTGTTTGGTCTTAGCTTCTCTTCATGGGCAGGTTAACACCTTCTCTGACAGCAGCTATTTGCGTGGCATATGGTTGCAGCAATTCTCAATAAACTCATGATTTAAATACTTCTTTCCTGATGTGATAGCACAAAAAAAAAAAAAAATTTTCCAGGGAAAAATTGAGAGGTGATGCTAATAAGTTCATTGACACAAATACTGCAATAAGTTTCTAAATTGACATTAATGCCAAATAATGTCATTTTGTGTTTAGCCAGGTATGCCAGGGTATGAATTTGATCTTAGATACAAACTGTGGCGGTTTTCTATACATTCCTGTGTTTACAAGAACTCAAATTTGCTATTTTGAAGTGTAAGATGCATCAATACCTGGTCACTTTGCTTCTGTTAAATGTGTTTCCTGTGTGCGTTAGTGCAAACTCAGTGGTGCCATGCACTAGAACTGTTGGTGCCGAGACCGTGGCGTTCGGGGAAGCTGTGCAGGACCTTTCTGCAGATGTGCCCGGTGGGTGAGCAAAGTTGGGCTCTACAGAACGTAGGTCCTTCATGAGCGAAGGCTGCAGAACCAGGTTTCAAAAGAAGCTCAGAGGAGGAAATGTCTTATCATGAATATCCTTCCCGACACACCACAGCATGGAGAAGTTGTCTGTGCTGTGCTTTCGGATGATGTCTAGAAAAATATTGCAGGCTGGTGGGGCCTTAAAGCTGCTGTTACCCCTTACTTGCCCTCTCAGGTTTGAAAGTCTTTAAGAATGTAAGAGAGGAGGCAGAAAGGGATGTAAAATGTACAGAAGCATTAATCCCACTTCCCTGAGTGCAAAGGCTGGGATTTTGCTGTCCTCCTGCCTGTCCGGCTCAGTTAGTGCCAGGGAGAGCTGGATCATCAAGTACCTGGCTCCACAGCGCTTCAACTGGGCAATCTCTGGGTAAAAAATAAAATGGAATGGTCAGTCCTGTCACGTAGCTCTAAAAAGCCTGCAATAAGCCTTATTTTAATGCTTCCACCTTCTGGTTTCTGGCATAGTGGCCAGATGACACATTCTCTCTAATGTCCTTTTTGGGGACATCGTTATTGTCGTCTTGCCACGTGCTTTGCCGGAGCTCTGCTGAGCTGCTGTTCCTAGTAATTCCCAGGTGCTTGTGTTCTCAGCTGCTTCTCTTCCATTTTTAACCAGCTATGAGATGCACCAGTAGTCTTCCCTATCTCCTCAACATGGTTCTGTGACACTAGAAGCTATTGCACTGATGTGTAGCACTTGCCTAGAAGAAAACTAGCTTTTCATTCACACTGGGCTTTTTCCTTTGCCACGGTTCCTTTTTGCTTGTGCCTCGTGCTGTAATTTGCTCCCCCATCCAGCTGAATGCCAGCAGCAGCTAGAGGAGGGCAAGCAAAGAACTGCCATTAGGCATGGTAGAAATATTCTTTGCTAATCAATGTCTGTGCTTTTGAAGGATTGATCATCTCTCCTTAGATAGCACCTGTATTTTTCTCTGTCATCTTTTTAAAATACTTTTGAAATTTCAAATAATGTTTTTCCTTTTCACTGTGCTTAGGGCTATTAACTGTCTTAACAGTATATGTTTCATATGCTTAAGTTTTGTCAATGCAAGGCTTTTCTTGTGTAGCAGTTACCAGAAAATCATTTCAGTGTACAGCTTTTCTGAGGCTTATTGTGTCTGTGACTTGAATCTCACATGTGTCCAGAAAATAAATCAGTGCCCCTCTTTTGAAAAAGCCAAGGGTACTGTTTCTTTGGAAGCATTTGCTAGTGTCTCCAATTTAGATAATTGTAATGATAGATGTTGAAGACAAATAATGGCCAATTATCTTCAATAGTCTCTGACAGTCAGTGGCACCTCAAGGCTTCAGGGGTGTCACCGCGCTGCCTGTGACAGCGTGAACAGGTGCCGAGCGCCTCCTGTGGCGCTTGTTCCTTGGGGCCGTGGCGGGAGCGGAGCAGCCCGGTACGCGCCCACCCTTAGCCGCCCTCCGGCGTTTCCTCCCCGGCCCGCTTGCGGCTCGGGTTAGTTTTTTCCCTGGAGATCTGTAGTGTGTCAGTTCTGAGGAATGTTGTTGTTTTAATAAATACGTAGAGTCATGTAGGCAGAAGTGTACAGATCTCAGTGATGCAGGAGTATTTAAATATGTTTTATTTTGGCTGCTTACGATGTTCTAGGATTTTCTTTTCAGTTAAGGCTGAGGACACACACAATTGTGCAGATCTCACTCTCTTCTCTCCCATGCTACGTTTAGGGCTCTTGGAGAGTTTGGCCATACGTTTCAGTCGACTGCAGGTTAGAGAGGCAGGCACCTTTATTAGCCACCATCTTCCCCTTAAATGACAGTTCAAAGAAGTCTAGATTTAAGCCTTCACTTCGGCTCTCTTTGACTTTCAAAGAACTAGGGATTCTTGCTGGCTGCTTTTAGCTGTCAAGCTAAGTCAGCTGTGATCTCTGTGGCAGCCACAAGTGTCCCTGCATAGGGACAGCAGGAAACGCATGGCCCGGCAAAGGAAGGAAGGCTTGGAGGCCTCCCAAGGCTTCCTAGGGCTTGCTAGGCCCCTCTCAGTGAAATATCGTAAGCTGGCTAAACGTTAACAAAAAATTAGACTCCTCGTAGTTTATCATCCGTTTGGACCACGGCTGCATTTTATTTTACACCAGTGAATTCCCTTAGACCTCAAGTACACTGAGGTTTTGCAGGTCCTAGGAGTGTAGTTCTATAGTCAAGTATGGAAATTTTCAGGCTGGTTAGAGTCAAATTATTAAAATATGCATCTCTTCAGTAGGATAATGGTCTCTCTCTGGCATTAATCCTTCTCCTTTTCATACAATGCTCTTGAAATGCTGCTTTTCTCTGTAGGCGGCAAGTATTGTCATAACTTCACTTGAAGAACTATTCACCTTTTAAATGTAGAAAACAGTTCTCATTGTGCTTAAGCTAGAGAATAATCCCTTTTCTTTAGCTCCTTCATCCTCTGTGGTACCCTGATAAGTGAACTCTCAAGCAGTTGCAATTTCACAGGCACTGTCGTGCATTGCAGAACTCTACAAATACCTTGCATTCAATCTGAGATGTTTGAAATGTCTTTGTTTTAAAATCTGGCTTGTTAACATTCCTGCATTTGTCCTAAATATTGTATTTTACAGTGTGAATTCTTGCATTTCTTTTGCTAATATCTTCTCCCTTTATTTTTTTCCCCTGAGCAGCTGCTGGTAGCTCTCCCTGCTGTCAGCTCTTAAACCTTTGCGTTGCAAACTGCATTGCATTACAAAGTAAGTAGGATGAACTTACTACATTAAGGGCCTGCAAAGTTTATAATGATTTCTGGTAGACATGCAGATGGTTCAGAGTGCACATTAGGAACCCTGAAATAAAGAGAAATGGGTGAAGTGAGCTATTATTAATGTAGGAACAAACTTTTTTTTTCTTTGATTTAGTACCTTAGAAGCTTTTAAAAATAATCTTGTATACAAAAATCCAGTGGATGACATTGATGCATTGCAAGTACAGAAACAGCAGTAGAGTTGTTATTTCTACATTGTTAGATCAGAAAAAGCATGAGAAGGGCCTCTTTAGCAACCTGTGGATTTTTGAAACCAAATGTTGAGCATTGTAAGGCTGCAGTGCACTGTAAACTTGTTATCAGCTTGTGATGCCATTTTGCTTCCAGGGTAATCAGGACTTTAACAGATGATTCTTCATTATGTGAGCGCCCCTATACAAGGGTGCTCAGCGTGGCCTTCTAGGAGTTGGTGGCATCCAAGCGGTTTCCTTGGCCGGGAGCTGCGGCCAGTCCCGCTGCCGAGCGGGATTCCCGCATGGGGCTTCCCGCCACATATTCCTCCCGCATCCCCGCCTGTTAAAAGGCGTTTAAAGCGCAGCCGGTGGGAAGCGAGAGCCCGGGCACCGAGCAAGCCCCAGAGCTGCCAAGCGCCACCATGAAAGAGCCCCGAGGCGCGAGCGAGGGCGCCCGACAAAGCTCCCCTGAGCTGCCGGCAGCGGCACAGATGACACTTTCAGCACCACCTTAAAGAGCCCAAGCGGGGAGTGTGTTTGTCAGGGTGTCAGTTTTCCACCCTTGGCTCTTTCAGCCCGCGAGCCTGGCAGCCTGCCCGCGTGGTGCTGCATACAAATATTGACCGAACACTGCGGGGTTTGTTCAAGCCCTTCTTGGGAAGCGAGCGATTAAAACGCTAAAGGAAGATCTGAGAGCCTCAGACATCATTATTATTATTTTTTCTGAGTAGCGCTGTAATATTTGCAGAATGAGCAGAGAATAATGGGTGTAATGAATGATCTTCCTTTTCTGCTTTGTCTTGTAAGTAAAGACAGATTTTTTGTTTAATGCTTTAAATGTTGTTATAAAAGAAACTTACAGTTAGTAGCACTGGAAGATGCCATTAGATAGGTGGAAGGCAGTACCCCGGCTGGAACTGCGGACACTGGCTGCTGGTCAGATAGAGCACAAGCCTTTGCAGACCTTCATTACTGCACATCTATATTTGAATATTGGTACTTTCCTGGCGTGGTACACTCGTGTCTGCATCCATCCAATTAAGTCAAAAAGGCGATTTCAAAAGTTGCAGGTTTATTTTACTTCTGTAATGTTTAAATTTGCTGTTCAGTAGATCATTGTGTTGATTTTACAGCTGCAAGCACAAAGATTTTTATAAACAGTTCAGAATATTTAATATTTTGTTCAAGTATATGCTTTGCTCATCTGCTGTTAAACAGTTGAAATGAGGTGAATGAAAACTATATACTATATTATCTCATTTTTCTTAATCGTATAACAAATTAATGAAGACAGAGGAATAACTTCCAGAACTAACAGGTATTTGCTTCTACCTGCTCTTCTACCTTAACTTTCTATAATCATCTGGAATGACTTTTATTTCATATGATGCTTTCCATTTCACTCTATAATAGGCAGTCAGTCCCTTTGCCTCTTTGGGGTTTTTGTTAACCCTCCTGCAAACTTCGTGGTGACAGATGACATTGCAGCCGCGGAGGTTTGGTTCAGTGCGTCCTGTTGATTATTAATGTGCAAGCAGCACAGAGCCTGTGCTAAAATGACGCTTTTTGCGAAATAAGTTTGTTGCTAGAACAAATATTCATTAAATTATAAAATAATATTTTACAGCATTTTCAAGAAACTTTGAGTTTGCATATCCTATGAAAATAGCTTTACGCTTGAAAGCAAGAAAACTCAAGAGAAACAATACTAAAAAACTCTAAACTGAGGTTTTTCTGTTTCAAATAAGCCTGTGTTAAGAGGCACATACCTCAATGTATCACACAGACTGAAACTACTTTGGAAGAATCCTGCTCATCCATAATTACTGTGTATTTAATTGTAATAGGTATTATGGAGATACATATGTGTATGGAGTATACACTATGCACATAAGATAGTAAAAACCTATTTTTTTGAGATGTGGACACATGATTTGCATCACAGGTTTTAGCAACACCTGGTCTTTAGAAGCATTAAAGACTTAATTTAAAAAAAAACGCAGTAAGACTGTGTAGGAGAGTGCAAAGAATAATTAGCTGATCATAGGGAAATGAGATAGCTACCAAACCAGCTATTACTGTGTCAGCTTGCTAATGCTCATAAAAATTACTACTATTGTGCTACCAGACTGTAATGAAGTGTCTATTTAGGTATTTTTGAGATCTGCAGATGAATAGCGCTATGTAAATAAATATCATTACAAAAGGCTAAATAGCCCTATTCCAAGGAAGTTAGAGAGTAAATGAGGTGGGAAATGAGGAAAGCAACACTTGAACAGAGACCCGCTAAAAAGCAGGTTGTTATTTTTCTTTGATGGACCCTCAATGCTTGTGGTGACAAAGCTTGTTTCAAACTAAGCCTCTGTCTTAAACAGGCTCAATTCAGTCAGGATAAATCAAAAGATGAATCTAGTTGTTCCTGTGTAATAACATTTTTCATTTCCTGCGCTTTTCCCTTACACATATATAGGATGACGGATGGGTCTCCTATGTGCAGTGATTGGGCTAATAGACCAGCTCTTCACGGCAAGCTAGAGCAGCCGCAAAGCACGCGGTGCGCGGGCTGCAGCCTGCGCTGCTGGGTGGCTCCGGGCAGCTTGCAGCCCCTGTTCCCACGCAGGCAACAGGGAGCAGGCGTCTCCCTGGGGATGGCTGACCCGCGGGCTCTCTGCTGCCTCGTCTGTGCCTCGCGCAGGCTTAGGTGGAGCTGGGGATGAGAGTCTCCAAACAGGAGTGCTCCTCGGCACAGGAGTTAAGGAAATACATGGAGAATACTGGCGGGGGAAGATGTCCCCAAGGTTAAATAACCTTTGGAAAGCTGGCTTGCTGGATTGTTTCCTTGGATGCTAGGCCTTGTATTCTGCCAAAGTGCAGGCAGATTTCAATTGGGATATTCCCCCAAATGGCTTGCTGAAAAGTTATGCAGCTTTGGTTTGACTTTGTGGGGAGAATTACATGTGTCCAACTGAAGGATCAGTGTAATTTATAATGGCAAACAGATGAGAACTTCCCTGGAATAGTATTGTGTAGTGATTCTGCTATGTTAAAGCCACTGCTACGTCGTGTCTTTGGCAGGTCAAGCTCTGAAGTCTTGGGGTATCTGAACATTTACCATCTTTTATTAAAGGACTTGGAGGCTCTGGAGCTGATGTCTGAATGGCACCATGGGCCCTAGGGAACTGTTGCCCTGTGTCAGCCCTGATGGCTTTGAGTTTTAGCACTGGTTTCTGCTACAGGTGGTGCATGGCCTGTGCGTCCTTCCCAGTGTTGCTCCAAGGTGCACGGCCCTACTAGCACACGGACAGAAAGAGGCAGCATGAAATGTGTGACTCCAGGAAGCACAACAGCTTGAGGTATATGTGGTGAGTCTTTAGTAGTTGCTTTTCAAACTCTTTATCGCTCCAGAACATTTGGATACTGTTGTGTCTATCCTTAAAGGAGAGGCATCTATGTGCTGCAGACTTTGAACACTGGCATTTTGCCTCAAAATGGGCTTATGGCCTTTGTAGGGCTTTGACAGACACTGAACTCTCCTGAGCTGCCTTGACTCTCTGAGCAGATGATAATGACACCTGGCCATGCTGAAAACATCTAGTCTGGGAAAGGTCAAACCCTATATCTGAGTCAGTTCAGGGTTAGGAAATCTTGGGGGAAGCAAAAGAAGAGGTTAGAAATGCTAGTGTGACTCTGTAAGATTGCTAGAGAGGAAAGGGATGTGAGATCCTTGAGTCCAGCTCCTCTTCCATGAGAAGGAAGCCAAATGTGTCTGTGAGATACAGATGTTCAACTGTGGAGATCTAGCAGGTCATTAGGTGGATTATGCAGGGTCAGAAGGATGTAAGAAATATGTAGGGATGTACTTGATTTTTTTTCTGATCATTTCTGTTAACGGTGGAATTATGTTGCCTGTGTATTGAGTCTTGAAAATGAATTCTCAGTTGTCCATTTATTCCTACTGGAGTTCAGATTCCAGTAATTTCAGCATGATTGGTCCACATGATGCCAAACTGCCCTAATAATATGAAAGTGAAATTTCCATGAGAGTTGCATTCCAGTGTCCTGGAAAGCTCTGACAGGGCCCATCGTGACAGCGATTTCTACCTTGAAGGGTAATTGCATGGTTCTGCATGGGCTGGTTTGGGTCATCTTCTGTGCCCAAGCCTGCATGACCGGGTGTCATTGCCTGATGAACACCACTGGGTCAACGTGCCACTTGGCGCTGAAGAGATCTCTTGAGACACAAGAGTTGAGACAGTGATGCAGCTGGTAATAAAATTTAAAAAGGTAAAAGATTCAAATTAAAAGTGAAAATCCACTTGATAACAAACTTCAGAGAATATGTTGTTTTCAACAAACTGCACCAGAGATTTTGTTCATTATCTTGGTCCTCTGAACTGAAAGTACAGCTACTGCAATGTATATTTTCAGTTTGCTGAAGGAAACTTGTGTTTCATCAGTGTCATCAGGCAGCAGGTTTTAGTCCCCAAGTTTTTTCCTTGTTATTCTTCTCTTACTAGCCATTTACTTGCACAGGGCAAAAAGAAAACATTTAATGGCCATTGCTGGTGGTATCCTAAAGCCTGTTGTTGTGCTTTTTGCATATTTATTATTGCAAAATAAAGCCCATTAGTGCTTCAGTTCTAGGATTTTTGTCTCCATGGAATTAAATGAAAAACTTCTTAGTTTTTTTTTGGTTGACATTTTCTATGGATCCCCTGAAAGCAAGATGAAAGAAAAGGTGTTGAAACTATACATAATTATTTCCAAATATCCAGTTGTGCATTATGTAGAGGAAGAGGAGAAATATCAACATAACAAAAATGTTTACACTTCATAACATGGTTAGTGAGAAACCTCAAGGAAAGAGTAATATATGTAACACAAGGAGAAACATCTTGGTTAGAATATTTTCCAACAAGTTATGGTTAAAGTAAGTAAGGCAAAGCAGAATATATTGCAGATGATCTCCCTTACTGGTAGGGATGATATCCCCTTGTTAATCTAGCATTTGTGCAACTAGTTCTTCAGTAAACTTCTTAGTTTGTACTGTTACGGTTTTATGACAGACGATAAGGGGGGTGATCAGTAGTCATGACAAAGCAAACTCTAGAAAGACTCATGCTATCCACCTGTGGATAAACTGGCTCCAAGATGCTTATGCAGGGTGTTGATGGCAGCAGAGGAAGCTGCTCTACCTCTTGCCTAAGCCATGACATCATGGTGCATACCGTGAAGCTGCTGACCATCCTTTCCTCTCTAGAAAATGCTTCTAATGAAAACAGTGTTTTAGTTTTCTGGAGCGGACAGAGCAGAGCAACAGTCCGGAACTTTAATCTTGGTGCAGTAACCGGAGCTGATAAATGAGGATGTCGCAGTTATATGAGGCTTGCAAGGCCTTGGAGATCAGCGCAGATAGCTGCAGTTCACACAATGGATCTCGGGCCTTAATGGAATTGTTATTTTGAATGTATGTCCTACCCATAGGAGCGAAGTCATTTTTCCTGTCCAAAGTCAAGGAGTTGCCTCTACCCCATCTTCTGCACAGGGATCACTAAAGAGGAATTCAGGGAAACATGAGAATGACTCCTTCTATGGTAACTCCCATGACATTCTGTTGGTCTCATCAGCCCAACAGCGTCCTCCCTGGACGGGCAGCTGGACTCGCTCAGGGAGCTCTGCTTCCTTCCCTGAGACTGTGTCTCTACACCAAATTCTGTGAACTGCTATTTCCTTAATTTGTCAGAAGAGAAATAATTTGCTTTTATTTTCTAGCTTCCTGTGCAAACTGGGTAGGCCTGAATCCTGTCTCGTATGCACTCTTCTTACATAGAAATACAACTAAGATATTTCATGGCTTACAAATTCCTGTAGAGAATAATATAATCTTGCTATCTTTTGCAATCTAAATCTGGCTGGGCTGGGCAGGTAGAAGATGGTTCTTGCAGGAGTGCCTGGGCCATGCAGGTGACGGGGCGGGTGGCCGGGCGATGTGCCCTGCGCTCCTGCTCGGCACCGCCGCCGCGGGGTTTCATTTGTATGGGCAGGATGTGCGTTTACAGCTGCTCCATGAAACAGCGGCTTGCAAAGTGCTTTGTGATCCTCTGGCTTGATGCGCGTGATGCAAACATAATGTATTGCTATTGACAGTGAAAAAATGAAAGGGAGTTTTATTGACTGGCTCTCAACCACGGAGCTTTGTGAGAACAGAAAGCCAGGCCCCCTGTGCTGTACGTGTTTCCCCCAGGAGACTGGGATGAAGTGCCAAAACTGAGTAATTTTAAACTAAGTATCTGTAAATGGAGCCTTTGTTCATTTAAAGGAGATGGAGGGGAAAAGTATGGAGGCTCCTCTGGGGAATGTCACGGCTTTGTTGGGCAACCCAGCGATTGCACTTGGATCAAGTGTGCTGGCAAAGATCTTGCTAAAATACCCCCCCGTGAGGCATCGTGCACTGCAGCTTCTCCAGTACCTGATTTGTAACCCTGAAGTTTGTACTGGCTCATTGAGGTTCTCTTCCAGGTTTGGCTTTGTACATTTCCCCTCAAAACAAGTGTGCCCAAAGCTTATTCCTTATTTCTTTTTCTGAGGTATTTCTTTCACTGATTACTAAGAGCTTTACACAGATTATACTGTGGGCAAAGAAACCTTTTCTTTAACAGCAGAACTGTGACTTGCTGAACAGGCTCTTTTGACTTTCCCCCAAGCCAGCGGGCTGATCTGGGCGTCAGGGCGTTTACTAGCTGTGGAAAAAAGAAAGAAGGAAAAACAAACCCGCCTATTTCTTTCATACAGGGGGTGGTGAGCGGAGGGAAGGGGAGAAGAGACCAGAGCGAGCTCTAATCGGCTCATTGGAGTGGATGCTAGGTTGGGATTTCTCCTCATGCCTGAGAACTTGCTCGCGCGATGTCGCAGGAATAGATGTCGCACAGGAATACGCTCCCCTGGCACATGCCGAGGTGGCTTTAGAGAGAAGCTAATCTTCTGTGTGCTTAAGGCCTCAGGATCTAGGTGTGGCCTCGTCTGGACTTTGCTAATGCTGTGAGGTGCCAACCTTGTGCTAGATGCTGGAGAACATGTGAAATCCTGGGCCGATAGCTGGGCCTAGTTAATATGTTACTCCGCGGTGCATTGCAGTCATTCCAGAGACACCGCTACCCCTGCTGCTGCCTGTCCCGGGAGCTTGACGGTCAGTCAACAAGGTTGGAAAAAAAGGTTATTTAAAATGGAGAGAGGTGTAGAGCGAGGCAGAAAAGAAGGCAAGTGAGCAGCTGGCTAAGTCATACAAGGGACAGATGGCAAAGGAGAAAAAATCATCCTAGTTTGGTGCTTTAACAACCACATCAGCCTTCCTCTGACTGTGAAAGCTCTTGGCTAATTTTGTTCATGACAATGACAGTTTTTGTCACAAAACTTCTTAAAAAGACTGGTGCATTCTTGTTTCCCTGCCTTTTCACAGCTGTTTTGTTCGGAGATGCCACTCTGCGCCTTGTGGGCTAGCAGGAGATGGCAGCAGCTCCTGGAGCCTGTGCTGAAGTCTGAGTTAACAGCTTATGGTATTGCTTATGTCTTTTGTCAAGTGCTCTCCTTGATAAAGAAAAGGGCATTTTGTCATTTTGTTTGACATCGCTCACTTGGCAAACAGCTGCCGAGCACCGTGCTGTGAAACCCTGCCGGTACGACCACGGGCAGGACGGAGGTTTTGCACGGGGGCTTTCAGGCCTCAACCGCCCTGTGCAACAGGGCTGAGTTCATCGATGATATCAGTGGTTTGGGTTTTTAGAAGATGACAGTCGGGGTCTCCATGACTGAGGAGGGGGAATGCTTCTGCTGCATGCTGTGAGACCAGGGCTCCCTCAAAAAAACAAACAAACAAAAAAAAGCCCCAGCATCTGAAAGGATATCTGTGACAAAGCCAGGTGAGTCTGAGTGTTTGGCCCAAGTTCTCCCTGCATCCCAGAGAAGCTCCAAGAACCAGAGCGAGTGAGAGCCTTTGCTTAACCTCCGGGACGGTCACTGCGCTGCCCGTGCTCTGTTCCTCTGTGGCAAGTCAGGTGCTAGGACGTGGTGGCGGGGCTACAGAAAGATGAAGCAGGAAGTAACTGCTTGGGTGCACGTGCTGCGAGGGAAAATGTGCAAAGCCAAAGTGAATTCTGTAAGCACAAAGTGCGAAGCATCACTGGAGGGGGGGGAAAGGCAAATTATACTGACACAAACTTGTGCAGTCCATTTGGATCAGTGGAGCTGATTTGTACCAGAAAGCAACTGGCATATATGCCAAAGACAAATATATTTAACGGATGTGGTTTAAAAATAAATTATAGCCATATTTTCCCAATGAAATACCTAGTAGAGAGCTCTTACTTTGTGGCTGCAGTTATCAAATGTGATTTTTCTTCGCCTGTCATAGATTTGCGTATAAAGAATATTAGTATTTCTTTATCTGCTAAGTGTTATTTCCTTGAAGGTGAGAGAGTGGTAGAAGTGCAGGACTGAAAAAATTTCCATACTTAATGTGAGTCAACCTCTGTTAACAAAGGTTTCCTGTTGTGCTGGAGACCTGGGTGACTGTGGAGTAGCTGGTGACAAGGTGCGATAGCTCACCAGCTTCACACAATGTTTTCTTGTTGCCTGTTCCTTTTAAAATGGATAGCAGAATTCCTCGCAAGGGAACTTTTGATTCACTTGGTAATGAAACTGTGGTATAATGAATTGTTCAGATGAAGTTTGACTTGTTGAGGGAAAGTTTATCCTCCCCCCTTGTACTCAGCAAGTGGAGCACACGGGGTCTTGTTCTGGAATGGAGAACCTGAAGTGTGTCTAAGATCGCCAGGTTTATTTCAGAGGGAAGATTTGTCCTGCACATCACAGACTTTCTCATGTAGTCCAAAGCTCTCCCTGGTATATAGTGTCAGTGTAGTAGAGGATAAGTGATCCTCCCTAGAGATTTATCCTGAAGTCCCACCCATAGGTGCTTTCTTTTATTTATTTTTCCAAATTTCCCTTGAATTTTGCTAACTGTGATCTCGAGGAAAACCTCTGCAGAATCTCAGTACTTATGGCTTACTTCATGGAGCTGTGTTTTGGCTGTTGAATAGGATTGTTTGAACCTTCATGATCCAGGAATAACAATCCTGAGACGGGTCTGCCGAGACCTCATGGACAATTTTGTTTTATGCAGCGGAGGTGGAGGCTTCAAGCCCTTGGCAAGTGCTACTGCATATCTCAATAGGGTCATTTTGTTGTCTTGCTCTTGAGAGAAGACAATAAAATAATTATTCAGGCAAAATATTTGAGAGCTTGAAACACTTTCTCTTTATGTACACCAGAGCCATGACATTCCAAACAATAAACAATAGGAAATCTTGTCTCACTAACAAACTTAACTGATTTTTTTTAAAAAGCTGGGGTTCTTTCAATGAAGTATATTTTATTCTTCCTAGATATTATGAAAACTGATGTCACTTGTAATTCCTTAAGAAAAAAAAATCCCCACAGTTTGCAGTATCTCAGCGCAGTCATTTTTTTCCCCTGACTAATCTATAAAAAGACACTGTGTATGAGTGTTTTCTCTGCCAGAAATGCATTCCTGGAACTTAATAAAAGCTTTTTTTGTTGTTGTTCAGTAATTTGGATAATAGTTCTCCATGAAATTTCATAACATTTATTTACTATCATAAACGATTGGTCCAAGCAGTTACAGCAGTCCAAACCAGAATCTCTCAGCAGTGATCTTTCTTACTGCATTAATTTTATAAATACTTTAAAATAATTTTGAGGGACAGCTTTCTATGAGTGCTGTGGCATGGATATGAATGACTCCTCAGAGTTCTGCTTGAAAAGCCCAAGGAAGTAGTCCCAAGGACTTCTCATTGGGATTGCTGACCTTGCAGTAGCTGTGGCCTTTTTTTTGCTCTGTTTGTTTGCGAGCTCCTCCTCGCGCAGGAGGAGGACTTGGTGCCGGCTGTCTGGGGCCTGGCCACTGGCAGCAGCACCCGCGGGCTCGCAGAGCGGGAGGGAAGTGCGTTTTGCTGGAGCCCAGTGGCCAAGGCCGGTGCGGTGCAGCCCGGTGCAGTGCCCGGTGCTGGGCCCGCTCCTCTCTGCCCACGAGGGAACTGCGCAGAGCTCAGCCTGTCCCTCCGGCTGCCCGTGCATTTCTGCAGAGAAGAGGCTGCTGCCTCTCAGCCTAGCTGCACTTCCCCGCGCTTTTTTCATATACTCTACTTTCCTCGCCACCTTGCCTTCACGTGCTGGTTCTGGTTTACCTTGCTCTCGTTGTGTGCAGTAAATAATGATTCCTGCAGGTCCTGGGGCAGTGCGAAGTGTTGTATTTAAATCAAAGATGATGCCAGTTCTGTTTCTCGTGCTCGACTGCATAGTTGTGATATTCCAGTATTTCTTGGTGGTTTCTCATTTCATCCGAGTCACTTGCAAGTGGATTTAAGTCTTCATTTTTTTCAGAGGTGCTAAACACCAACTGCCTTCAATCGACTCAAGTTTGAAGTGTTAAATTGGGTTCAGGGAGCACAATGAAGAAGGATGATGGCCTGAAGTGGTATATTATATGCTCTTGGGGGCTGTCGAGTATTAGACAAGTAAAAATTAGAAAATACCTACAACTTACACTGTCTGTGGGGGTTGTGGCTGCATCTTCAGAGCACTTCTCTATTCTGACATAGCTGCTTCAGAGGTGAATTCAGATAAATAAGAGTAAACAAAGTTCAGCTTGGTTCTGCTTTTCCAAATGCCTAGTGCAGCTCGTAGCTTACAAGTGTAATCACGTATCTTGCCCAGCGATAGCTTTCCTGGCTCGAAGCCGGGCTGATTTCAAAGCTATCAGAACATGAATGCATCAATTCAGGTTTCTCTTTGGATAAAAGTTTTGGCTTATTCTCATCTGTGTGTATAGTTGCTGTAATCTTTGTTTTTTGCATTAGTTCAATAATATTGTCTCCTAAAGAGACTTTTTCCCCAAGTCATATCTTGATTGTAAATAACTTTGCTGGGGCTTCATTCCACTAGAGTGACTTACAGGCCTCCCTGGTCCTGGTCCTGTGGGTCTGGGCTGCCCCAGATCCCAGCAGCTCCTTGGAGAGCCTCTGTGGCTGGGACTGCAGTTGGGCTCTTTGCACAGAATTCCTGCGGCCGCAGAGAAACTCGGACTGTGCCTGTTTACGAGCCCTGGAGGGAGCTTTAAATGCGCAAGACCCAATGAAGTCATCGCAGAGAGATGTCAGCAAATGACTCCCTTTGCTTCCTGTTGGAAACTTTGGGAAATCAGAAAAGAAGCTGTAATGTCAAGGGAGGTCAAAGTGCTTGCATAAACTATTACTGTATGCACGTATTGCTCAGTGGTATTCCTTAAATTTCCACTTGAACAACACATTATGTAACTTAGAGAAAAAAAAAAAAAAGTAGTATATTGCAATTGTAGCTTGCAATTCCTGGGCAATTAGTATATGAAATGAAAAGAATGTCATCTAAATAAGGCTCCTTTGTAATTCTTTAGATAATATTTTGCATGGAAAGAATCACATACGGACTCTTGTTATGATATAGAGAGTTGACCGCTAGCTTGTAGTCCTTTCCAGAGTGTGGCAGTTGTGTTGCTTTCAAATTGGTGGTACTGCATTTAACAAGCATGATGACTAAGAAGTTGCTTTTGGTTCTTGTGAGTTTTCTGTTGATTCAGGTCTCTGATCCAGTGGTAATGTAAATAACTGGAAAATTTTAGAGATTTTGAATTAGGCTTTGGATCTTGTTTTTGATATCCAGGAAAACCTGTAGACCCGTATTTTGGGAGAGATTTAGATTTCCAAATACTCACCTAAACGCTTTTCCTCCTGCATGCTAACTGCACTCACAAATGCTAATTGTGAACAAATTTCAACCCATCCTTCTCACTGAGGATGTAGAATTAACCTTTTTTTTCTGTTGTAGTTTTCATTTAAAGTTGATTCTAAATTGGAAAAATTGCCATTTCTCTGGTTTGGGCTTGTTGATTGTGTAATTCCCTGAAGGCAGACAATGTGAGAAATGCCATCAGGTGATTCATTTCCACAGATAATCAACCTCCTCTTTTTAACTGAGGGAAGTCTTCTTGGAGAGAGTGGTGAAAAGCTTCAGTTTTCAGGTCTTTGGACCTGTGTCGTGTTAGGGTCTCCCTGCAGGCTGCTATGCAAAGGTTCAGTTGCTGTAAATACGCAATGTTATAAATGTGCATGGTGTTGTCAGTGCCCTTTTTTTGTTCTTCAGGCTCTCGGTGTGACCTGTAGTGTGTTTGTGTGCGCACGTGCACGTTTATGTCTGCGTCTCTGCAGAATCCAGAGAAATGCTGGAGATACACAGTCATATTTAAGAGTGTATTGTCTGATTCTGCATGGGCAAGCTGCAGCGGTGAGACATCCCATACCTTTGGTCAGTTTTATCAAGCTACGTTTTAAAAGATGTCAGAATTGGCATTGGGGGCTCTCGCAGGTACAGGGGCCGTGAGCACCAGAACATGGTTCTGTTTCACAGTTCTGCATCTAATTGTAATGGGATGTCTGTCTACTTTTACTTATTTAGAGTAAATAATGTGCTGATATGGCCAGTTAAACAGCATCATTCTTCAACCCTCCTGCAAAACAAAGGCAAAAATTTACCTTTAAGGTAATTTGTGATAACAACCTCTGCAATTTTGTTGCATTTTCTGTCTGGCTATGAGATCAGAGTACAAAAACATTATTAATAGACTAAGTGCTGACCAACTTCCCTGCGCTCAGTAGCATTCAGCTAAAGGTTGGTTTGGCTGCTCTCCCCGAGAGCTTTTGAGTAATGAGGCCTTTGGGAAAAGATCTGATCTTTTGCTGCCTCAATGGGCACTGAGGTATTTTGATAATCAGTCCTTTATATCCGTCCCAGTCTTTTGTGTCCTCTAAGTACAATGTAAGACATAACACTTTTTTTTTTTTCTCCAGTTTCTTTAAAAACAGATTTTACTTCAGTGGAAAAAAACCTGTATTTCAGATTAGGGCTTTTTTTTGCATGGCTTCCTATAACATCAGTTTATTCTGCTGTAGTTCAGTTACATTATGGAAAAATACAGTAGTGAGTATCTTCTAGGTATCCAGGTTTTTATAATCACTCCCTGACAACATCTGTCAAAACAATATGGGAAAATCCTGGCTTGCTTTGTCATTACAGAATGGGACTGTTTGTTTATTCAATAGAAGAAATAAAGCATATTGAGAGGAGGCCAAAAGAGACGCACTGACTCAGTGACTGCGACTTCCAGCTACAGGATATTTTGGTTCCAACGTTTCACATCAATAATAAACAGTCTTTATGGGAACCATCAAATGATAAAAATGAGAACATGAATTTAGAGCTAGGCTATATATTTTTTAATCTGCTGTATGCTGTAGTTTACATTAGGGTTGATGTAGAGATTGGAAAGAAGCAGGTTCTGTATCACAGGAGCCTGATTTTCAAATAAATGTTTGCCAGCTATGTGAGATACTATCAATAATTCATCACTGTAGCTCTTCTGAGATGGTCTGTTGATGCAAACTGTCAGAGCACATGGTAGTAATATGAGCATTTATGTGATTTACAGATCTACAAAATAGCAAATAACTAAAAATTTCTTCAACTGACAGTACGTATAGGCACTTGAACATCAGAAATAGTGTGTGTGACAGCTGCAGCATGTATAAATCATGCTAGGCTGTTTAAAAGTGGTCTCTGGGTATAAGTACATGCACTTAGACTGGCATCTTCATAGTCCATTTCCAATATCTGATTGACAGATTGTATTTTATATAACTGCGCATTTTCTTGTGCTTTTATTAACCCTTTAATCCCTTGAGGTGTTTGGTAGCTGCTGCAGTGTATCTTGGTGAGCGGAACTCATGTAGCTCAAGAAATGCTTCCCCTGCCAAGCACTGTCATCTGGGGCTGCCCTTTTCCTCATGATTTGGGTGTCTGGCAGCCTGCTGGAAACTGTGATGCATGAAGGGGGTCCATAAAACATTTTGCTTGTGCTGTTATTAAGTGAGAAACTTAGAAATGGTGATTGCTAAGGTAAGTGATTTTTGTGTCTTGAGAATTTGGGTCAGAGTCTTTCTTCGCTTATATCTACGTGCAGGTAGAAGCAGGAAGGGCTCCTGCAAAGCCCTCTGAAGGTACCAGCTTCCCCCCGCCCTCAGCGACTGTGGGGATCGGGCTTTTGGTCCCGATGTTAAACACGTGGATGGGAGCCCGTTCCGAGCGGCTGCGACCCACGTTCCTAAGGAGGGCTCCACAGCGGCCTGAGCTGTGGGCGAAGGGCTGCGGTGTCTTGTGAAATTCCAGTTAATGAAATTTATTGCAATCTGCTAATATCTTGTTTCTCAAGATGCTTTTAAAATCCAAGTAGGAAAAAATATGGATTTGGCAAAAACCCCAAGAAATGCCCTTTATTATTAAGATTGCCAGTGAATTGCTAGGGCTGCCTCTCTAAAATGCTGCTCTTTCATTTTGATGCAGCTCTAAAGAGGCTACCGGGGTCTCGTGGGGCCTTTATATACGCAGGTCTCAGGCTTTATATACGTTGACGATTTTTTGTTCTGCCCACGTTTTGATAAATCTTCCTCCCAGGCATAAGGTGTAGGAACTTTTAATTAAAGATGAATTTCTAGAGCAAGGGGGAAACTTGCGGTGGGGTGCGGGTGTTTGGGAGCTCTGTGATCCCAGAGCAGGAAGAAACCAGCACACCTGAAAATGCAGTCAGAGCTGTCACAAATGCATTTGTCCTCAGCTGGAAAATATTCCAGATCAGTATCTGTCTTTAAGATGTCTCTTGTGTTGTCTTGCTCCCCACTCCCCCAACTGTGTCTTCCTCAGAAACATTTCCACGTTATCCTGAGCCCTTTCCCATAGCTCTCCATAGACGCTGGATACTCTCCTAGAGTAGGAGCACTGACAGCAAGTGTCACATGTGAACTACTTTGCTTTTGGAAATACTGGCTTCCTAGTCCATAGTGCTAGTGAACAGTGCTACTCCAGGGGAAATACCAACAGCTATATTTGTAAGTATATAAAAAAAACAATAAAAAGTTTATACTGTGGGTATTAAACACCCAGTGCTTCTCAAGAAACCCAGCTCCAGCAGAGCAGCGCTTCATGCTGGCTCTTTGTAGCAGTGGCTTAAAGTCAGTTCACCTCCCTTGGGAGGTTTAAATCTACGCTCAATTTTGGGAGAATTAAGTGTAAATCAGTGCTGTAGGAATGAGCTAAAATCAAACCTTTCTCTTTTCTCTTGAAATGTGATGATAGTATTGCAAGAACTGTATCGAGAGCCTGAGCAGTTTTTAAGAGGTATGTAAAATGTAGGTCATCTTCAGGGGACTTAATGGACACTGTCACTTGCTACGTGCATCATACAAGATGATAAAATTGGTGCGTGTATGTATTTAGAAAAAATTGTTGTGGCTGCAGGGAAAATATTGGAGCAATGAGGACATTCTCACTAACTTGGAAATTGGAGGCCTTTTTGGCAGGAAGAAAATGTAGCTTGCTTGTAGCACCTGCATATACTTGCATGTCTGTGATTTGATTTTGATCTTCTAGTTTTTACAGCCTTTGATGTCTATTCTCTCCTTGATATATTTGCAAAACTCATATGAATGGTGTTCCTTTTGGGTGTGTGTGGGGGAAGTACAGTCCCTAGTACAAACAGTTCCTTGTGAACGCTGCATTCTTACAGCTATCTGTCATGTGGAAAAAATGCAATTCAATAACCTATTTTTAGCAGTTTCTGACAGTAGTAATTAAATATCTTTTTAAAAACCATAGCATGTAATACTAAACCAACTCCTGCCATTATATTAATCATTTCTGCTTTGTGTGTGCATAGTCCCCATCAGGTTACAATGGCATTTACTGTTTATCTTGCCAACCATCTTGCTGCTGTTATCTTGTTGTCATTGAATCTTCCTAAGGAAAGGAGATGAGGAAAGGGAAGAAGATTTCAAGCTTGTGTGCAGTTTACTTGTGTCTTGAGCATTGATTCAGCTTATGCCTTGTTGTAGAGTATTAGACTTTTTTTGTGATGTATCTTGGCATCCTAATAAAATATTTCCCAGTCTCTACTGAATATGATGGCCAGGACTCCGAGGCTGTTGGAGGTTTCCAGATATATTAAGTTGCAGCTGGAGAACACATTTCATCGGACCAAGCAAAGGTGCTGAGCCTTAATTCAGAAGGTTTCCAGGGTGAGTAGAGGGTGGAAAAAAAATTAAATAGCGAATTAGGAGGAATCATCATTTGCCCCAAATTGCTTGTTTTTTAAAGTATAAATGATCACAGCAAACTTTCCGTGATCACTGTTCATTTCAAGGATCACTGTGGGCATATGAAGCATTCGTGAGCTGGCTTTTTAAGGAGGGAGTGGTAACCCTGGAGGTCCTGCCAGCTATAATCATGTTACTCACCTGTTATGTTTTATAAATAATGCTTTTCATTAATATCACTCTATGTAAAAGCTTTCGAGAGGAATGAGCCTTAAAATAGAACCCTAGCTCTAGGGCTTTGTTCGCCCAGAGAAGTTACTGCAAGATGAGCTGATGTGGATTTACCACCACATGATTCTTCCACAGTGATCTCTGCACAGATATTTCTCGTTCCCTATCCGTGGGAAGATTGCACAGAGTGACAACTGTACTGTCCCCTCCTCATTTGCAGCAAAGCATTCATGGAGACTGGCCCGAGGATTATCCAGCTTTTTATGATGTTACTCTGGTTTGAAAATCACCGAGGTGCGATGCTGTGTATGTAATGGGAGAGGGAAAAGTCTTGCTCGTGAGGCTTGTATACTGTTTTATACTAGAATTTTTTGAGTATAGCAGAGTAACTTAGCCATTCTTGCTCTATAAGAAACTTATTGTTACTTACACTTTTATTAGTATAGATAATTCTAAGTAGGTTGTATCATACAAAATACATATCAGCGTTGCAGATCTAGCTGCTGTTTTGATATCTTGAAATTCTTCGAGTGGCAGAAGTTTGTAGGTATTAATTGAACCTCATTAGAGAAACAAGAAGAGATCTGGATGTATCCTAAGGCTGCATAACAATTTCCATCTGTTTTAAGGCACGTGCCAAAGCCAGAGCACTGAAGAAATTATTCACATCCAAGCTCCTGGGATGCCAGGAGGAGCTCTGAAAGGAAACTGCCCTTGATACCGTGGGCATGGAGCAAAGCTTATCGGACCCTGTTGAAATTCATGGCTGTTGTCAGCACTGTTTATGTGATGCCACAGGTAGATGGACTACTGATGCCAACCCGAACGGAGCCCGATGCCCTCGTACCTGTTGGGAAGTGCAGTGTGTGTAATGTGAACAGCGGACAGCAGCGGCAGGTCCCGCGGGAGGGCACCGGAGCTGCGGAGACGCCTGGGGCACTGACCTCCTGGTGGCGCGTGAGCTGATTTGTGTGGGTTGGTAGAGCAGCCTGGAACAGAAATGAGGACAAGAATCTCTGTGAAAACTGTGAAGGGTTTGTATTTGCAGGACATGCTAAATATACTAAGCAGGTGGCTCTGGCTGGGTGATGGCTAATCCCTTTAGTGGATACATATATTCATGAGTATATGGAAACAAAGTGTAGGGCAGTCAGCATTTGAAATGAGGCTGCTGTTGCCCATCCGAATTGCTAAGGCTGTGTTTAAAACCAGGGCGCTAGCAGTGCTGGTCCTTGTGATCTCCGGCTTTAGCAGGTGTAATAGCCCAGCTAACTGGCCTGAGGCCTGGCCCTTCGTCTCAGCATAAAGCAAGGGTGGCTCTTGCTTCGTGTTATTATGGGCTGTTTTGGGGTTGGTGTTCAGCCTCAGAGTGAGGTATTTAAGGGTGGGCTGAATGAGCTCACCCTTGTGACCAGGGAAACCTTTTCGGGCTGTGACCTGCACTGCAGAGACGAACAATTTTAATGGTGTCTCTGTGTAATGCAAATCCTTCCAGTGGCCCTGATGTGGTGCCTTGCAGAGCCCAGAGCCAGCCCTGCACACGCCAGCCTGGCTGCGTGCAGCGCGGTAGCTACATCAGCACCGTCGCTTTCCTGCCTTCCGCTCCATCAGGCCCCTGAATGTGGTTAAGTTGCTTCCCATAACCAAAGCAGCTCATTAAACGCCACCTCAGATGTCTCTTGAAGCCACCGCGCTGCAGCGCGGGCCACGAGCGCCGTTCTCAGCGCTGCTCTGCCCTTCGCGTCGCCCCGATGTTTGCACAGGGTGGGGATAGCAGGCTGCTACTTGGGCTTGCTAGCGTGTTGCCCGGCATTGTCCTCTGTTTAATTCCAGAGCGATACAACTTGATCATGGATCTGCTGTTGTCTGTTGAGTCATGTTTGTGTCTATTCTAATGTCCCTGAGGAAAACTTGGATCATGGGATTAAATGACAGGCAAGACTGTATATGCAGGGACTTGTTGAGGGATTGAGCAGAAGTGCAGTGTAAAATATGCGAGACCAAAAGTTGGATAGTGACTTTATTTGGATCTAATTTATATGGAAGTGAATAGCATCTGATTGTACTTATTGCAGTTGCTTTTAACTGTGGTTCTGCAATAAAAGAGCTCTTTGTCATCAAAATTATTCAGTCATTTTATTTAATGTGCAGCATTAAGTAAGCTGGGTGGCAAATTGTCTTCTCAAACAGATTGAGTTGTTTTACCTGTGGGGAAGGAACAGCTGAAGAGCCAGGAGGGAAATCTGCCAGTTCAGGAAATTTATTGTAACTTATGTAGCCGAGACGGCGTTGTTTGTTTTTTAAAAGTGAGTTTGCATTTGATGGTTCGGATGTGACTGAAGTCTTTATCGTGCCATTTGAAGCTGTCCTCGAGGCTGAGCTTCCCCCTCAGACTTGCAGCAGTAATTGATACTTACTCTGTGCTGCTCACTGTGTTTGTATGATTGCAAGATGAGCTTTTCCTCTCTTTACAGCATGCAATAAAATCGTTAGTGCTGTGGAATAGAAGGCAACGTGATAAAGCAGAACAGCCTTCGTTTGCTCTACCTGCCTGCTTCTATCCCAGCAAACAGAAGGGAAAGTCTTGTTTGCAGGTGGACTCCTCACAAAAATAATTTTGGGTTGTTTCAGCATCCTTTTTGCATCCTTTGGTCTCCTTCCCAGAAAAGTGCCAAGCTAGCTGCTATGAATTGCTGTATTTCCCAGATTTAAAGTAACCGTGGCATACTGTTGCAATCCTGTTATCCTGTGAACAATTTACTACTGTACAGTGTGATAACTCAGGAGGTCAAGAGGATCTCAGGGAGGGACCGGGGGACTTGCTTGGTAGCACTTCTTGGTAACACGCAGTTGTCTGGTCCAGTGGACTGGCTATGGGATTGGGAGCAGTAATTCCTACTCTTGAATTTGCTGGTGGCTCCAGTTTGGTTTTAAGCAAGTGACTCTCCCCAAAATACTTCACAAGGGCCAACTTGCTGTGTGTCTTTGGGGTGTTCTGGGCCTCGTGCTGCTCCCTCTGCTTTTGGCTCCGCTGGGTGATGGGATCCGCGGTGACGCTGCCGGGCTGTTTCCGCAGGCCGTGGCCTGGCTGGGACCAGCGCTACTCGTGGGTACTCATTAACTCTGCGCGCGCTTCGGTAACCAGAGTGGATGATAGGAGCGATCGGATTGCCACTAGGGCCTCATCAGGGAATCGATAAAACACATGACAGCAGATAAGGAGGCAGCTTGTCCCCTCGCGGGATCACTGCGTGGCAGGAGCGAGAAGGGACCTGATCGTTGGGCTCCCCTCTCCCGCAAAGCCAGGAAGGACAGGAGTCGCGCCCCAGGAACAGTGCTGCGTGGCCCGGGCAGGAGGGACCGACACTGAAGGTCTCGTAAGGGAGAAAGTAGCCTGCACAAGTCAGTTTTCTTATTTTTCTTATATTTTTCCGTATTTTTTCTTTGCAAGCAAGGTGATACATAGGGTAAAAAGGAGGACTATCATCTGTGAGAGATAAGACCATCCTTTGGAGTGAAAGGGTAGAGCGGGTCTTACAAAAGGGTACAAGGTGGATGACGTTTTGTGCTCGGTATCTGCAGGAAATATTTTTCTGTGTTGTGTGATTGCATTCAGTGCCGAGTGGTAGGTGCTTGTTTGGGGGAAGTGCTTGGAATGGCATGTTATATTATGAATTTGCATGATATGTTTAAAGGCAATTTAAATAGAATTTAATTCCAACTGGTGTAATCTACCCTTCTGTGAAGGATTTTTCCTGTGCCATGTCAGCATGCTCTTACCTCTGTGCTGCTCGGTGCAAAGCAAAAGCTCCCAGCCAGATTCTTATCCCCATCTGGCACACGCACGCGGGAGGGCTGTTTATAAATCTATCTGTAATAAATTGTGTTCCTCATATACAGCGTTTTATCTGATATCCATCTCCCTTAGTAAGATGGGAGCTTTCAAACCTGAGATTGAGGGTGAAGGATGGAGTTCTGGGGCTTGCTCTCGCTTTGGGCAGGTTCCTGCAGGTGGGTAAGGAGCAGCAGGAGCAGGGCTAGCGAGCTGGAGATCGTGGGCAAGAATCTGCGCCAACATGTGTAAAACTGTAATCGATCGCTGCTATCCAAGGGCCAGCTCATTGATTAAAAGGGCAAATGGGCCCTCGTCCAGGAGTGTGGCAGAAAACAAACAGTGAGGTTAAAATCTGGGGCTGTTTAACCATCTGAAAGGACGTGGAGCCACCACAGCTGCTGAAGAACCTGTTGTGCCTCGGCTGCCAAGAAGGCAGATGCTCGTGCCGGAGGAACGCACCGCTCGAGCGCTACCTCCGCTTGTCCACGCGCAGCGGCACGTCCCAAGGGAGGAGGAGAGCCCCTGCGAGCCCCTGCCCGTTCGGTGACAGCCTCGCGGTGCCTCCCAAGGGAGGAGGAGAGCCCCCTGTGAGCCTCTGCCTGTTTGGTGGCAGCCTCGCGGTGTGTCCCGAGGGAGGAGGAAAGCCCCCTGCGAGCCCCTGCCCGTTTGGTGACAGCCTCGCGGTGTGTCCCGAGGGAGGAGGAGAGCCCCCTGCGAGCCCCTGCCCGTTTGGTGACAGCCTCGCGGTGTGTCCCGAGGGAGGAGGAGAGCCCCCTGCGAGCCCCTTCCCGTTTGGTGACAGCCTCGCGGTGTGTCCCGAGGGAGGAGGAGAGCCCCCTGTGAGCCCCTGCCTGTTTGGTGACAGCCTCGCGGTGTGTCCCGAGGGAGGAGGGGAGCCCCCTGTGAGCCTCTGCCTGTTTGGTGACAGCCTCGCGGTGTGTCCCGAGGGAGGAGAGCCCGCATGAGCCCCATTCCCGTTTGGTGCCGGCCTTGCTGCAGCGCCAGCAGCTGTGGAAATGCACATTCTCAGCAGAAGCAGATTTATGGAAATAGCCTTCCTCTTTCAGTAGAGACTGCTCCGGATAGCCAGAAGGGAACCACCTTCCATATGTGAAGTTAAACACAGCATAACCGATTTAATGATTGGACCCACTAGAATCTAAATTTGCAAAAACTTACTCGTGTGATTAAGGATATGCAAAAGCCCTCGAATGCACAGTGTTTTGGGCCTGCTCCATAATCCACTAATGCCATTGATTTCAATTAACTGTGGAGAAGGTCACTGGTGGCTGAATCTGGTTGCTGACTCCAGAAGCAGCAGAAAGGCAAGGAACGAATAACGGCTTAAACTAGGAAGTTCTGAAAGCCACTCCTATGTATTTATATTTAGTAATCACATTTTAAATATTTCTTAGTTTTATTGTAAGTTAGAAACGTAATTTTTGCCTCTCTCTCCCATTGTCAAGTGGCAGTGCTCAAAGTGGCCTTAGTATGATTTGCTTAAAATTTCTTTTTACATTTCTTTTTACATTTATAGTGAAAGCCAATGTCCTTTAAAGACACCGTCACTTTTCACCTATGAATGCTTTCCATCGAATTTTAGTGAAGCAAGAATTATGGAAAAGAAAAAGATTTAGAAATTGATTTCAAATCAGTGGTACAGCTAGTGCTCAGTTGAGGTTCTCTCTTCATCTAAGAAGGTTAGATGAAACATGTCCTTTCAGCTGTTCTTTTTCTTTTGCTGGTGGGTGGTGTCAGAGCTTCATCCTGATACTTAAGCCCAAGATTTCCCATGCTGTGGGATGGGAGTTGGAGTAAATGTTTCCACGTAAGTGTCTTTTTGCAGGATGCTGAATACCGTCTTTCCAGGAGCTGTAGGTGCTGAGGAACACCCTGGTCATTAGATAAAAGCGTCTGGGAGATATGGAAGAGTGGGGCAGTGCCGTACTTCAACTGAGAAGGTCCGACCAGGTCTATAATGAGGTCCTGGATAGAGCAGAGTGGCAATGGGAAGGTCACTGATGTTGGTATATGCTGTTTCCTGCTTCCTCTCAGGCTTAAAGTGGTGTGGTAAATGTGATAAAGGAGAGATCTATGGGCTGTTCCAGCAATAAAACCTTCCTTTGCTGAAGACCTTTCCCCTGTTCTTGTCATGCAAGGGAGTTGGAAAAGCTCGAGCTTTGAAAAATCACTAGGAAGGTTAAAAAACAAACTGTCCTAGTGATCAAAAGCTTACAAGCTTGATCACCTTGCTTCAAGTAGAGACCCTTTCTGGGGTGAGGATCTGAGGAGATGGATATGCCACCCCCACGCTCTTCCTTTTCTTCTCTCTACATGTTTTTCCTCCTCTCGTTTGTCTAGCCTGACTGCCAGCTATGCCAAGCTTACAGAAGTGTTTATTGTGCTCACGTGTGAGGAACTTTCACGCTTTTAGGTATTTGTTCTATCAGACTGATATCCAGTTGTGTTGGTAAGGTGGGAATAACAGTCATTTTCAAAGGTATTTTGCTCTTCAGTACCATGGGGTGTCATTCTGGGTTAAATTCTTTGATATTTTAAGAATCGGCTCCAGACTCCCAACCACATGCAGCCCTGCAAATTGTGCATGCTCTAATTTATTTTGCTACTTTTAAAATTTGCTCTCCAGTGGTCTCAATATCTATTGTGGGCTAAAAATACAGTATGTTGAGATTATATTATTTTTATATACTAATATTATGTTATAATCTTTGGGGTGATAATGTCCTGCTCTTTAGTCCTCTTGTACTGAATTGCTCTTCAGTGTGTCAGTTTGTCTCTGCTTGCCCCAGGAATAGCATCAAAGGGTAAAAGAAGGATTTTGTGTGACGTGCAAACCAGCATTGGAAACTTTATTGAACTGGATTTGCTGCACAGTTAAATATCCCTCACTGGAAATACTCTCAGCTCTCATGTCCCTTTTAGCTTGGAGTGTTGTGAGGCTGCTCAGCTCCCACGTCTGCTTTAGGGATTTGGAATGGAAGAGAAAGGGGCTCTCGAGCAGCGAGGAGCTGTCCCCTTTCTCCTCGGGCCCCTCCGAAGCGGTGAGCCCCTGTCTAGTACGTGCGAGTGTGGGGTTTTCTGTTACGCTCTGGGAAAATTGTGTAGAGTTTAAATGGCTTCTCGTCTGCTTATTACAATATTGTAAAAAAATCAGGTCTTTCTTTTGCCCTCTTCAGTGAGGAGGAACTTCCATTAATACCATAATGAAGAAAATCAAAGGTGTACAATGAGATATTGAAGACAGCCAAGGATAACTAGCTCCCTTATCCAAAAAGGGGCAGTGTGAAACTGAAATAGTTCTTTGGATGCGTGGCGTGATTCTGCCTCCTGTGCATCAGCCTGGGAGCATCTGCTGTAGTTCATGACTTCCAATTGCTGATGGTTTTGCAGTCAGCCTGTAGCTAGTCAAGGACTGACTTTGATTGGGAACTGCGCTCTAAGAAAAGTCATGGCATTCTTGCCCCAAATTAGCTATTTCTGCACAGGCAATAGCCCTATCTTTTCATGACTTGGAAATTAGATGGGTAGGTGCGCTTAGAGGGTCATTTAATGGTCGTTCCCTGAATAAGGGTCGTAACTTGAAGAATGTGGAATACCTATGCTCACCTGCATGGGAATTCTCATCTAGGAAAATAAGTTAGTAGTTAAACCTGCATATTTCAATACTTGCTTTTTTGGCACATTTATTTTTATGAAAGCCACCAGTTCTGAAAGGGATTGAGGGAGAATTTGTCATGATGGAAGTCCCCCGAAATGCGCTCCAGGCAGTTGATGTCACTGCCCCTATGGTGGCGGGTGAGCAGAGAGATCTGAGTAGGGCAGCTGCTGTCCTGATTTTG
>VZSV01000131.1:555448-645748 GCA_013398735.1 Nothocercus julius
CTGCAATTGGCCTGGAAGGGTATCAGAATTTGCTAGGAAGCTTGTGCATACCCAATTTTACTAAAGTGTGCAAATATTTGTTGGGAATAATCTGCAGTTTTGTTTAAAAGACTGTCTGTCTTAATTTTGTGGATTATTTGGCATTTTCTCTTAAATTAATGGTTTCGTTTTACAGATCTTTGTTCTCAATTGCTTCAACGTGTGTCCTCCCCACCGTTGGCATCAAGCTACGCACCAGTTCTGTTATTAAGACAGCAAGAATTTAACTTGTGTTTTGATGTTAATGTATATAAAACCTTGTAATGGCAGGTGAAAATACATCTCATCCTTGGTCTGAGAGAGCATTCTGCAAATCAGCCTCAGGTTTAAACAAAATCTAACCCTTCTACTGCAGTTATGGAGGGGGTTGTTGCTGGTGGGATGATGTGAGGTCTTGGCGAATGGGCCTGTAAACGTGAGCCGTCTCGATCCTGTTTGCTTAGACTCTGCCAGGCTTGCGCGGCCGGCACCGAGGCCGCAGGTTTAGAAATTCAAGTTATCGCATGTGCTGTGTTAGGGCTGATGGCTCCCTTAGCCAGCTTGCTCTCCAGGGTGTCCTGGAGCCTTCCCGCATGGGAGATGAAGCTCCGAGCGGGCAGGGTGAAGCCTCGCTGAGTGCGATGGCAGGTAGATCCCCATGCCGGGTGCCTGAGCCAGGGCGGCGAATACGGCTGGTTGGGCAGCCTCGTGTGGGCCGAGGGCTGATCGGACATGGAGGACACGGAGGAGGAGGATCCATAAAGGATGTCCTTCAGAGCCCCAGACTCGTGCTGGGAGCGGGAGCGCTCCACCCGCGGCATGTTGGCCAGGGGCAGTGAGGTGCACCGCTGGCTGCGGCCACAGATCTGCCCCTTGTGCTCGTCGCCGAGAGTTGTGTGCAGCCAGCTAAGGGTCTGACCCGAGAGTGGTTTGCTCCCTGTAAAGACAGGCATGAATTTGGGGTGATGTTTTCAGTTGCTACCTATGAGAGCACCGTACAAAACGTGGCTTCGGCTCTCCTCCGAGCTCCGGTTTCTGCCGCCTCGTGGCTCGGGCGGCGGCTGGGTGCGAGTGGCGAGGTGCGTCCTGCCGTGCGGCGCTCCGGGGCAGCAACCGCAGCCAGTGCCGCCCGCCCGCCTTCGGGGCCCTCCCAGAGAGGCCCCACGTGGCAGGAACGCGGCTCGGGCCTCCAGCCCTTCTCTCCAGCAGGAGCTCCCAGCGCCGGGGTGCGTTTGGAGTCGGGTCCTCTGGGCGCTCTGCCTCACTGGGAGGGAGCCCGATTCAGCCCCCAAGCCCTCCCTAGTTCTGGACTTGCCACTCCAAGAGGGAAAGGTCCGTATTTCTTCCCCTATCACCTAGCAAATAACTGCTTGAGGCTGTATCCTTCTTGCTTATATTTTCATCTTCCAAAGGCACAAGGATTTTCTTCCAAACACGCTGTAACTGAAGTTGAACATTCTTAAATCTTGCAAAGATTGAGGTTACTAATAAATCCTGTGACTCTTGAAATTAGGAATTAGCTGAAAGTTACATGTCAGCTTGCTCAGGTCCTCTGCTCTGTGCTTTAAAATCCATGCACATGTGCACTTCTAGTTACGTGTTTTTTAAATAAACAGAAGAATTATGAGAATGCAGGGGAAAATCCTGATAGAGGCTGTGCTAGCAGATTTAGTTTTTCTTTTTATCTTTTTCCTGAGCTTTTTCCATTTAGAAACTGGTTAGATTGTTCTTAATTTTCTGTTTTCCCTGCAAACACTGTTTATTCATCCTAAGAAACCAGCAGTTGGGTAAACAGAAGTGTGTGTATGTGCAGTGCTGCAACTCCTACTAAGATGCAAATTGTGCTGCAGGGAGGGTACTTTGTGCTCCTCTCTCTGCTCTCCTCCTTTCTTTTTTTTTGACAGTCGGTTAATAAAGGCTCAACACTAAGCAGCTGCCTGTGATGTCATTTGGGACTTTGTCCACAGAGCTTGTATTTACAAGTACTGAGCGACTACAGAGCAGCAGCAAGCCCAACTATCAGCAAACTTCAGGTCTGCGCTTACTGGAGGACTTCAGTAGTGCTGGGGATGGTGCAGAAAGCTAACTCTGTGCTTCCAACCACAGACTTTTAAAGCTTGGTAAATAAACACTGGATAAACTCGAGAGAGTTTCTGGACTGCAAAGACTTTTTACGGTTCTGAGTTCTCCAGGGCTGGCATGCTGCAAGTAAGACTTTCGCTGTTTTGGTGTCTTTTACCATCTCTGTAAAGCTGATTTTTCTCTAACTGGGGGTCAGAATTGCTGTTTGTAGTTTAGTTTGAGTTAAATGAGCAGCAAGTATGTAGTTGCTAGGAGTAGTTACAGCCATGCATCTGAGTGTGCTTCAGTAGCAGAATAAAGGACAAATGAAAACTCGATTCTAGCTTTTGTGTGCATGAGATTACACTGAAGTGACTCTGTTAGTAAGTGCTGAAATTCTAAGGTTCTTAAAATATAATGAGTATTATCGCTATCTGAACAAAAACTAGTCTTTCTTAATATTTTAGTTTGTCAGTCCATGGCATGTAAGTAAAACCTCAAAGTTAATTTTTATTATTTCCTTGTAGTTTACAGTATAGTTTTCTTTGAAAAATGTTTGGTTGTTTATGCAGAAATAGAGTTAAAGCAAAACTTTAATATTTCTACTTTTAGTGCTTGCTCAAATTCTGGAGTTACATTAGGCTTAAAAGGGAAAAAAAAAAAAATCATACAGTGCTTTATACCTGTCGCCTTTAGGATTAAATTCTTGTCAGTTCTATGAAGAATAGTGACTTTTGTTTTTGTTTTGTGGATTTATGTTAGAAACTCTTCAAATAATGAAATAAAGGAGATCAAAAGCATTCTTACACTAATAAGTGCTATAAAAAAAAAAAAATTGTATTTCTATATTGCCTGCTCCTGGAGAGACAGAATTGTGGTTATGACCACTAACTCACTCATTTTCACAACAACTAGGTGGGATTATTTTAGTAGTATTCCCATTTTACAGAAGGGCAAGCTGACCCCTGGACATGCCTTATTAAATTTTGGCTTACCTGCTTCAAAAGCTAGTAAGAAACTTCTGACTGCCCATTCACATGCTCTGTCAGAAGCCCTTTCTAAAATACTACAATTTCAGATGTACTGTCTGTTCCAGAAATTAATCTGATTCCAGTCCTATGGATGAGCAACTCTTTTATTACTATTTCTTCTGTTTAATGATCTTTGTGGAGATACAGCACGTTTCTGAAGAACACAGAAATCTAAAACTCTCATTGGCAGCTATGTGAGGGTAAGTCAGCACATATAAGTAAAACAGAATTGGAGTATTCCTCCTTAATTATGAGCCCTATCAGTTTGCTTTTGTTTCTCTTGACTCTGTTTACAAGCCCGGTCAGTGCAATGCAGCAGCACATTGGTAGGGCTTCCTGTTAAGGTCTGGGTGGCAGTGACTGCAGAGTCTGCTCTTAAGTGGCCTTGTTTCTGTAGTAGATCAATACCTGTCTGTCTTTTGCTGTTGTTTTTGGTGGTGCTATTATCATGTGATTTGGCACGCCGACATACTGGTGCAACTTCTGACTTGTTCTGTCTGTCTTTGGAATTCTTAAATAAATATATCTATAAATTTAGCCCTGCCATGAGATTGGCATTCTGTTTGGGTGTCCATCTTACTCCTTCAGAAAGTGTAAGCAAGAAGTGTAGTTCTTTTAAAGTGTAGTTCTATAGTTCTTCAGAAGTTACCCGTGAGTTTTAAGGTGAAGAGGAGGATCACGATAGAGCTTTTCCCCAGGGTTAAGGGATGGCTTTAGGCTGAAGCAGTAGAGCTTAGGTGACTCTGACTGCACTGGCTCCCACGGGCCGGTCTTTCAGCCCCTCTTCCAGCTTGTGACCAGTAATGATGATCTGTGAGCCAATAGGTGTATCTTATTTTACTTGCAAAGCACTCAGCTATCATGTTGGCAAGCATCTACAAAATCTTCAAAGCAACTAAAAGTGAGATTTAAACAAACAAACAAAAAGGTGGTTCTTATCTTTTTTACTTAAATTGATTTTAACTGCAAGTCTGTATCTTATGAATTTTACACCTGTTTCAGAAAACTTCATGGGTTTCTCCGCTTTTATTCTAGTGCATAAAGGGGCCTGTGTGTACTTGCTCAGAAGCTTAAAGCTCTAACAAGTGGAAATCCTGCCCCATGAAATGTAACGTGGTAGAGCAGGATGCTGTTTTCATGTTAGTGAAGAGCAAATCTTCAACTAAATTCTGCAAGGGCAGGAACAGACTCTCAAACCTGATGAGTTTGAGGCCATCTCATTTCCATTTTCCATTCTGAACTTTTTTGTTCTCCTTACATTTACATTTCCTTTTTCTCATTGTATTCCAACGTAGCAAATGAGGTTATAGAATAAGATCCCTGCTCAGCAGAGTGATCGATGCCCTGGCTGTGTTTTCCCTCGGTAAAAAGCTGCAGGCCTGAGAAACAGGCCCAAGGAGCCGCACACAATGCGGTATCGTCCTCCTGCGGCGCTACCGGGGACAATTGCCAGCGGACTCGCAATTCTTTGGGCTTTCTTGCAGGCTGAAAAGAAACCGAATCCGAGCAGTCTCCAGCCTGTCATGGGCTGACAAGGGGCCCTGCCATCGGGATAAACCCCCTGAACAATAGTGCGAAGGGAAGCGCGGTTGGCTAAGGATCTCAGCGTGGCTCTCTGGGCCCGGGTGCCGAGGTGCTCAGCAGCTCCGGGGCCTCCAGCACGTGTTGAGCTCCTGGCGGGATGGGAGTCGTGCTCAAGTAACTCCATGCACTTAAATAAAATCCACAGCAAAGCTGCTAATAGACCTGTGGAAGTTTTAGTGTCTAAAATGCGGTTTTATTACTAAAATAAGGTAACCGTAGAGTGTAAATAGACATGAACCATTAATACTCTTAATGTGCTGCTCTTATCTGATGATACCCTTCATGTAGCATGCAGAAATGGCAATTATGGTGGGTATTTCTGCATGGTTCTATAAATCCGTCAGGATGTTTTGGGGGTGAATAGTTGGATAGCTGTTATCGGAAAGATGCTTCAATCTTTTACGATCCCATGGGTGGGTGTTCAGGTGAGTCCCGTAGACGTGGTTTGCACTGCAGCGGTGGCAACTGAAACCACCGCTCACGTTGTCTGCAGGCTGCGAGTGAGGTAGGCACCAAAAAGCAGATGGGATAATAAACCAGTGGATAAAATTTATGTTGCTGAGAAATGGTCTATTAATATTGAGATGCAGCGAAACAAGCGCTGCTGCCAAACAGTGTCTTTGATAAGGCTCCCACAGCAGGGCACTGTGTTTTGCGGGGCCAAATCGGCCTTGGCTGCGTGTGCACACAGTAGCTCTGCGCAGAACCAAATCTGTGCCACAAATGATCTTCTCTGACAGTGCTAGTTGAGTATTATAATTTAACCTTATCTAAATTGTTAAATTCAACAGTTTACCGCGTGCTTTTGTTTCTTTGTTGCCGAGACATAATGCACATAGGAGGAGTTAATTACTGCACAGGACAACAGTGGCACGTTTTATTGTCCACATGGCTTTGATAGGAGCCGTGTGGAATCACCGCGCTGCATTGGCAGCGAGGAGGGGGAAGAGGGAGATGCAAGGGCTCTTTTGTAGCACAGATGCTTTTGGGTGGTAATTAGCATTTTTGTTTTGAATATGACTTTCTTTGCAGCTGAATGGTGCTAATTTCACTTGGCTCAAGCATCACCTAACCACGCAACCTGCAGTCACTCGTGCGCGGCGATCCTGCGGGGGATCGGGTGCCGTGTGCGGATCGCGGTGGCTCTGCTGGGAGAGCCCTGCTCCGGTGCGCGTCCGCGCTCCGTCCTCAGCGCTCACGCGAGGCTCCGGGGCTTCCACGATGGGATTATGTCATGGCTTAACCTAGGCAAAATCCTGGTGCTCTGCTCTGTATTGCCCTTTCCTAAGGCACGGTACGCGTTTGCGGTAGAAGGTGTCATCTTTTCAGCTGCTCGGCTCATGGGCGCTGACAAAGTGGGGGTTATTTTGCCAGCAGAGGGCCACGCGAAACTGGATAAATCGCTTTTGGACTCACATTTTCAGAGTAACAGCTTCGGCATATGGTTGTTTTCAAGGGCAAAATGAGTAAATAATTGGATTTTTAAAGAAGCTACCAAATGATTAATTATTTAAAGCAGGAATGACATTGCTTTTACAGCACACCACAGTGCTGTATCAGTCTAATTGGGCTGAATTCTGGTCTCTAAAATGCATCATTCCTACCTGTTTGTTCTGAACTGCTCAAGGTTGATAGATGCAGCTCTGATAAGTCATTAAGCTGACATGATATACAGCAACAGCATGTGCTTTTGCTATAATGACACAAATGAGAAAGGAATTGTTTTTCAGAGGTACAGTCACGTTTGTTTTTGATGTGGCCTCTAAGCAGGCAGTGATTACTCAGCCTCTGGTGCTGCAGGAGTTGACCTTTGGCAAAATATTTTGTTATCCTCAATCTCTTATATAGGCCTTTTGTGAACTCTGCACAGTTCTCATTTTACTGATTGCACTTAAAGTCATTTATTGCACAGTCTTTGCCCTTCCAGCAGATGTTAAAGGATTCCCTACCTCCCCCCTTAAAGGCTACTCCTCCGCAGCATCTAATTATAACCTACACAAAAGATTAACAGATGTTATAATTGTCTTTACTCATTGATTAAATAGTTTCTGCATGATTTGCTTTCTCTTTTCCCTCGTTGCTGATTTGTGAGGCCTTTCTGGATAAGTCTCACGCATCTGCAGTTTGTTAATGGCTGTCTTCAGGTTTTTTTTAACTTTTTGGTTTTGTGGTTCAGTTAGAGCTGAATATATATCCATATTTATATGGATATGTTCTTCTGGATGATGTGGCAGAAACCTGTTAAAAGGTTTTGAATGCTTGCCCTGATTCCACACAATTCTATTTCCTTCTGCCTTTTAACTCTTTATTCCAAAATGTGTGCAAGATGCATACTAGTTTTAAGGAACATAAATTGGGAAATGATGAGATTTCTTCAGCACTAAGTGTGTCACTAAGGCAATTGGCACTTGGAAAGGAAATTAGTGGTTGATCACCACTAATGGTGGTGATGGATATCATCTTGTCACACATTTTTGGACAATATCTTTGTTTCAACCCCTGTTTTTAAAGAACAGGTGAAAGCCTTGAGGCTTTGAATTATGGACCTGGGCTTTCAAAGGCCTTTAAATGCTCTCCTACCTACCCCTTCCCCACATCCTTCTAAAACATAAAACTGTTGCAATGATTCCTAACCATAGAAACCAGCTGCTGTGCAGGAATGGATGTATCGCTTCTGATCAAGTCCTTTTGTATATTTTTGGCTACAAAAGCTATTCCAGTTCTATGTGATTTTCAGGGAATATCAGCTTAATTAATGCAGATTCTTGGATATATAAGACATGTCGTGTGATTCTGCTTTACTGATGCTGGGTGGAACTCTTCTTTTTTGTAGTGAACGCTCTAAGTGCTGCTTGCTGTGAGACTTTGCAGTACAACCTACAAGACTGTACGTTTTCATCAGGTTTTAAAGACGATCTTTTTATGTATAATTCATGGTTTTTACTAGCCTGTATAATAATCTGTGCAGTACACAAAAGCATTTGTCTGGGGATTCAAGAGGGCTATAGAAACAGTGGCACTTTGTTTATGGGATTAACAAAGAGCACTGTATCCTCATTGCCTTCAAATGACATCCCAGTGCTCCTGAATACTTTCCATTTATGAGCTGGATGAGTAGATTAGTTCTAATAAGAAAATTCCAGGGTGCCAACTGTGCTTGGGAAGTTGTGCTTGTGGTTTTAATTATATAGACACCTGTCCACACTACCAACGTGCAATATTTCATAGAGATTTCTGAATAGCCAGATGATGGAAATGACTTGTACTCAGAAACCAGCTTGGTCTGAGCTTGAACAGGACCCTGATGGTGAAAGGCTAAAATCCCAATTAAGAATAATCAGATCTATCCAGTCCATATATGTAGCTGGGGCTACAAGTCCTAGGTGCTTGCTACAGTTGCACATGTGAAATGCTTCTAAATTAATGACTTAATGATTTAGCTGAACTTTCAGTAAAGACTTTTAGCATCTACTAGTAGCAGTTACTGAAGGAATCTATTAAAATGAAACGTGGTCTACCGTGTGCTAATACCCAGGGCCCTGTTGTGTCACTGGCTGCCAGTGCTCCCATATAAGACTAAGATCTTCATCTTTATGTTAAAATTGCACAGTAAATGCAAGACAGCACCAAATGAACGGGGAAAAAAAAGCGGCACCAGTGGAACGACGTGAAAGGTCTTGGGTTGCCATTCGTCGTGTCTCGCTGCTTGAGAAATTTTAAGAGTTGTCTGGTATTTAATTATGTGCCTCTGCTAGAACTAATAATTTCTCTCCCTTAAGCCCCAGTTCTGTCATGCTGTTATTGATTGGGAATGTGCTAGGATGTTCATAGGAAACCATTTCTGTCACTTACATTTTCCAGTCTTGATTTGCTGCTGGGCTCCCAGTTTGTGCACTGTGTGGTGCCGGGGGGGTTCAGAGCTTGGCTGCCCCGTTTGGGGACCTGTGACTGGGCAGGGTACTTGTTATTTTGTAAATGGCATACGTATACACCATATACTACTGCCTTCTTTCCTGCTTGTCTGTGTCCTAAACTGTCTTCTCTTAAAAAAAAAAAGAACAAAAATCAGCCAACTAAACAAAATCCCAACAAGAACAACCACAAAAAAAAAAAAAAAACCTCATGCTGAACAAAGTTTTTAAAAGGTTGCATTTAGCCTCAAAATGCACCTGATAGTTCAAAATGCATCATTTAAACTATGGAGTGTATTAACTCTGTCCCCTTCCCTGTTAAAACTAGTATGTTTCTTTTTTATCAGCCAAAATTATTGGCCAAACAGCCATTTAATTTCAGTTATTCCAACAAATCTTGAAGGTGTATAAATTGCAATTCTAAAAGTCTTTCCTAGGCCGATACGGCCTTACTTCCAAGAAAAAACTTGGGAAAACCATTTGAGTCATTACTGTGAATTCTAGAAGAAAAAGTGGAGGAATCCTGTGGCAACCCAGCAGTTTGTACTGCATGCAAAAATATTTTTTCCAGTTTTATGAATGAGAAACTTCTGAAATGTGTTGTTTTTGTGGGCATGTGTCACTTTTGGAAGTTTAATCATTTTTAGTTTGCATTCTGAACAGGGAGACACTTGAGTGAGAAGAGTATGAGAGAATTTTACTGTTCTACTTTCTGTCTGATATTTTTTGGATATTACTATATCCATAATGCCAGTGTTATCCGTGACAGTGGACTATATGTTCCTATTATATTTCACTTGGTAGAGCTGAGTGCAGATGAGTTAAAGTCTCGTAGGTTGACATAAAATGTAGGAGAGTTATGAACCTTTTAAATGGGAGATTCAGGAACTTTTTTTAATTTACATTTTTATGAAGTTTCTGGCAGATGGAAAAATTGGAAGTCGATGTGTGAGAGCCAGTCTGCACATGGAGAACCCGAAGAAAGTGACTGTAGGCAGCTCGCTGCGTGGAGAGGGCGTTTGGCCTTCCCTGCCAAAGGCAAAACCCTCTCGGGCTAATAGTCCCTAACATGGATCAACCACCTCCATGTATAAGGAGAGACTCTGATGTGAAAGGCAGAGGTGATTTTTATTTCTTTTTCTCTCTTCCCCCCCCCCAGGGTTTTCAAACTACTCGTCCATGGCAGCATCACTTGCACTTTATCATGCTGAACTTTCTGTAGCCTTATTTTTTATATGACGAGTGTTGCACTGGTTCTCTAGGAATCACTCTGTATTGGATTTCACTTTAAGTAATTTCTTCAGATAGTCAACATCATTTCCACCTCTTGTTCTCTTTTCAGTCTCTTGTCAATACCCTAATCAGTTCCTCACCATATCAAATGTTAGTGCACATCCCTCAGACTTGGGCAGATGATTGTTCCTTCCCATCTTCCTCTCCTCTTGTCACTGTTTGAAACTACAATAGCAGGTTTGTTCATCTTTCCCCCCCAAGTCAATACTTTAATCAGCTTTACTGCTGAATTCCTTCAAGTTTGTCTATATCCTTGCGGTCTAGCACAGGACTCGACCTTGGAGATGAGACCCCTCTTGAAGGCAGAGGCCTGCTCGGCGTGCCAGAGCTGTCCAGGCTTCTGTCACCCGCTGTGTGGCTTTGAAGGGGCAGAGTATCACCCACTTGTAGGTTTTCACAATAGGTTTCCTGTCCATGAGTCAAAGCTGGAGTGTAGTCAGTGTGTGTCTGTTCTTTCAGTTTTACAGTCTCAATATTAGACTGTGGTGCACATGTGCACATTGAGAGGAGAATGAAGTACCTATGGAGAATAAAATCCCTCTGGAGTCATGGTTGTGGTGTCTTTTTTTTTTTTAATTTCTTTTTAAGTATGTGCCTGGGTACGTAGGGAGTACAGCTGGAGGTGGTGGAGCTGAGCTGTGCGTTGCTGTCACCCAGGTGTGCTGGGGCCACCGGGATGGGTTTCATCCTTGTGTGATGCTAGGCTGGCTTAAATGAGAGTAGGCTTGTTCTAACTCCTGTGAAGGCTGAACAGTCAGGGAACCACGTGAGGGTTTTAGTGCCCAAGCTTAGATTAGCAGAGGACCAGAGCTTTGGTATTTCTTGTTAGTTCTGGCGCCTTCAAGCTCTGCTCCTTTACACTTCACAGAAGACAGAGGTGACTGCAAAGAGAGGTGACTGATGGGGTAGCTCTAACTGGGCTAGCTACAAATTAACAGGACTCAGCAAAGGAATTTGGGACAGAACAGTGAGAAGTGTCTGAAAAAAAAAAATCTAATAAAACTATGTATGATGTCCTCCGTCCAAAGCACCTGGAGCTGCGCAGCCTGATGGAGCTGCGTGTTCTTGTTGCATTCCCAGGCCCCAGGCCGCTCTTTGAAATGTGGCGTCAGCTTTGTTTTTGCTGTCCCTGGAAGAGCTTGTCGCTGGCCCTTCTGTTCTTGTTCAAGGTTGGCTTTAGCCGTGGTGGTGCCGAGGGGCTATTTTCAGCATAAGCAGATAAGCAAAATGAGCTCTTTCTCTCTCACCCTTTTCCCCGCTCACGGAGGGATCATGCATATTTCATTGTCCTTTATCCTCCCATATTATTCATATGACAAAAGGGGATTATGAGCTTCATTCAGCTGCTTTTCTCGGCTGTTCTTGAACAAATATCTTCATTGTAAAATTATTGTCCTTAACGTAAAGTTAGGCCGTGGCCCATTGGGAGTGTCTGAAGAGCAAGGTGAAATGTTAGACACTGTGTAACAACCCACAAGGCCCCAGATTCATTAGAAACAAATTGTGCAGTCTAGACTTTGAAAAATTCTCTCTGATGCAAAAGAGTTTGATTATCTGAGGACAGTGCACAGGTGAAGATGATAGTAGAAACCAAAGAAATGTTTTTATAATACTTTTTTTATATTGAGTTTTTTCCTTTAGGCTACATGAACATTTTACAGTGCTCTGTAGAGTGAAATCGGAGGTCCAAACATTGCTGCAAGTTAAGATGATTGTAATTATTCCTCATGTTCATGAGCTGGAATTAGTCAGTAAACAGATGTCCTTGCTCTGCCTTCATCTCTGCTACAGGGAGAACCAGACTGAGTAAGGTTCGTTTGGGCCACTTCACATGACAAAACTGCTTTTATTCACCAAAGGTGTCTATTAGGCAATATTAATAGCCAAAGACGTATGGAGTGCAAAATGAGGGGGACCACAGAGCTCCTAAACATGTTCACTCCTTAGCCTCGCTGATGGGCTTGTGTTCAAATCCCTGAGCCACCTTGAGATCACAGCTGCCATCCCTTCTAGCAATATTATTGGAGAGGACTGAGCAGACACAAGGAATTAATGGTTTTTAGGGGTCGTGCTGGGCTACAAGTAGCACATGTGGGTAAGCAGAAGTGGTTCATCTGCCTTGGAGAAGAAGGGGTCTGTGGGGTAATTTCACAAGCACCTCATTCTACATCCCTAGGTGTAATTTCAGAAACGGAGCCGTTAGCAAAGCTCGGTGGACTGCCCATAAAGATCTTGATACTCATTTTACTTGTTAGTTTGAACCTGTTAGACTGGAGACTTGCTTGAGCAGTGCCTTGATTTACACCAGTGAAAGAAAAACATGGAGAAAATAGTGGATCAAACTCAGTTTGTGGGACTTCAAATTTAATTGAAGACACTTATCTGAACCTTGCAGAAATACTATATGAATCCCTGTGGACTTGGTAACTTTTTTTTATTGCCTTCTTGAACCAGGTAAGACTTCCTTTGGTGAAGATTTTGGCATTCAGTGTGAAACCTAATGATGATCCCATTTGGCACTGCCGCAGCTAGCCGTGATACCTGGAGAATGTGGAGGAGGCTGCAGTGTGGGCTGTAGAATCAGCGTTGGTCCCTTCAGTCTTTGTCACTGACAGTGTTAGACAAATTATAACAAGAAAGAATTTTTTTTCACAAAAATATTTCCAAGGGTTTTGTCCAGGGGTGGCTTAGGTATCTCATTTGTGTTAGAAATGGATTTGTTTAAAAACAACGTAATTATGTGCAAGCTTATATATGTCCAGGAAATTTGATATATCATTTGAAACTTAGTATTGAAACTTGTAAATATAGCTGAGTTGCAATGTATTTTTTCCAGGCGATCCAATTATGTACTGACATTAAAATACTGTGTGCTGAGACCTTCTCTTGAGTCTTTAACATTTAGATAAAGCATTAACATTTGATAAAACATTAACATTTTGATACAATCAATATTTTGCTATAAGAGAAGGCTAGATCCAATAATGACGTTCAAGTTAAATAAGTTGCGTCTATTATTTCAGCTCTTACCTGCCTCAGACCACAAAACGCCTGAGGTATCTATGGGACATTGGGTTTGGAACTTCAAAAATCTCCATGTAACCCTTCAGGTGTCTGGTCACAAGTCAGATTTCCTCAGATCCTGGGGAACTGTCTCCTGACGCGGGAGCCGCTCGGTTGTGGCTTGCGGGTGACACGAGGCGCTGTGGGTATCCCTGGAGGTATCGATGCCGTAGCCGGGTTCAGGGCTTGCCGCTTCCGCAGGAGCAGTCTGACAGCAAAACGTTGCTGGGAGAGGCCAAACATCTTCCTCGTATAATCATCTGTATCATATGAATTTATAATAGTGTGTAGTAAAAAGTAGCATATAGTAATGAGGGATTACAACACTCGCCCAAGAAATGGGAGCTTTGGCTCTGCTGATCTTCTAAGACTGAAAAACCCCATTCTTGCTGAAAGCCTCTTGATACAGGTCTCACAGCATTCACAAGCGTTGGATTTTGGTGCAGGAAGTGGAAGTAAGGATGCACAAACACCACTGTCATAATCTGTCTTCTTAGTGGTGATAACACTGTAATATACCCATTTTTCCCCCTTTGCTTACCATTTGCTGACAACAGATTCATGCTTTCTGTCTGCTTATCATTCCTCATTTTTGTCTCAATAACTGTATTGCATGATGTGAATGCTTCATATGTTCCTTAAAAGCAAGCAGGGAAGGGGAGTCCTCTGACCTTTTCAGCATTCCTTGGTGTAATTTACTGGCTCATCTTTTTCTCCCCGCAGCATGGCCCATGGAAGTTCATGATAAAAATGGACAGCTAATCAAAATACAAAATACTGAAAAGGTTAAAGCTTTGATTATGTTAGTCTGTAAATGTTCATACTCTCTTATTTATTTATTTATTTATTTTGGCCAGAAAGAAAATGAGAGCTGAAAACGGCATCAGCTAAATTGTGCTTATTCTAGAATATGGAAGTGGTAGCGGTTTGAACCCATTCTGGCTATTGCTGAAAGAACATAATCTTGTGCCTTCTCATTTTATGTTACTGCAACCCACTTTACCCTCCTAAATGAATACATGCATCCATTTAATTAACCTCATGAGATACCAAGATAAAAATCTTTGAACTGCTTCCATGCATTTTATCTTGACAGCTGTCATAGTAATAACAGTGCCATATTCTCTGTTTTCTGATATGTGTTATTTTGAGCATACTGCTAGATTTGCTAAATTTGATCCTTTAATCTTGTTTAAATCCTAGGAGCAATGCCATTGAAAGGTTTACTGGTTGTTTTGTTGGGAGGATGAACGGAAGGATGTCTACAGGAAGAAAGCATCAACTTATATGGGAAAAGTGTGCTTAACAGGGTGCAATTTAGTAGCTGTTAATTTTAATTGCCATGTTTCTAGCACCTCGTGCTAAGAGTTTGTTCCTTGTTGGAAGCAGATCTCCAGTCAAAAATGGTATTAGGCCTTCCCATGTGCTCTGCTATTCCCTGTCGAGGGGCTGGGGTGAGGACAGAAGGGACCCACATTTTTTCATCCTCAAATTTCTCTGCCTTCAGTTTTACTTGTAAACTGCCATGCATCAGAGTCGTCCAAAGATGAGATAGTTCCTTGTCTTACCCCATCCTTTCCCTGCTTCCATGGGAGTGCTTTATCTTGGCATTACGTTTGACCAGGGGACGATTTGCCACCGCAATTAGAGGACTGCTGGATTAGGGAGTGTTTTGGATCACAAGTAGCTCGCAGGACCTGCTTCGCTCTGTAAACTACTGCTACAGTTGCCATATCCTTTGAAGGGTTTTAAAGGTTGTAAGATGTTCAGAATGTCCGAAGTAGAATTATTCCAAGGGAAAACTGAAACCCAGGACCCAGACTCATCTGAGCAGTTTGACTGGCTTGAAATACTTTGTTTTAATGTAACTTTCCAAAGCCAATCAGGCTATCGAGAGAGGTGGCAGGACTGTGCAGTAGTGCTGTGTTAGCTGCCTTCTAATTCCCATAGCATTCGACTCATCTAAGCATTTTAGGTTCTTGCATCGGAATTTTTCTAATTTAATTAACTCATTAATGCTAGCACATGGCACATTCTTCCCCTGCAAGAACGCAGCTCGCTTATCTCAGTAAGAGCCTAATCCAGTGGGTGTGAACGCACAGCGCATACGTTAGTGCTAACAAACTGCTGACCAGCCTAAGCAAATACGTGCGTGTCCGGAGCGCTAGCCGGGCAGGCCCTGCGTGCGCCCTGGCTGTGAGCTGTGGGCGAAGCGGAACGCAGTCAGCTCGCTTGCAAACCGCATCAGCGCGGCCGTCGCTGGGGCTTTCTGTTTCCCGAGCGTTGCTGCTGTTTGTTTGAAGCATCGGCTCTCAAGAGAATTTTGGAATTATTTTTTCATTTCATCGCTGAAAGTCGTGAGCAGGCTGAATACCAGGAGAGGGAGAGCTGAGGGTGTGGTAGCGAAACCGCTCTCGTGGCTTGCTTTGAATCACGAGGCGGAATTCTCTCATCCTTCACAAAGGTGGGGTTTTGTGCGGGAACTGCTCCCGTGGTTTTACTGTTTGAAAAGAAATACTCAAACAACTTGGTGCATGCCTAGGATTTCTGACTGACCCGGGCCCAGGAAGACTTTGATGTATCATTGATATATTTACTACACATGGACTCCCTGATTCTGGCGTGTTGTCCTTCCCATTCTGAGAAGGACCAGACAGTTTATGCTGTATTTAAAGCTCTTTCTGCTTGTTTTCTTACTGTGACTGAGCAAAACCAAGCATGTAGGCCTTGGTGTTGGTTCCGGAGTTGTCGTAGCAAACGCGGCTCTGTAATGGTGGACTCAGCTGCCTGATACGGAGGGAGGTACATTTAGAAGCAGGTTCTCCAGAAACTGAATCACTGCAGAGATCAATAGAGACGTGAAATCTTTCACCTTCTAAATAAAATTTGCATGGATAAAAAATTTTACTTCCTGGTAGGTGCTTGCTGGCCTCTGCTAGTGGTGCTGTATTATTTTCCTTTCCTCTTGGAGGGCTGATACCAGTCGGGTTTCTCTCCTTCACTTCCAAAGCGCGGCTTTCAAACCTGTGGAATTGGGCAAGTAGGAAGCAATGTTTAACCGTGGTCGCTGGGGAGCCTTGGGCTCATTGCAGTGCCTGGAAGTGTGATGTCCGCATCAGAAACGCTGTGCTCCCGTTACCACGGCCGAAGGACAAGCGGGCAGTGGTGCGGCGAGCGGCGCTGCCCTGCAGGTGTTTTGCTGGCTGCTGCTGGTAAGGTGTGTTGAGCAGAGGGTGGCAAAGCCTGTTCTCTGGCTGTGTTGTATCTATTCTGAATTTATATAAAATATAGTATTTTCCAGAGGTGTCATTTTTGTTACCTGTCATAACTGCTAAATCCATCCTAATTTGAAAGAGAGAAAAATAAATACAACCTATTTCCTGTTATGAGAAGATTTACTATGTGCTAGTCCCCGCTGGCATATATTGGCATGGCTCTGTTGAGATGCAACTGCAGTTTGAAACTGCCTGCAAATATCTTGGATGCTTATCTAAGGAATATAATGTGATACTTTTTATCTGCAAAAGCAATATACATCAATCATAGTCTGCTACTACTAGAAATAAAGAAGGGATAATCCAAGAAGTTTCTTTCATAGGTTATAGACAGTGCTTTTCTATGTTAATCACGTAACTTCTTCAGGGCATAGTTTCAGAGCCATCTCCTGAAGTAATGAATGCTGTTGGATTGAGTACTAAAATTACTGCCTTTTAAGATGGTGCTGATGCCTCTGGCTTGTTGGCTGTGTGAGCGGTGAGGGAGTACCATAGAGAAGCAAGGTCCCGCTTAGGTCTTCCCCCCAAGGCTTTCTTCCAAGTACTTCAAACCCTTCTTCCTCGAGTTCAATGCAAAACTACTAAGACTCGAGGCAGACATCTGGGACCTGCTTTCTTCTAGGCTGCAGTTCATGACACAGGCTTAAGCACCGAGCACCTCTCCCTTCAGTGTCTATAGGCTCTGCATGGGTGACTCTGTAGGTCTTTTTTGAGTCCTGCCCTGGGAGTGCTCAGAGGAGTGTAAGATGTGGCCCTGAAGATCCAGCAGCGCACAGGTGTGCGAGGCATGTGGGAAGCACCAGAAGGAGGAGAGACTTTGCAACAGCTGTTTGCAAGTCGGCCAAGCTAAATGGAAGGTCAGGTGTGAATGCTGCTTGTGGGTCTCTCCTGTCGGAGAGAAATGAGCAAGTACATTGGTCACAGAAACATTATACAGTTCTATTCTGATCTTTCGGTAACACAAAAACAGTATTTCTGATGATCGGGCAAACTGATTCTCAGGACTTCTGCGTTTCAAGACCGTTCCTCCTGGACAGCCGTTCTGCTGTGCTGAGCTTTCCAGGAGAGCTGCGAGCTCCATTTTGAATTATGTTGGTTGGTCTGTAGATTTCTGAGGACAGTGGTTTTACCCAAGAGGCTTATTTTTCTGTGGTGCCAGAACTATGCTGTGCAGAAACGACCATCCACACTGGAAGGCTTTTTTCTACATTAAGTGCTCCTTCACTGTAATGATCAGTTTTCTTTGAAATCATTCACTGTAATGATCAGTTTTCTTTGAAGACATCCGAGTTGGCTGTTTTGAGACACTGGTACATGTTGATACATGTCATGTGTTGTTCTCTCTTTGATAAATACCTTTGATTCAAACCTTTAACTGCGTGGAGCCGTAGGCTTTTAACTCTTTGGGGAGAGATCCTTGATGGCCCATGAATAGTGTTTAGGTAGGGCTATATGGGGTATGATAAATCTACTTCTTGTGCCTGAGGCAGCACAGCATATAAACTATAGGAATAATAATCCTTTCTCTTAAGTAAACTAGAACTTGGGGTGATTCTGCCAAACATCTGCAGAGATTTCAGGCGTTTACTGACATTAAATGCCTGACCTTCTATGGGATAGCTCCTCCGACAGCAGGTCCCTCCCTTGCGGCCTGCCGGGAGCTGCTGCGCCCGCTGCTCCCCAGGAGCTGCCTCTGTGCAAGGACGCTACGGAGGTTACCTGGCCTCCTTTGCTTGCTCATTTCTGGCACCCTCACGAGAACAGCCTAATAAATAGCCTGTGTGCTTGTTCAAATCTGGCAGAGTCTGTCTTTGGAGACAGGAGAGCTAATCGGAAAACAACGGCACTTACGTGACACGGCTCCGCTTCTGCAGCGCTGGAATTAAATAATGCTTGAAGCTTCAGTCCGATGGCAAGCAGATAACCCTGCAAAGCAAGCAAACAAAAAGATTCTGAGCAAAAACAGATTTTTCTTACAAGTGTATGTGTTGCTTAGACTTATGTGTGTGTAGAGGCTAATTTATTTGTGTTTTGGAGAAAACAGGCTGAATTCTAGTTCTCCACAAGTGTAAACCAGAAGCACCAAACAAGCGTAAGAGACCAGGTGCTGGTATAGTAGATGCCTGGATTTAACCCTGGTGCAGCATAGTAGCTGGCCCAGTTCCGGTTTCCCCATGGGTTAGGTTTTACTGTAAAATCCCTGGAGCCTCCGTGTGCCTGTGGCAGACCATTCTGGGGCAAATTTGGGAAAAAAATGGGGTATCTTCTTGATAATCTTCCTGCTACTGCCACAACAACAGATGGACTCCTTCACAGGTGGGTGACAAGTCAAGTGTGCCCACAGGCACGCGAGCACATCTGGGGGCACAGACAAGTTTGTGTTGAAGGTGCCAGGTGTGTTACCCTTCAGCCAAACGCACGTGCAGCTTCTGTTTGCAAGTGCAGGGGCTGTTCACAGTGAGCACGAGGGATTAGAAACGTTTAGACAGTCTTGCCTTTTGCTTAGTCCTAATTTTCAGTCAAATGCAATTAATTACTGTAGGCTGAATATCAGAGCCTTGGTGGATTTATGTTTTCGAAAAGGCTTTTGCAACTGGTCTTGACTAAAAATTGTGGACAAACTCTTGCAGGCATTTTGCAGTGGACATTTGTTGTCCTTAGAGTTAGCCCAGAAGAGCAGCTATAGGATGTTGTCTCTTGACACAGTAAATGTAGTCGCTATGAGCTACAGGAAAAATCCTGTATTAGGTTCTACATTCACGGGTATGTCAGCTGCTACATTCTGATTTCTACTACTGCATCGTAATGTTGAATAACTTCAGTGACTTTGCCTGTGCTCTGCAGTCAGGTAGGACAAGTGTTACATTCTTAATGCGCCAATTAAAACGCTAAAATATGTCCATCACCAGGAACTGTTACTTGTAAATTATGGCATGATTTTCTAGAAAATATCCAGGGATAACCAAATCCTACAAAACAGGAAAGATTAATTCCTTCCATTATAGATTTACTAGGTGAAATTCCCCGGCCGCTCTGTCGAGGCAGTAAGACTTTCTGATTATCACAGCAGAATCTTTGACCTTAAAAATGCAAGAAAAGTGCTGAGGGCATTTGTGTCTCATTAAGGATAATGGGAGTTGAAAGATTTTAGAACTTCTCAGGATTAGGTCCAAAATTCGTGCATCCTCGTAGCTGCACGGATGTGCCAACAAGCACAGTGTACGGAGGGGCGCAATTAAAATGAAAGGAGCCTTCCCTTCCCGACCCCAGGTAGTTCATTGGCTCTGCAGGCCTGTCTCTCAACCCTGTTAAAAAGAGTTGGGGGTTATTTATTTACTTATTATTATTATTGTTATTGTTGTTATTTTTTAAAGTGACCCAAACATATTTCTGTCTGGACAGTTTAGGTTTTTTGGCAGAGAAAACTTGTTCCTGGAACATAGCCTACCAGAGATGCAAAGTCATTAACTGCTTGGTTATTACAAAGTTAATGATCAAAGACAGAGACTGTTAAGTAGGATATTGAAATGTGCTTTATTTTTTTTTTTCCCAGTGATGCTGGAGACAGTCTGACATCTCTAGTAGATCATCAGGAAAACAAGTAACTTCAGCTATGGAGAGGAAAAGACAGCTACAGAAAAGGGAGCTTGGGAAAAGACTTTCTCTGGACAGCAGTCTTGTGGTAAGAATAAGTATTTATTTACTGACTCTATCTTCTGTCATAAAAAAAGTATAATTGTAAAGAAGCAGTACTCATAATGATGTGTGTTTTAAATGTGTTTGTCTAGTGATCACAATACCACAGCCTTCTGTGATTTTTAAGATTCCCCAAAGCCACATTGGTGCAGGAATTGTGCATCCTAAATAAAAGTATGTTATCCTATGGAAACGTGTCACTGGATTTAGTGGGTTTGCATGAGGAGTGAATCAGGACAAAAGTACCAAGTTTGTAATTAAAATCTTACCTCAGCTCTCCAAGATCACTCTGCATTGCATTGGACTTCGTGCGTGAGAGCTGTGGGTAGCTGGGGTCAATCTAATCCTGGTTTTACTATGGAGGATACGAGGGAAAATTTGCTGATCCACTGTGGTGAATGTATAAACTATTGTATTATCATCTGAAAGAGAAATATAAATGGCACATACTGTAAATTAGCTTCTTTCTGGGTATAGAATTTGAATTTATTGGATTCATATTCTAGATTTATTTTTAGTTAATATTTTCAAATGATACCAGAGAATAACAAGGAATTTTTATAGCTGTACTGTGGGTATGTGATTGAGAAATGCTCGCAGACATTGAACTGTTGCACAAAATAGTAAACATGACAATGTCAAGTACTCGGCACACTCGCATGACTAGTGATGGAACCAATACTGAAAAAGCAAAGCTGAGAGAGACGGTGAGACCCATTTTCATTCCTTTGACTTTTATAGAGGTTGCCTTCTGGGGAGGAAGCTGAGGAAGCTTCAGGTTCAGCCTTGGCTTACTGCATGCATACAAGTTTTCTTTTCCCTGGGGTGGCAGGGTGGTCTGCCGTGGTGGCTGGGAGCAGGCAGCGAGGTATTTGTGGCTGCTGCCACAGCTCTTGCTCCGTGGGAAGGAGCTGCTGCCTCCCTGCTCCTCAGCAGGTGCTACCTGGGGCTGGGCCCTGTCCCCAGAGGCTGCTGGTGCTAGCTGGAGTCTCTGAGCTGCTGCGGATCTGTCTCATTAGCTCCTGTCGGTGCCAGGGTGCTGAAGGGAACGCGCGTGAGCGAAAGCGGAGACGGGTAACGTTTGCAGTGTCTTGAACGCACAAACCCACCATGCCGTCAGGCTGCCGCGTCCCGTTTCTTGCTCTGGTTTCTACCGTGGGTGGCATCGTCGGGCCAGCGCTGCCCGGACAGCGGTTCGGGGCCAACCTGCACCCTCAACAGCCGCGTACTGCCGCTCAGCGCCTAGTGAAACTTTGTGTTGAATAGCGTTTGTGTGACTTGGTTAAAGCGCGTCATCCACAGATTTAATTAGCATCTGAGTGCTGTGTGTTGCTCACTGCCAGCTAGTATTTCTTGGCAGAGACATTGTGAGAGCCAAGTGCCTTCAGCTGCCTTAACAAACTGCGCGGGATGGCCTGGGACTGCATTCAGCTCTGCCGGCAGAGCGGAGCACTTGGTATTCCCCTGCTTTCCCAAACCCCTTCTCCCTCTTAGCGCTGTCGGGAACCTCTTAGCTGTTGCCTTCTTAGCCCGTGTGCCTCGTTTCCCTTCTGTCCTCTCTGTCGCAGGTGACGCCCAAGGACTGTTGCACCCCTCTCTGCTGCCCGCCGAGGTCCTTGCTTTCCTCTTCCTGTTCTGCTCTGGACTCCTACCATAGGCGCTCAGGGCTGGAAAATTGCTTGGAAGAGCTGACCCTGATTTCCTTTAAAACAACAGCTTCTCCTTGCTTGGTGGAGGCTCCCAGCGCTATTGTAGCTTAGAAGGAATTTGGAGTTCTGTGTGTTTAAAGGAAGTGTTTCAATTATTTCACTCTGGACCAAGAGGTACAAAAGGGGTTTATGATAACATTCCTAACACAGCCTGGCTGTGCTGCTTTTCCCATCTGCTTGAGATTGTAATCTTCTCATGGAATGTTTTTTCCATGATTTAACCTACAAGTATTGCTTAGTGATATTTAAAACCAAAAAATTCCCTCTGCCTCCCTTATCTTCTGGCCTCTGAATATATAGGCTATGATGCAATTGGAGAGAAGGAGGAGAGAGGAGGAAAGAGATGTTTCTAAACCAAGAGATGGCTTCAAACTCCTTAGGATACCTCTCTCGGTCTTCAGAATATGAATAGGAATTTCCTCAGAATTTGTTGCATTCACGCTTATCCCATTAAACACTGAGTTCCACCCTCTGAGTGATGTGGACCAGCCTCAAAACAAGATCCTTCAAACAACATGTCAGTAAGAAATTACATAGGCACAAAACAATGTTCTTTCCAGGCACAGTCGCTGCTTTTTTGGATACCTCGGGTAAAGGGAAAGAGTCCAGGGTTGTTTCATATGCCAGGGTGCCTTGGGAAATAAGCTTTCCAGTGCAGGCAGATAAACCTTTTAAAGTCCTTTTTCTTTTTTTTTAATGCAAGTACACAAACGTGTTCATAGAATGTACTTCATAGAACATATTTTTTTAATGAGTGATGATGGGTTTAATGGATATTTTAATCAATACGTTCCTGGAAGTTAATAGTTTGAAGCCATGTACTTTAACAAGATTCAGAATTTTACTTTTCTTAAATGTCAGATAATCCAACAAGGGAATCGATGTAATTCAATAATTCAAGTCAAAGGGGAGTCTTTCTGTTAGCCCCGATGGAATTAGATCCCCATGGGCTTTTAGTTAGAAGATCATAGCTATTATTCCCTAAACCTCTGGCATAGCCAATGACTATTATTGCTCTGGAGGTTTTCGATGTTGGCAGCAGCTTGGAGAATTTTTATATGTCAAAGTGCTCGTCTTTATTTGAAGACAGGGCAGTCATGCCTGCAGTGACAGAGGTGTTTTATAGTTTAATGCTCGGGTGAAAAAATTATGAAATATTAAGCTCATACCAATTCTACAGGTAGTCCAATGGGATCAATTATAGAAAGTAATATCTCTGTCATTTCTGCCTGATGTTTAAAAACTAAAACATACCATACATGAAGGATATACTTTCTGTGGTTTTACAATAACTTTATAATACCTTCTTGTTTCATCTTTGCTTAAATCTATGGCTAGTTTATTTTGACTTTTGTAGTTTTTCTCTGCATATTAATTTTAAGCATATCATAATCCTCCAAATCAAATTGCCTTGAGGTAGGAAGAGTAAAAACCTCTGATTCTTTTATGTCTTCTAAATAACACATCCTGTATTGTGCCATTACTAAAGATCTTTTGTCCTGTATGTGGGTTGGTTCTAAGGTGAATGGATGGAGGACGCTCAGAGAACCAGATGTCCTTCTGGGTTGCTCTGTGTGTGTGTGTGTGTATTGAAATGGAGGTCAAAGCCACTGCTGTGATTGCTGAAGTATTTCCCTTCTGAGCTGAAATAGAGTGCAAAATTGATAATCTTGATAGAATACATTTATTTGCAATGTCTTGCTTAGATGTCACCTACCTCTCCATAGGATGATTTTCTAAGACGTGATAAAAAAATAAGCTGGACTTTTTGAAGAACCTGTTATCTCTTAGTATAGCTTAAATTTTGCAGGTTTTATTAAAAAGAACAGTCTTGGAAGTGAAACAGTGTGAATACTTCATCATTTTAGGAATGTTTATGAATAATATTTTCCATGATTGCTCCTTCACTTCAGCCTGTGTAGTCAAAAAGAACTAGTGAATGAAACTATAGGTGAAAACAAGGTAGAAATTGATTTTTTGCATTCTTCTCACTTTAGCCTAAAATAAAAAAAGAAATGAATGTGACATGTAGAAAAATACATCTAATGTTCTTTAAAAATTGATTTTAATAAAATTAAAGTGCTTAGTTCCTTAGTGCTGTTTTAACCTGTCACATCACAAAATGTCTTTGTTTTCTCTGGTAATTGTTAGCGTTTATTATTTGGCATGTGGGGGTGGCAGGTTGGACAAGGAGTGCTATTAAAAAAAAGCTAATGAGAGGTTTGATTGTACATCAGGCTTTCCTTAAAGCCGTTCTTCAGCAGAATGAGAAGCAAAATAACCCCCGAGCAGACCCCCCCAGCTCAGTCTTTCAAGTAACTTGCGAGGGCTGGGGTGGGTGGCAGAGCGTCCCCCTGCCACCAGGGCCACGCGGGCTGCTCTGTGCGCTGCGGTGCCCTTTGAAAGTAAAGAAAGGCCCGTCCTTGGCCTGATCCAAACCATCCACTTGCCTCCGAGCCCCTTTTGATGGGGAAAAAGTCAACGTTTCAAGCTGTGCTCTTTGTGTGGGTAATTTCCGGCCTGCCTGCACACGTGGTTGGCCCTTACAGCTGTGGTGGCATTTAGCTGGGGAGAGCTGAGAACAGAGTGTCTTTTTGAAGCAGCCAGTATTTATCAAAGTACAAAGTTTTTGTTTTATTAAAATGAGGCTTTTACTGCAGTGAAGTGCTACTTTGGAGGCTCGTGGACTGTGCGCTGCCTCTTTCACTTGGTCACACGCTCCTGTGTGCCCCGGTAGGATTAGCTTTAATGACACCATTCCAGTATAATAAGGGCAGCGGGGTAATGTAACGAATTACACATGGTTATGCCGGGGGTAATGCCGACCTCTGCCTACCTCGGGTAGGTGCATTAGTGTCATATGCAAAAGTGCCTAGTTGGATCAGGGACCTTTGCTGAGAATCAGTGAGTTGTTATTGGGGATTAAGGCCCGGGGCTAGGAGCTGGGTGCTTTGGGTGTAGGTCCAAAATCCAAAGCCTTTAATAAATTTCTAAGTCTGTTTTCTCATCAATAATCTGGACATTATAGTAATTGTGGCCTGCAGCGTATGCTGGGAGCACTCTCGTATCAGCGTGTCTGAGTCTTGCTTTGGTGTCTTCAGAGGGAAGGTGCCTCCGAGCCCAGTGGGATTCCTCCTGGGTGGGAGTTAAATCCGGTGGAGGAATGCTGCTTGACTCTGTCATTCCTAGAGTATTTAGCATCCCCGTAAACAGATACCAATCAATGTATTTTAACATTTTTGAATGAAGCTTTTTGTCATTAAAAGTACTGGCTAACAGATGCTGGCTGATATCAGTTCTAGTATTTGTTCCCTGCTTCAGTTTATTTTTTCATTGAGAACATTAAGGAGAACAGTTCAAGAAAGGCGAGGAAACCAAATTAATGGAATGATACTAAAACAGCACATGTGCCGGTGCTAGTGGTGCCTGTGCTGTTCTGTGCATCCGACAGGGAGCACATCCACCTCCAGCCTGCGGAAATGCCACATTAGAGGTGGGCATAAACCAAAGGGAGCAGTACTAACCCAGCAAACTGCCAAAGACGTCGCTTGAGGAGGGCGGAAGAATAAAAATCAAGAGCTCATATTTTGCTTTGCGACCAAGGCACCAGCACGTGCAGCGTAAGGCCTGGCAGAAATGACGATTTTCCTCATTTCTGCACATGGACTGAGAAAACTAAGAGCAATGATAGTCTTTGTCTCTTAAAAGAAGCAGAAAATATCAGCCTCTGTTGCTAAAAGAATCTCAGCAACTTTCCCGTCAGACTTCCACCACAAAAATACTAAAAGAATGGGAAGACTTAAAAAGCTTCTAGCAAAGCTGGTTTGGTTAAAGAGGAGGAACTAAAATGAAAATGAAAGAGAAAGCAAGAGGAATGTCTGCAGAGATTTTGAGAGGTTGGGGAAGGAAACACGAGCAGGCCCCGACACAAAGTGTGGGGGCGATGGGTGTCAAACGTCCCCAAGTTCTGGAGCCTGAGCTGTGTGATGCCCGTGACAAGTTGCAGCTGCGCGTGGCCGCGCTGCGGCAGCCCTGCTGCTCTGCACAGCACAGACCACTGTGCGAGGGGCTTTTCCATCGTTCACCGGGACATGTACTAAGGGCAGCTTCCGCAGGAACCCTCCCCGTGGAGCTGTGGTCTGGTTATCGGTGTCTGTCTTGGCTGGAGCTCTCGACTCCCTGCTCCTGCACTCTCCGGGCTGGCAGATGCCAGGGAATGTGGTGGGAATGCTCTGGCTGCTTCCAGGGGAAGGGGCAGAGCACGGCCTGTCCAAATACAACCTCCAAATACAGCAGTGTAATTGGAGGCCTTGCCTGCCCAGATGTTCAGAGCAGAAGGCCCCCTGTAATAAGAGATCTGAGGAGATTGGGGTTAACTAAGTAGAGATTTCATCGACAAACCCTTTAAAATGCTGTGTGTCTTCAGTGATTTAATGTACATGTGGAGAAGGACAGCTCAGCCTCTCACAGATGCCTAATTCTGTTCAACTACAAGACTGGGAGCACGAGAGGGAGACAAGTTATGTTCTAGGTTGTTTTACAGTCCTGATATAATTCCCTGTCTTACGAGACCAAGTGGCAACGTGAATCCACCTTTGTCAGTTCAGTAATGTGTCCTTCCCAGTAGCCTCTTTGGATTACTGTTGTGTCCTAGAGGAGTGGGTTTTTCTCTCATGAACTTGTGTGAACATAAATGTACGAAGGTAAAATCTTAGGCTGGAAAAATGTGTGTAGGGAGAGCCAGCTAGATCCATTTTTATAAACAGCTATGATTGACAGGAAAATGCTTCCCTTGTGTTGCAGAGCTGTGTTTATTCTGTTCAGCCCTCACAATGAATTGGGGACAGCTGAGAGTCAAAAGTACTGTCTTGCACTATCTGCAACCCAAAATTTCTACCCTGTGTGGAAGATTGTGGTTTTGGTATTTGTTCAGTCCCAGCTGGAGGATCCTGGGCTTTATTATGCTCCCCCCTCCTATTCTTTTGATCTTACTAATTTAATTCTGTTGTTACCATTTTGATGTCTGTTAAAAATAGATGCCATACACTGCTTTGCTTAAAGAGTTTTCAGTTTGGACCTCAAATTCTAGTGCTTCCTACTGAAACTTTTGTTAAATAGCTGCATGTTTTACCTTGTGTTATGTATGTTACAGGATAAGCATTTTCTGATTTAGAAAACCCCCAGCCTGCCAGAGAGCTGGCTGCATTTTTCAGACAGAAAGCGCTTGGCTTTGCGGTGCGCACGCCCCTCCGGCTCGCCCATCTGCCTTTGCTTTTCGGGCCTCGTTTGACCCAGATAGGAGGTGAACTAGGATCATTATGAAGCATTTAAAATAATTGGGCATCAACATCTGGCACGACAGGTAGCTCGCAGAGAAAATCCAGGGAAGGAATCCAGGGCCAGGAAGCAGTTTCCCAGTTCGTTTTTAGAAAACATGTTTTCACTCCAGTAGTTCCTTGGAGTGTTTCATTACAGTCAAAATCTCTAGTAGGTCTAAAGGGAAAAATTACCCCTACCGTTTTCAGACACCAAGTATGTTTTCCCTTTTCCCCAAGCATATGAGTTTAGGCAAAGATAACTCACATTGTGATCGTGTTTTGGGGTAGTGGTTGCTCTCACTGAATCCAAAACCAAGGTGCAGCTGCTCATAAAGCTCCTCCGCATCTTTGGAGATGCCCACGTGTGGTAGTGGCTCCCCCGAATCCTACTGATCTCCTTTCCCCTCCGGTGTATTGCTGAGTGTATGGGGTGCTGCAGCGAAGTTTTACTAAAGTAAGAATTAATCCCCAACTTCCATCAAGCATGCAAATAGCAGTCCCAGCCAAAGTGAGCAAGGCTGGGCTTAGCGAGAATTGTTTTATTTGTATTATTTTGTGAGTAGGTTAGAACATAAATACTCATCGAGGATAGTTGCCGGCAGACAGGCACGGTAATTAAGTGACTGCCTCAGGCATGATACCAGATTCCTCCAAACTATGAACATTGCCTGGTCAGGGCAGCTGTTTCCGATATGGAAGATAGAAGATCTCAAAATAAGGAATTTTGAGGCTTTGTTTTCAACCAAAAAACATAAAAGATGTTGATAATGTGTCATCTTAAAATGAATTTAGAAGGTCTTTTTCACTTCCCATTCTTGCTGCAATGCCCTCAGAGAGCTGCTGTGTATGTGATGCACACATGTGCTGCCCTCAGTATCATGTATGTGCTGCACATTCCCATGGTGCCCAGCTGGCTGCATCCAGAGCTCTGGGAGCAACTGCCATCCACTGGAACGGGAATGAGCTCCATGGGAATGAGAACATTTAGGGGGTGCAGGCTCCTGTAGGTAAACTAGGATGCTCCTTGTGACCCTGCGGACGCCACTCGTGAGAATGGAGAGAGAAACATTTTGATGCATTTTAAGGATATGTGTGTGCATGTTTAAATTTCCTCAGAAATTAAACCATATCTTTCTGTTATCCAAAGGGTATTTTTCTTCAAAAATTCAGATTTTTTTTTCTTTCAGGCACTGCACTGCCTCCTCCGAAGTATTTAGAGAATTCTTGAACAGCTTTGCTGAAGATAGACATGATGATTCTTTTGCCTGTATCCAGCCTAATTATTGCACCACTCTGCTACAGAGAAACTTGAGCAGGGCCAATCAGCTAGAAGGGCGTCTCAGACGGAGAAGTGCACGTTCCCCGTAGGGTTTGGTGGCAGAATCTGACATGGCAAGTGTTTGCATCTAATTTTACTCTTGTGTTTATGAACACATCTGCAGTGACTTCAGTGGCTCAATCTATGTGAATTAGATAAGAATCAAGCTAAAAATCCAGTATTTTCTCTGCAGCTATTTTGCCTTGCACAGTTTTAGTTATTGACTAGTATCCGATTCTCCTGTTGTTACTGGAGGCTGGATTTGGACATTCCTTTCATCTTTTGTCTTTGTAAATTGGCTCGTGAATCACCCTGGTTGTCAGGGGCTAAGCAGCAGGTTCCTCCTCACTGCCCTGCTTTTTGATGGCAGCGTTATCTACTTTCCAGCCACTCCGTAATCCTGGTTTCGTCTGGGGCTTCCAGCTTTCCTCGGAGTGCCGCATCAACTAACTTGTCAAGGCTGTTCCTTTTTTTCCCCTTCTCGGTGTGGGAACTGCGTGGAGCTCAGCCCGCGCTGTCTCAGCAGCGCACACGGAGTTTGATTTATGTCTGGTAACAGCACAAGCTGAATTACAGCAGCAGCTCGCAGGCCTCCCAGGCGGCTGCTACGTGATGCTCTTCAGTTTGTGCAGAATCCAGCACCTAAAGGGCACGCGGTTAAACGTGCCCAGAAACCAGCACGCTGCACCTGCCCGAGGAGCAAGGCACGGGCTGCTTTGTGAACGTGGCATTTAGTTAAACCTGGAAGGTCAAGTTTTGCTTTCCCCTCCGCATCCCTGTGGTTTGGCCTATCCCTGATGTCTGCCCTGTGAATGCATTTTATGAATATAACATGCATCATTGAAGAGGTTGTTTGCAACCTTCCTCCACATACCTTTCTTGAGGAAGTCTTGACACCGCTGGTGCAGGTTAGTTGCTGTCTCCTCCCTGTGCAGGAGCTATGTTGCATTTTAAATTAGCCAAGTGACCTGTGGTGTTTCAGAAGGATGCTGTGTGATCCAAAATGGACTAAGCAAAGAAAATGTTCTGCATTCATCAGTTTATGGCTGGTTTTTAGCAGTTAAGCAAGGCTTTTGATTTTTAATTGCTTATTTCTGCTGATTCTCAATCAGTTAGTGACTTTAGGTGTGTAGGCATGGGCATTCGACTTTGGGTTTTGTTATATATTTGTTATAACAGTGTTGAAAATCTTGAACCACAGGTCCTATTAAGCAGTCTAAAGTTGGACACTCAAAGCTTTCAGACACTATAAGTCACCGGTTCCTTTAAAACAGTTCATCACTATTAAGCCTTCACAGAAATTACCCTGACTTAAAAGATGTGTTCAGTAGGATATTCCTAGCTGTAGAAATGCAAGCCCTACCTAACTTGCTAAGGTAGGTGATTCATAATTATGCATGCATGAGTGTTCTTCATCTGCCAAAACTTTGCTTATATGGCTTTGACAATTAAAACAGGAATTCAGCTTTATTATCTGTAAAGAATAGTTTATGTGGCACCAAAATTACAGCATCTCCTCTTTCGAGTACAGAATTAACTTTCTGAAATGAACAATTATGTTAATTCATTTATATGTTAAAATTAATTAAAAAATAAATCTTTTAAGTATTTCAGAATCGACTGTGAGATCATCTTTTAAATTATATTAATAGAGAGATGGTAGAAACTCTTTAAACTTCCAGAGAAGTCAAAACTAATTAAAGACTTACAGTAACTACCTTTAAATTTTTTCACACTGTTCTTCATAGCTTAAAGTTCCTTCTTCAGCAGAGACACGCGGTTACTATTCTTCTTTTAAGAATACTTGAAAGCGTGCCAGCCTTCCCAATGGCAAATGCCTCTTCTGTGCCTTGTGCGGCTGCGCGAGGCAGAGGTCCTGCCCCGTCCTGCGGGGCGCAGTGTGACGGGCCGGGCCTGGGGAGCTGCTGTGCGTCCTGGGCCCCCGGCCCTGCTGCAGGTGGGCAGGGCAGAAGGGCACGCAGGGGATTCCCGTATCTCACACGACTTTTAGGGGCAGGCTGAGTTCAGGCATCGTGTTGGCCCATCGTGGATGTGACGTCAGTCTTTCAAGAAGGATCCTGTGCCTCCGCGTTATGGTGGTGCTGGCATTTGTGTCATTGTGTCCCGCACGTCTGTGCTTCAGGTCGGGACCAATTTTAGGCCCATGGAAGGGGGAGTTGAACACAGGCAGCACCCTTCTTACCCACCGTGTCTGTGTGAAGGTGCAGGCTTCTGACAAAAGGACTTTTGCCACCCTGAGCCTGAATTCAGGGTAGTCTTGGTCTATTCATAATGCCCAGTCCTTTAATAATGTAACACACACACACAAAAAAAAGTTTTAAAAACAATCTAATACAGGGCTGTAAACATTGCTATTGCTAATTGAAATGCCTGGTGCCTTGTACTGCTACAGCTTCCCTCTGTGTCTACAAGTTTCGTACCCTGCTATGCATATTTCTGCTTAAACTTTTGACTAAATTTATAATGCCTCCTTTTCAAAATAATTAAAATGTCATTGTAATGTTTCTGCCTGTAGCCTTCTGCTGACGGTCTCAGCTCTAGTTTCAGGCCCTTTTCGCCAGACACACCGTTAGTGTAGCCGGGTGCCTATGCGTCGATGTGCTGCCAGATCCGTTCCGCTGGTGACGCAGGTTGTAGAGGAAGGGCCAAGATGGGGTGTCCTCTAAGTCAGCACTGCAGCTGAGATTTTAACGTGATTGCTGCACTGAACCTGGCGAGCTATGTGTGAAATTCCAGCCGGTAGGACTTAAACTATCTTGCAGAGCTACAGATAGCATTAACAACCAGAAACGTGTCCAATCCTTTTGTCAGACCAGCCGCTGGTGCTTATTCCAGTGATGGGCTGCATCTTGAGTCTGAGGTTAGTGATGCTCTTCCATGGGATTTAGTTGGGTGTTCTTCGTGCTTTGTGGTCACAGGCTCAGGAGAAGAAAAGAAATGAAAGATCTCCTGTGACTTAAAACTGAGCTGACCCAAATCTTTGGATCCAAAGTTTTCTGAATATGTTTAGCTCGGGACCCATCTCAAATAAGAGGCAACAAGAAAGACTGCACAATGTCACCTAGTAGAATTCAGAATTGCTGGAGGATATGGAGGTAAATACTTTGGATGAACCTGTAGTGGTATTCAATAATTTTCTGACCTTGGATAATGATGGTAACCATAATTGGATCTCTTGCTGCAGGGTAAAACATGCTCTCCCATTAAGTAAGGAGTTTGTGCTTTCTGGTGCTTACTTTTCACTATGGGCCTGTGTAAGAGATGGCTAAATAGGCAACTTGTCTTATTTGTTTTTTATCAGGTCTGTTCTTGTAGGATTAAAATGTAAACAAATATTCAAGAAAATTCACTTCTTAAATATGTCAACTAGAACTCATTTTAATACTTTAATACTTTTAATACTTTAACTGGCATCAATTTGCTTTTTCTTACATTAAAATGAAAACCTAACACATGGGAGAGGAATATCTATGAAAATTTGGGGGATACATGCTTTCAGTTTCAGAACAGAGATGTACTGTTTTTGAGAGTATAGGGAAAAAGTGTGAAAATACTTAAGGGGGAATCTTACAACTCTTGTTTACTGTGTTTTGACTGTAATTTCTGTCTTTTTTGTTCCTTTAGGACTGGAATCTAGTTGGTATTTTTTTCATTGCCTGTGATGGTTATTAAAACAATCTCCTAAATGTACTAGCTGGGCTTTGAACTTGCTCTTTTTTTTCATTCACATATAATAATATGTAAAATTTTAGGGAAGTAGCCATTTCTACAGGCAAGATTGTGCGTATTTTTGTGTTCACTCTCAATTTTAGTATGGTTTTGGAACACTAAAAGCAATTCTGAGAGGAAAATACACAACCTGAACCAGTTCTTACTAATTAAAGGAGTAGGTAAATCTACCATATCACTTAAGACAGGCAGAAGGAGGGGAGTGCAGTTAAATTTAATGCTAACTGGCACACTTTCTGCCTCACTAATCTACATATTGCACAAGAACTTTTCTGTCAACTTCCCTTCAAAATTAGGCTTGCAGCTTGCAACTTCAGTGCATAGAAGAGACGAGCCCTGATTTCACCCCCATAAGCTTCAAAATAAATCAAAAATCATTTTAAGAAAACCAGTGGACCAAGTTCTTATATGAATAAATCAGCATTGACTATAATCAAGCTATTTCAGTTTATACTGCATTAGAATCAGCTGGAATTGAGAGCTGAACAGTCAAGCAAGTGTGACTAAAGTCAGGTCAACTGTCCAAGAAACCTGAAACGGTTCCTTCAGTGAAGGCTGTTTAAAGGCAAGTTTGATGATGACTTGTATATGATCTGATGGATTTTCTACAGATTTATGGTGGCCTGGGTGAAAGTCCAAGCCTGGTCCAGTTGCTCCAGAATATTATATTTTCCCCACAGCCAAACCAACCTGCATACTTTCGTCTGGTTTTCATGGATCGCTGTCCATGAAGGAAGGGTCAATAGCCCAAGTGCAGAAGCCCTTTTCAGTGTTCTGAACTGATTGCTTGACTTGTGTGTAGCGACTTCAGGAATGTTAAGTATTGCCCACTCATCTTAGGGGTTCACAGTCTTGGTTCAAGCGTGCCGTATCCTGTGGGTACTACGAGTCCTTTACTGTGTCAATCAACTGAGAGTATGAATTTTTTCACCCCTTGACTACACGCTCCTTGTATCAGCTTATGGTGTTACTGAAATGTCCCTTGCTCAGGGGCTGTGTGAGGCATTAGGACGAGTGTCACACCAAATACAATATGGTTATGTTAAATTTCCCTCTCCTTTAGGGATCTCCTATAAGGAGTGAAAAGCACAAATTATCCCTTTCCAATTCCCTTAACAACAATAGTGATTAGAAAACTTTATTTCAATACAACCAAAGAGACTTCTTTGTTTCCTCCGAGGGAAGCATTTCTTCCTCATGGAGGAAATAAGGCTTTCAGGGCCCAAATGCTTGGGATTTCATAGAGTAAACGAGCCCTTGGGCCGCGGGAGCCGTGCCTTGTCGCACGCCAGCTTGGGGGGGGCGGGAAGGAGCGGCCCTGGGATGAAAGGTGCTGGCTGCAACGTCTGCTCGTTGCCTGGAAGGAGAGTTACCGTGGCGGGTAGCCCTGTTCCGCTTAGCATGACCGCAGGGCTCTTCCCGGGCTGCCAAGGAGCGAAGAGGGAGCGCAGCACCTCTCCCCTCTGCCATCCCGCAGGCTCTTTGGGCACGGTGAGGATCCATCCCCTGCCTCTTTCTCCCACCTATCTTTTCCTCTGCTCCAGAGAGTTTAATAGTTCACAGGAAGCAGCTGGGACCTAACCAGATGTCCTGTTCTTATAAAATACTGCATGTGCCATTGTCTGTGTAGGTGGTGGGAGCCCATTCCACAGGTCTCTGAGGAATAATACGATTTCTTTATACGTCTCAAAAGTTTATTGCAAAAAGACTGAAACGTAGAGGAGTAACACAGTTCACTTCAGCAAGCAGCGCTGGATGCAGCGAGTCTAGGAGAGGCTCTTGTTTGGTCGCTCAGCTGCTTTAAGCTGGTCACTGTGTCCAAGTAACAGCCGGGGCAGGAATAGCAGAGCGAGGCGATGCCGAAGCTGCTGAGCACAGACCCACCCCCGTGACCAGAGCTCCCCGAGCTTGTTTAGTGCCATCCGCTGCAAAATATGCCAAACAAAGAGCAAATTGCTGCTCTAAAGAGCTCGCAGCCCTAAGAACGTGGATCCGTAAGATACGGTGAATAGCCAGTGCCAGATAAGCCTCCTAGCTGGGGTGTGTTGAAGAAGTTTTTAATTGGAAGGAGCAAGGGGATGTAAGTGGGAGTTATGTGTGTATCATTAGCAGGAGAACAAATGGCTCCAGCTTTAACTAATGTTGACTACAATAAATCAAAATAGAAAAGAACAAACTGCCACTTGATTTAAAGCTTGAGATGAGCGTTAATTTGGATTTGCTTCTGCACCTGGCTTGCCTCGGAGTCTCTGGATTACTTAATTGGACCCTTTGTACTTCAGGGTTTGTATTTTAAGATATGTCGGGTTATGACAAGTTCCAGAACAAAATAATGTTGGGGGGGGGGGAAAGCTTTCAAGTCAGATATTGTAACAATTTGTTATTCCATGACTTGAAGGGGGTTTTGACTTCCCCCACCTCAACACCCACAGCTTGGCCTCTCGGTCTCCATGTCTAAGCGTGGCCTCCCTTTCGGATGTCCCCACGGAGCAGCTGCTGTGAAGGTGACCGGCCATCCGCTGCACGCGCCCGTGTGCCGAGGCTTGGTTTAGCAGGAGGGGAGAGCAAAGGAAGGGTCCTCTGGAGGGGAAGGTGGGTCTGGATGCGCACGCTTCGGCCTCGCCGTGGGGCAGCGCGCTGCGGCAGGGATCGCGGGCCCCGCGCTGCCCTCGGGGGCTTTTGCAGTGGTGCTGCTCAGGCTGCCTTCGAAATCGCATCTGAGGAACGCTGGAGCTGCCACAAGGTAAATTATAGGGCTTTACAGTGCAAGGACAGGGAGCTCCCTTTTCACACTCCAGAATGGGGTAAAAAATTGCAGTTTCTGGCAGAAACAGAATTGAACTTCTCCAAGGCCCCCTGAAGTCTCCTGAGCACTCAAAGTTCATTTGGTCTCTCCTGGGATTTAGTGCCCTCACAGACTGCAGTTTTCCTGCTGCGGGGGGAACACAGGCTTTCGGCAGGGACCTTGGGTCGTCTCTTAACTCTTCGTGTTGGGGGAATTTGTGGGGTGAAAAGTTGCCTCACAGCGTTTCCCATCGCATTCGTTCCCGCTCTGGAGCTGGTCTAATCTTTCCGCCACAGCATACATCACAGGGATGGGTGGCTCGGGGGGCAGTAAGGCTCACGGCTGCTTTCTCCATAAGTGATCTGAGCAACTTGACTATAAATAACATGAACAGCATGACCTTAGCCCCGAATCCTGCCATTTTGAAAGAGCGTTTTGAGGGATAATTTTAAAGGCAGCATTTCCATATCCTCAAGCACTGTCGCATTTGCAGTGCCTCTTTGCTTCTGTAAACTTTCAAAGCAATAACACTGGCAGTTCACGCAAGCAGCATTAGTCAGTCCTGTGCGGATCCTGGGTCGCAATAAAATTATGGTGTCAAGAAGATTCAAGCCTTTCTTTAGTCAGCCAGAAATACTGGCAGAAAACAAATAAAATCCAGCTTTTGCGAGTGAACCCAAGCATTCTTCTTGGATGCGAGGATGCGAGTGGAGAATATTACGTTATCTAATACCACTCCAGCTATACAATTCCACATAACACAATTCAAAACACGTTGAATATTTAGGTTGCTTGCAGTTTGTCTGGATGTTCATAGCAGCAAATATTTCTGAGACAAACAAGTAATAAACCTGTCACTGAACGAATTTGGTTTGCTCAGAAATGTAATGGCTGCCGCAGAAGTGGGGCCGTCGACTGTGCAAAAGATGAAGTGGCAAAGGGAGAACCTGCAGTTGTGGTACAATTCTGTAAGCGCCTATATTTTAAGCCTAATTTTCTGACAAAGTGTGTGTAACAAGTATGATATTTTTAGAGTCGTCTTCAATAATGATAAAAGAAATTGATACAATTTAAAAATTTGAGAAAAAATATGTTTTTTTTTCATTTAATGCATTTGATGTTTCAGCTGAAGCACTGGAATGCTTCATGGAAATTAGACTTTGGGTTGAAAATGCCTGTAACTAAAACCAGAAGTTCTTAGGTTAAGGGAAGCTTTTGCCGTGTTGACAGTAAGAGAAGCTGGTTGCCAAGTACCTGAGTCCCTGGTGACTTGCTGTCTAAGACAGGGCCTGAGTCCCTCCAGGAGGGACAGAGCTGTTTGCTCACACCCAAGTCCATTACAGATTGCAGATGCTGCGTGAGAAGACTTCTTGCACTGCAGATTTGGCCTGTTTTCATGAAGGTTCACAAAAGATATGTTAAATGGTCTATTTGAGGGAGAGTGAGCTGTGTTCTGGGGTGCACAAATAGGAAGGAACTGCAGACTTTAAACATTTGAATTGTTTGGCAACTGGAAGAAGCAACAGAGATAACGGGTTGCCCTGCGCAGCTGTGATCAACACCTCCCGTATCTGAATCACAGAAGCTCTTCAAGTGGCTTCTCATTTTGGTGGTAGCTTTGGGGGCAGTGGGCGAAGGATAATTTGCTTCAACTGGAGACACAGTTCATGGTGAGTCTGGTCACTTGGTAAGACTGGCCTAGGTTCTGCTATCTGCTGGACACTGCTATCTGCTTGCTTGAGGGATAGAGACAGTGCTGTGAGTTTTGCTAGGTTTTCTCTAGCACATTTGATGCTATTAGTGTTTCCTTTTTTCTTTTTTTTTTTTCTTTTTCTTTTAGTGCTACTCATTCACTATAAAGATAAAAGTAATCCCAGAAGCAAGGCTGGTACAGTGTTTTTCTAGTATTCAAGATACAGATGCCTTGCCAAGCTACTTTCAAAGACATCTTTCTTCCACTGACTTTCACCTCCTTTGTGGGATGAAATGGAACTGAAAAATAACAAGAAGAGAAGACACTATGTGATGCATCCCTGGCAATCTTGGGTCTTTCCCTCTCTCTGAGCTGTTGATAACACACAGTATACTTTCATTTCATGGCAGACAGGGAAATTATGCTATATTGAAGGAAAGATGGGTATTTCAGGTAGCTGCAAAATTGGGATAAATGCTCCCCTCTAGGTTGCTTGCATTTTCTGTTAGCCATAGCATTGCTACTAAATTCAAATGCCACCTCTGGGCACCATTGTTTCATAGCTGTCAGTCCCAAACTCCCCAGCAATCTTAGGGGTTAAAGTAATTCAGAATATAAAGTTAGATCCATAGGGCATAGCTGACTGTTGTCTCTGTGCCAGGCTGATGGAGCATTACCAAACTGCGAGGGTGTTAAAAATCAGAGTCCTTTTGGCTTTTGTCTGCACCAGTAATTAAAGTCACCTCTAAGCTGGCCACATCGTATTAGAGGCTTCTAGTATTTCTAGTCAGACCGGGTGACCCTACCAAAGCTGTTTGTCTCATGATTCTGGCCACCTTTGGTGGACTTCATGAGCTCATGGGCTACCTGTGTACAAATATATATCAATATACTGTAGAAAAGTATTAGAGGGGAAGTGGTAAAAGTTTGAGTCGTATCCTGGGAGAAGGCTTCCAGATTGGGCTGGACTATTGCTAAATTTAAGCAAAGTTGACTGTACTGCTGGTCAGCTAAGAACTTCAGAGTGATGACTCTGTGTTTGTAGATAGAGGCTGAGTAGTTGACAAATGACCAGCTAAATGAGGATAAAGGCTAATAAACAAAGTCTTGTATTCCTTCTTATATTTGGTTAGTGCAGGGCTAGCCTAGCTTTCAGTGGCTGGAATGGAGCACCAAGCAGATAACCTGCCCTTCCCTTTGACCTTGCTGCTGCCTCAGTATCCTCAGGAGCTCTTTGAGGAGGCAGAATCAAACGTCCCTTCTGAGTGAAGTCCTGTGGCCTTCCTTATGCAGGGGCTAAAACTTGAAGACAACGGTGGCCTTGTGGCCTATGGCCAGTCCTGCTGGACCTTTAGAGGGATGAGGAGCAGGAGCTGGATTTCGGAGTTGCGGTCTAGGCAGCACCTCTCTCATTCCTCACCTCAGTGGTGCTATGAGGCCACTATATCACTAACTTGGTCCTCAAAGGGAAAATGATTTACAGCAGTTTATTCTTCTCTTTAAGCAACAGCCAGGGAAGGCAAGGTCTGAAATCACCTTTTTTTTTTTTTTTTTTTTTCTTTTTTTTCTTTTTCTTTTTTTTCCCCCCCAAAGATGATGGTCAAGATGGTGGTAAAAACCAGAAACTAGTAAGTAGTGGCTGCTTCCTGGCTCTGTTGTGGGCATAAGGCCGTCATGTCTTAATTTCATCACCAGTATACTAACATTTTATATGCTTTTCTAAAGTGCTTTACAGTCTTGCACGAGTCTTGGTAGGACAGGGCACCATTGTGGCATGCCGCTCTTACTTTACGGGCAGAAGGGCCTACCAATAATCTGACACATGGCCAAGCTTTTCTCTTCCATGGGAAAGAGTGTGTGAAGAGTAGGAGGGTGGGCTGCCTGAAGGGAGGCTAGGGCACGCCGAGGGAACTGCCATGACAGAGGTGTCTCACCATCTCCTAATGCAGCATCCCATTGCCTTGAGCTCCTCTCCTTTCCCTGACATTGGGAGCAGAGCAAAGAGCAGCTGTGCTTTTAATAGCAATGTACCAGATTTAGAAATCCTTTGACCTTTTGGTTGGAGGAAAATACTGTACTCAAAACATTAATTAAAAACCAAGAATATCTAAGAAAGTATAAATAGTGTGCGTTTTTTTTTTTCCACCAATAAGAGGGCCATTTCAAAGAACAAAGAAGCTTTTATATTTTGTTTTTGACCGGTTTGTAGAAAATTTGTCTGTTCCTGTTCTCTCTGGGCTAACACCTCTGATTGTGACTGGTCCTGTCTGCTTGCATTAATAGCACTGACTTATGCTAAACGTTAAACCACAGTGTGACTCGTCTGAGGTTTCTCGTTCCTGCAGTGCTGGACTATCGCAGTGAAACCTTTAAGGGTTTGTCTGTGTGTGTGTGTGTACTTCAGTTCACTACTCCATCAGCACTATGCTGATCATCCAGCAATTTTTAGAGCTGTTTCTCTTTGCTATGTGTTGTATGTGCTTTGCCTTTTACTTTCAGGCTCCCATGGGAATTTTCAAACCGCTCTGTCAAAGACCAAGGTGGTCTGATATGGAAAAACAAAAAAAGAGAAAAAGAAAAGGGGAATGCTTGAAACATATCGACTTGTTGCACCAGCTCCTCCCCATTAAGACCAAAACTCAAGATGGAGAAAACCATAGTTTCTAGCTGTAGATTTTCCAGCACAGAGGAACAGTCCAAAATAAGTTTTAGAGAAAATGGACAAGAAGTGGCTTTCCAGGACTGTGCCAACTCGTGCAGACCAGGTGATGCGTCTAATGTAGAAGCCTTTACTCTACTGCAGCTGGTAGAATAAAGTGACTGGTCATATGGGAATTAGACCAGCTGGGAAATGTCATGCTAAATTGATTTTGCTTTTCATTATAAAATGACGGTTAAAAAAATGTGAATTGTATTGCTGAAATTTAGTGTATTTTATTGTATTTTTTTTTTAATGGAAAATCTCTCAAGAACTTGTAGTTGAAATAAGGCAGAGAAAAAGACTACTTGAACTGGAACAGGATAGACTGTTAGGCCCTGCTCAGCATCGTGCTCTTCCATGTTTCAGTCGAGTGGCCCCACCAGTCATGTACTACTTTCATTTCCTATGAAAACTTCTGTATGGTCTGTATTATTTCCCAGTTCAGCATAGGAAAATTCAAAAATATTGCGGGATAGGCTGCTTTTTGCCCAACTCTGTTTGCAATACTTGAACCTACCATGGGATAACTTAGGTTGTGCTGTTCGTATTTCACAAGAAAATAACATTATTTTTTCCAGTGAAAACTGTTGCCTGACAGGCTACAGACTTAAATGATATGGTCAAATACTGAAATAGGAGATTTGTTCAAAGATGAGCTGTAGGACAGGAGTGGGATGAGCACAGAAACACAAGCTACAAGCTTAATCTGACGATGACTTTCTAGTTAGTCTTTCCATGTTGCAGAAATAATAGTGCTTAATCTGCAAGGATTTGTGAATCAAATTTGAATGAAAATTGCAAGGTCTGAATATTGTGCCAGGTTCCTATTAGCTATTTTGAATTTCTACATTTTTTTATCATATAAAGTATGCTAAAATTGGTCCAGTTCTCCTGCCTGCCTGCTTTATTTTAACCAGTGTTGACAGCTACAGCTGGTAGAAACACTCTGAATCAAATAAAAAGTCAGTGCAAAAAGAAAAGAAAAAAAAAAGTTTTTTTCATAAAACCATTAATTCATTTTGTCAATGGACTGCATTTACAATATACTTTGAGTCTTGTTAAAGAAAGATAACAGTATAATAGATCTCCACAACATTTAGGTATCTGAGGCAAACATTTCTATGTGAAATTCAGAGGCTGGAGCGTCCTCTTAGATTGTCTCTGTCCCCTTTATTTTCTATGTGTACATGTACACACATAATTATAAATGACACATCATTTTTTGAGGGCAGAATTGGGTTTTGAGTTAGCACAGTGTGTTTGGGGAACTAGTGGCTATAATATCTCTTCTTATCTTTTATATTCTGCCTTCTGTTCTTTTTTTTTTTTTTTTTTTTNTTTATAGTCAACTGATTCTCAAGTGAGACATGACCATAGAGATTGTGTCAGGTTAGGAAAGCTGGAAACGGGAGCTAAAACTTTTGCTTCGGGTTCTCCTGCGCTCGGCAGCCGGGGCGCGCGCTGCTGACAAGGAGGAGGTCCCCGTGCAAGGAGAGGTCCTGTTGTGCCCGACGGTCTCCTGAAACCCAGGCCGTGCATGTGCTTGCAAACCAGCTACCTATGCAAGTGGCAAAGGGTTCGCTTGGTCGGCAAAGACAGTGCAGGTTGGCAGCAGGTCTGGAGCGTTGCTTTCCCGAGTGGGATTCAGCTCACAGATGGTGGAGAGGATGCCTAGGGCTCGATCCTGCTGCTCCTCACATTCTTCTGTCTCCTGCTGTTTTGCTGTTTTCTTCTTACTATGGTCATTGCAGGGACCGTGAAATCACATGTGCTTGTCTTGACCATCCTATTTTATTTAATAGATTTTTTTAAAACTGCAGTAAAATTAATTAACATATTTTCAGATTTGTTTCAAAAGCTGCCACTTTTAGTTTTATCTAATAAATTCACTGGGTGTAAATCCACTGACAGCAGTAAAGAGACAATTGAGTGAGACTGGATTTTGAATCAAACTTCCATCTATCTTCTCTGTTTTTTATCTTCTTTACGATTACTTCCCACTTTCCTCCTGAAGGTCACTTGAACAATTCCTAGTGTGCATCCGGTAATCCTTAGCTCCAGCAAAGATCCAGTGTCCATTGCTTGGGTACGCAAGGCAGTGGGTTAGCAGAAAAATTCAGGCTGCCATCTGGGGCTCTACAACTGTCAGCCTGATGCCAAGCCAACAGCCTGGGAGTTTAAATCTGGACCAGGCTGGTCAGGGCCAAAAGCAGTCGTGGTCACGGCCGTGTGCGCACGTCCTGCTGCAGCGGCACCCGCTGCCCTTCGCTGTGCCACGAAGGAGCCCTTAACCACCCTGCAGCCTGAAGGCTCTGCAGCGGGGCGCAAGGTTCCCCTCTGCCGCGTGGCCCCTGGGACAGCTGCTCTACGTGCTGTCGCTGCGGCTCGCGGGGGCGTCCACAGGGCCGGCTCGCCCCCACCAGCAGAACCGGCAGAAGTTGTTTCTCTCCCTTGGGCTCAGTTGTTTCTAGATCTTCTTTGTTAGGGAAATGGAGCAGTTCGGAGGGTTTAGTTTCATTCTAGTCAAAGACTCTGTGTTTCAGAGCCAATCTGTTCTGTGAGTCTGTGTCGGAATTACTACTCTTGGTCCAGTTTCTTCACCGAAGAAGCTACTCATGTTTCTGAAGAAGGTTACTATACTGTGGACTTTTTTTTTCAGTTTTAGCTTTTTAAATTTTTTAAAAATCATTTTCTGGCATAGAATTCAAGGATAAATGCAGTAATTCTCTGTATTTCAGTAAAAGAGTAATGGTCCCCTTTGGCCCTGGGGGACCAAATGAGTAATGATTGGTTGGAGAGATGCTTTTGACTTCCTGAGTAGCTAATGAGCCCTTGTCTTTGTTGAATTTTTTCTCAATTCTGAAGACAGATCCTGAGATTTTTGCTCTATTCCAGCTTCAACTCTCCTAGGGACTGCTTAAGGAGTTTAATATTTAAATGCTTTCTTGATACCTGTCTTCTTGGTATTGGTAAACAGCCATAAGAAGGCAACATTTTTTTTCCAGACAGATTTTTATCTCTAGGATTTCTTTTCAATCAAGTCACAATTTCACAAATTTATCAAATGAGCGCAAACCACCTGCTAGTTTTTCTCTTCCCTGAGGAGCTTGCGTCTTATGAAGCATTATTCTAATAAATAGCTATTCCTATTCCATATTCCAATAGCAGGTTCTGGAATATCATTTTTACAAAAGAAGAGGATGATTTTTGAGCTAGTGAACCTGACCTGTGAATGCATGTATGTAGTGAGGTCTGCTGGTCTACAGAAAACTTCTTTTAAAGGAAATTGTCCCAAAATTGTCCCTATAAACAATGAATGCTAGGCAGGTTTCATGATGCAGATCTAGACACAGGCGATACCAAATGAGAGCAAAACTAGTAGGTGGTAACGCTAGCAGGGTTTGTGCCGCGCCACTAGCACACTGATGGGCTTTCCCTTTTCCCCACGCCCCAGAACTGCCCCGGAGCAGAGCTCCGACCCTGGTGAAATCCGTGAGTTCTGGAAGAGGTAACGAGAGGGGCTTTTCTCCAGATGTCGCTGGAAGAGGAGGAAACTCTGTGACTTGCAGCACAGGGAAAATATATTCAGTGTTAGGACCTGATTTCCTCTCCTATCATGAGATCGCATTGAGTGGGGAACAGAAAACAAGTGGGTCTTCCCCTACCAATGGTCCTCTAAAATCCCACTGATCGCCTCTCAAATGGAATAAATGGAATCTCAATATTCAGTGGTACTTAGGTACTTAGGAACTTTTTACTCTGGCTCCTTGTATTGCTCTTCAAGCCTGCACTGTTCATTTTAGGAAAACCCTGACTTGGTTCTCAGCCTAGAAGCCGATGGGAGTTTTACGGATCCCGAGTGTGCACAAGGCCCTGTGTTCAGGATGAGGTAGAGAATCCAATGTCGGACTGAGGCTCATGTGCAGCTTTGAGTCCAGCCTAGCCTTCAGCCTTGCCCAGCTTGCAGTATGTTTAATATGAAATGTTGCATCTTGTGGTTTGCAGCCCAAACGGACAATGTGTATAAATTAGGCAAAATTTGAGCTTGTTACAGGAGGTTACCTTAAAAAGAAAATGAAATGGCAAAAGGTCACGCTGTTGGCTTTAAGTGCCTGCTGCTGAGAAGCAGTCAAACAATGGCCAGAAGTTCACAGACCCAGCGCAGAAACTACACCAGAGTCTGGGTGTGGAAAAAAGAAATAACAGGAAAGTGTAAAGTGTATTAGTTTTATCCATTTTTTACAAAAAAAAAAAAAAAAAAAAAAGGGCAGAGGGAGCATTGAAGGTAGAGAAATATATATATACACATATACACGCATATATGTCTTCTGTTACGCTGACCTGCCAATATCATAGTGGCAGGTAATGGGAATTGTTTCTACTGAGCCATTTATTCAGCGTAGGGACAGTAACTGCAACATTTCTGAGCTTTATGACTCAGAATGGCCTCTGAATACTCCTTCGCTAACATTTTTGAGGTCTGTTTTTCAGTGTAGCTGAGCTGTTCTTATTTCACAGGGATTGAGTTGCTCTTATATTTTTAATCTACCTTTCTACTTACTTTTTTTCTTTTTTTTTTTTTCTCACCCAATGCAATGCTTTCTTTATAAATTGATTCAAAGCACATCACCTCTGAGCAACCTGGAGCATTGGTTTGGAAAATTCACGGCACAACCAGGGCTTGCGCCTGTAGTTCTACAAGGGAGTGTTGCTCACAGGCAAGAAACACTGACACTAGTTGACAAAGAGAGTTTGTTTGTTATTCTCCCTCGTGTCCTTTAAGTCACGGCAGTTTATTTCAGAATTAGTGCCCAGAAGCTGCTGAGCTTGAGAGCTTAGTGTTGAACGTGACCTTTTCCATGCAGTTCTATAGGAAATGAAAATAGTTGCATATTTTAGTGGGACTTGTTGTTGTGGGAACAAAATACCCACTTGTTATAAGGAAGGTCACAGGAATCTGTCTTTGAATGCGTAAATTACTCTTAATGCATAGTAATTACTTTGTAAAAATTAATTTCTAACCAGCAAGTACAATTTTTTAGTTCTGTGGACTCTTTAAAATATCCAGGCATTTCAAACACCATTAATTATCTCTGCGAACTCTTGGGACTATAACTGGTAATTTGACTGCAGGATTAGACTCCTAAATCTGATTGCAGTAAAACCAGGAAAATATAGTATTTTTCAGCCTTTCACCCCAATTTCAAATCAATGTCTCCTAAAATGTTTATGTTTTATGGTTTAACCAAACAATAAATAAGATGGATAGTATAATTCTTGGACTCACTGCAGACTCTTCCTCCCTTTAGTCATTAGGAAAATATTTTGCCTGACTGATGGTGTTGTAAAACGTATTATTTCAAACCACAGATATTGGCAATTAGTATAAATCAAGCTGAAGAGGGATAATTAAAATTTAATTCTAAGTTTGTCAAGGTCTTTGGAAGCATATCCTAAGGGCCAACTGTGTCTATGTTGTGGCTGGTTTCCAGCTGAATTTGGGCCAAAAAAATGACATTCTTGCTCAGTCCTCTTCCAAGACAAGTTCCCAGACTCCCCTTCAGAGAGGAAGCGCTCACTAAGCTGAATAAAGATTGAACAGAGGTGCCAGGATTTGTCCTTAAATATGGGTTGTGGGAAGAAATGATTTTAAGAATTGGGATCATTTTAGCTGGTACTGCTCTCTAATTGCTTCCGATTTTCTTTCCACTGCTGGCAAATTCAATGCCTAGCATTGCTGTCAAGGAATTTTTGATAGCCTAATTAAGAATGATAAAATTTTGGGGAAATATTATGACTTTCTAGGGTGTTCCCCCCACCCCCCCAGCCAAAATGCCTAACAACTTGATGGTCTTCTGGAAACGATCCAAGTAAAATTTGTTCTTGAGTTTGCCAGGCCTGTGCAGGTAGCTCGCTGGGCGCCTTAGCCCCGTCTGCACTTCCATGAAGGAGCCAGTGTGGCTTTTGCACTTGCCTTTGGAGCAGCCGGGTGTACAAAGTGTCAGATGCTCCTGACGTGCACCCAGCAATGGACCCGTCTAGCAAACACCAACGATCCGACTGGGGTGACGTTTTTGTAGGCCCTTCTCCTGGCTTCTTATATATTCTTCGCTTTTTATGCCTTGCGCCTTTTCTTTCATTGATATCAGCCAGCCTTTTTGCAGTACTTTAAGAAAGCATGCACTTCGGTGTGCATATTCAAGGCTTTACTGACTCCAGTGTAGTTGTACTGATATTATTCTGAACAAGATTGGCTCTAGGTCAAAGAATACACAAAGTAATTCATTATAAGCTAAGACCCAAATTGATGCAGCCCCAAGCTAATGTCATTAGATGCCTATCTAGTACCCACGGTAATTTATTTATGGAAAAAAAAAAAAACAAACCAACCCCCCTGCCTGCGCTCTGCGCTCTGCGTTCTGGTTGCTGCTGCCTAGCTCACATATTGACATAAACTTTCCTTATGAACTCGACTGCTCATCAGCTCCTGCAGCTAGACTACGATAACAGAAATTAGTATTACTATTCCTGCTTGTAGTGCAGACTTGATGATGCTGTTCTGCCAGCAGAAATTCTCAAAGAGGGGCAGAGATTTCACTGGATACACGTCTTGTTTAGGTGTATTTCATGAGTCTATTTTAATTTAAAAAATCATTGGTATATAGGCCAGTGGTTAGATGAAAGTATTCGGTGTATTCAGGGTTTGAACTAAGTTCACGAATGTAGAACAGTTCACAAATGAGGTATTATAATAACTGTGAATAGTTTAAAGAAAATATCAGCTCAATATTCATTAGCAGTCAAGAAAGAGAACTGAATTTAAGATTTATTAGAGAAGAAATTGAGGCCAGACTGTCTGAAGGAGATTCCCCGGAGTCTATGGCTGTGTGCTGGCCGTCCCCTGGTCTTCGTGTGCATCTTCTGCTCGTCGCTCGCAGAACCCTTGATCAGACCAGTTGGCTGTTCTCTTTCCTTGTCTGGTACTTGAAAGTCAAATTGCTTTATCCTATATCACATTTCTCTAAGTTGTTTTTTTCATCTGCACTAAGATTTTCTTTTATTCTTTTTATCTATACAATCCACATGGCTCACTGAAAATGTTCTCCTAAATATCCTGTAATAATTTTGGGAGGAAAGAAAAAAAAAATAAAATGGAGAGAGCCAAATGCCTCCAACAGCAATATTTTCCTTTCTACTCAGCAGTCGGCCTGCTGTCTTTCATCACAAAGTTGGGTTCCTGGGGTGCGGGGTCAGTGGGAACTTTAGGAGTGAGAACGTCAGAATCCGGCTCTCTGCTCTCATGAATTGCAAACATCTAAACTCAAGATTGACTCTACGTTTGTGAGCAGCCCTGTGGAAATCAATAAAACCATCCCCGCGTGCAAGGTCGGGCAGTTGCTTGAGTGTTTGTAGTGCGTGGTAATGGGGAAAAGCTGTGTGCTTACTCCACTAGACGGTACTATTAGCCATTTAAATTAATTTGTGCATACCTTGTGGGCAGCGAATCTGAATTTGCTGAAAAGTTGTGCTTTGTCAGTGAGAAATCTCCATCCCTTGCGTGCAGAGGTTCTCCCCATGGAAAACACCTGGTAGAAGAGGGTTGGACTGGGCGCTCGCGGCCCAGCTCTCCCGCTGCCCGCGGTCCCCATCCCTGCGGCACCACGTGGTGGCAATGTGTCTGCTACGATGGGGTCAAACAAATTACCCTTAGAAGATTAAAACCTTAATTATTTTGATTAAAGATGATGATTAATTCTACCAGGACTCTTATTGTGTTTATTAACTGTGATAAAATATCATATGAGTTTTGAACTTGTGACTACTTCCGGCTCTGAACAGAAAGCAAAGAACGAGTGCCTATTTGAAGATTAATTTCTTTAATAAAAATCTGTCGCCATTTAAGATACTAATCAAATGGGACCGTATCTGTGAAATCAGTGTGGCAGCAGGTTATTTCTATAACAGTGATAACTGTGTGCACAACTTAAGGATTTTGTCAGCAGAGCTGCCCACATTAATTACACTGGCAGGGCCATCAGGGTGTTGGAGCGTCAGGTGGTGAGGGCTGATGAACCTGGTTAATGAAAAACCCTAAAGGTTGGCCACTCGCATTTACATAATTGAAGAGAATCTCAATTAGCTGGCAAGGATTTTTATTTTCTAATTTTATTTTATTACGCAGTTCAAGAAGAGAGTCAGGTTTCGCTCAGTGTTTATTTAGATGGGATGAGTGAATTGGTGAATTTGAAAGTGCCTTCGCTCCTTCAGCATCTGCTGTAAGAAGTGCGGTTGTGCCCTCGGTTGTGCCCTGCATCACCTTGTTGACTTCTCTGGCTTCACACAACCGGAAATGAAGGCAGACTCTGGCTTCGCAGTAAGAGTGACAAAGCCACGTTAGCTCGGCGGCGAAATTGGTTGCCAAAGTGTTCAGCTCTTCCCATCGTTTCACCGAGCTAGCTGCTGCAACAGAAAAGGCAGACACGAAGACAGTAATTTCAGCAATTAAATGGTCTGCACGTGAAGTGATTCACAGTATGCTTGTTTCTATCTCCTCAAAGCAGATACTAGGTGTTATTATCTACGAATGCTAAATACAGTGATTAATTGCACTGATGTACACGCAAACAAGATTACGTGGAGTTGTATGATAAGAAAGTGCTGATTCCCTCTGTCACTATAATAGATGGCTCTGCCTTCCCTTTCCTGCCTGTGTTTAGATGCATTAAGATAATACTAGTCAGTTTGTAATTAGTTACACATACAACTGAATATGGCCCAACAAATGCACAGATTTCAAACATCTCTTTTCAGTCTATTGAGGGGAAGTATTTGGGGCCACTAATCTCGATGGATGACGAAAGGCCGGAGAATCTAATACTTCTCCTTTGGGGCTAGTCCTCCAGAGATACAATCCAAGCCCTTAATACTTAAACACTTAAGCCGGGCGGGCTCCGCCGCGGACCCTCGGAGCCTTTCATTTTATCTGCCACTCTGCCTGCTGCTTAATACGGATCTGCACTTGCGATGCTCCCTGGAAAGGATGTGGTTAATGCTATTCCTATCCCTAACTATGAGTAATCCTGGGAAGCACTTCAGTTTATACTTTTGTGGCCAGACATTATTTGGTTCATTTTTTAACAGCACAATGTCCAGGGAGGCCGATGCTTCTCTTAAGAAGCAGACGCTTCAGGATTTCCTTGTCCATTTAAAGGCAGCTGCCTCCAGGTCCAATTCCACACAGTTTGCAATGCAACCACATGCAAACCCTTCTTAACTGGCATCCAAAGCTTAATTTTGATCCTCTGTCTGTGAAGCCAAAAGATAAAATAAAGCAACACCTCAAACAGTAAATATGTTATATTGGCATGCACGTAATGTGAACACGCTCTGCAAACTAAGACATGCCTCTGCTGAAGACCATCTTTTTAGAAAGTACTGGTTGTAACACAAGTAAAAAGTATATATGAAGTCCATTAGCAAGACAAATGCCTATCAAATGCATTCCCTGCATATATTCTAAACTTATAATACACGTATATAGGTATGTATAAATTTGCCATAATATACATGCTTTTGCAATAAGAAATAAAGTGGCCTGGAAGATGACTGAAAATAGAATATGACTAGGGGAGTTAAACCCTGATTTGCATCTAAAAAAATGTAGGGTACGCTCATTTATGTGCAAATGTAATGGAAAAAGGCTGCAGGTAAAGTGGCAAAAGCCTAAACAAAATAAACACTTAATTTTCTTTTATTGTACTTTGTGACTATTAATAATATTACGGTGCTAAGGCAGAAACATTAAACTAAGCAGGGGAGCAATAAATGTTCCTAGACTGTACAATGCTGTTGACATTAGCGGCTAATAGCTCCAGAGTTCGCATAAAATGCAGATTGAAGTACAGAGAAGATGTTTAGTGGAGTCAGCAGCAGCGGGGAGCTGTTTGCAGGTGGGGGCAGACACAGCGGGCGCCGTTCCCTACAAAAGATACCCGAGAAGAACTTTTTTTAAGCGCTTAATCAGAAAGCCTCCTTCCTCAGGGAAGAGATTGGAGAATCCCAGTTTATTTATCTCCCAAACGAGCTTTTGGAATGATTAATTATAATATGCTCTGTGTTTTGTTTATAAATATCATGAAAAATATGTGGAGTGTAGGGTATGTTGATATAAAAATGAAATCCATCTTGATTTAAGAACATCCTGCTAAAGTTAAGAGAGAGAACTTGATTTTCACACTCTTGGGCATGTGAAGGGAAAGCTGGATTTGGGATTAATGAACCTTAATTTGGTTAACTCAGTGGGACACAGGAAAGGATGCAGTGCTTGCCAGTAGCCGCATTGTGCTGGGTTTTGCCTTGCAAATCTGGGCATCAGCTGCTTCCCACATCTTTGACTGAGAAACTGTAAAAAAAGTACTGGGAGTAGGAGAAATGAATAGCCATATATATAATCCAAGAGAGAAGAGCTCCTCTCTCCACCTGCCCCCTGGACAGGCTTTTAAGAAGTGAAACTGCATTTCTTCAGACATTTGTGTTTTATTTGCAAGTGGGCAGTAATCAGGCACTACATTTTAGGAGCTAGGTTACATGGCGCGGTGTTGGGAAGGAGCAGCACGTTAGCTGCGTCAAGAAAAGCCAATCTGCCGCCGAGCGTCTCGTTCGGCGGAGGAAGCCCTCGCTGGAGGCGTCGGCGGCAGCGCGGCCGCCCCGGGCCGAGGGGACAACGCGCGAGCGCGGCCGCGGCACCGGCTCCCGCGCCGCGCGGGCAGCGCGTGCAGGCCAGCCTGCTTGCTCTTGCTCATTTAGTAGCGAGGGGACCAGGGGAGCGCTATTTTAAGACTGTCAAAGAAAGGGATCATTTTTCTCTGCGCTCCCTCTGTGAGATCATTTCTGTCCTCGCGGTCCCTCGTTAGCTGCCCTTTCCCCGAGTGCCTTATACGCCAACCTGCCCTCCCTGTGACCGCCTTTGGGGTCAAGCTCGACGCCGCTCTGCGCAAACGGGGGCTAAGGCTTTCGTGCTCTTTCGCAGGCTCTTCCTCACACCTGAGGAAAACACTCCACAACTAGCCAAAAGATACTCCGTTACTCTCTTTATGGCACATCTATTGAAAAATAAATGATGAGGGTGGCTGCTAGTCTGATATCCCTGCTTATTCTGTTGCCCAAAATTGATGACTTATACAGCATCTAACAAAATGAGGCTTCTGGACAATAAGTGGGTTTTCTAAGTTCTAAGATAACATAAGTGGTTAGTAGTAATATCATATGGCAGAAATGGAAGCAAAATGCCTGCATTTTTTTTTCCCCAATCACTTTAAAAAGCTGGATCATTATCCTTCAGAGATGGAAATAAACTCTTCTAACAATTATTTAGTTGTTCCTGGGTGCCGGAATATCCCCCTCCGTGCTTTGCGCAGGTAGGCGGCTGCCCCGAGCTTCCCTGGCGCTCGAAGCCTTCGGCAGGACAGGCAGCAGCCTCGCGGGGCCGGCTGCAGCCTCTCTGCGTGTGCTGGCAAGGTTCAGTTGCCTGGAAACTGCTTGTGAATTTGGGTCAAATTTTCCTTCTCATTTCAGGAGCTAAAAAAAAAAGGAAAAAAAGAGAGAGAGAGAGAGAAAGAGCTATATTATCCAGGGACAATGAGAGGATTTTGTCCTGCTTTTATACAGTTCGTTCTCTCTGTCGCCTCAGGAGCATCGTGGCATCTAAGTGACAGGTCACAGCTCTGCACGGGGCGGTCTCGGTCCCTTTTGTTGACTGTGTTCCACTTTGTATAAATAATTGACCATCCCAGTATGGGAAAAGGAATCTAAATCTCCCATTACAGAACACGAAAATCTTTCTGGCATATTTAGTACCGCCTTACTTTTTTTTTTAGTTTTTCTTCAGGTGTTAAAATTAATTTCTGGCCTCTCGTTAGCTGGGGAAATGAAATACTGACAGTGGTTAGAAGGAAATTGAGCTGAGCCTGTGACATGTCGAGTGAATGTCCAGGAGTCGTAGATAAAACAGACTCGCTCTTCTGCCTCTGCTTTCCTGGTCAAAATAAGAATACTTTCCACATAAAAGAATGAGGAAAGGCAAAAATAAAAGTAAACCCCAGCAGCCGCTTTGGATTACACACAAGAAGAACCTGAGTAACATGTAATATTTGCTAGCAACTGCATAAGTACGTTAGGCTCGATCAGCATTGTACAAAAAGACTCAGTGAACCTGTTCAGATCCCAGAGCATGATACATCTGAGCAACCCAAACCTACTTGGCATGGAATAGCTCAGGATTTCCAGCACTGCGGGTCCTAAAGGCACTTGTGAGCTTTTAAAATAGAAGCTTCCCTCTCACTGCACACAAACTATCCCTTTGTGTAGCTCATTCACTCGGCTTATTCAAGTGGTGCTTTGTGAGCGGTGTCTTGACTCCGCTTTTATTTATGTCCATAAGCCCCAATCCTTATGCGAGGCTGCATTTCACACCTTTGTTTTTCAGCTGTCCTCCTGTTACGTGATAGCACTTGAATCGCGGGCTGTATTCATCAAAACAGGAAGCATTTCAAGAAGAACATTAGCACTTAGTACCTTGCGGGTTCCAGCCCTTGATTTTAAGCCAAACTGTTGTTGTTTTTGGCAAGTGTATTTTCCTCTGAACCTGATGTGTCTGAAATATCAATGCTGGGGAATTACCCACGTAGATCCAGCTCCAGAGACTTATTCTGTTGCACACCTGCCCTTCAAGGTCTACCTGCCTGGGCCTTTCTCACCCCATTAGTGCCCATAGGAATTGGATGCACTGGTCAAGGGGTGACTTGGCCCTCTTCTGCCCTCAGCGGCGCACACTGAGCCACCGGGAATTGCATGCTGGAATACAGGCAGCGATACCGTATATTGGAAAACGACACACATATTGCTAGTCTCCATGAAGGTGGCTGTTAGAATAAGAGTTTGGTACTTTCCAGAGTTCACTGTGCCTTGATACTCAGGTATTTATTATTCGTATTTATTATGTCGTCATGTATTTATTATGTCCTCATTCTCCACCATTATTTTGATGCTTTTGATTATCATCATGATGCCTGTCATCCCAGATCTGAAAAATATCCCTGTGTTTGCATCAGTGACAAATTCCACAATTACCATTTTTTCTGACTATTTCTCCGTTAATGTTTGAACAGAAAGATAGTGGAATTATTTTGAGTGGAATTAATTTGAGTGGGATTGTTGGCTCAAAGAGTTAACAATAATAAAATACGTTTTTCTCACAGTAACACAGGCAAATGTGACCTTAGATTAAATAATTAGTATATGCAGTTATCCATACAGTGTTCTGACCTGAATTATGGATCTGCGTTTCTTAGTCAAAACTTTTAAACTAAGCAACTCTCTGGTGAATTCACTTCAAAAGCCCCTTGAGGACCTATAGTTTTGGACCATCTCTGAACAACTACAGAAAGGGAGCATTTGATTATGCATTTTATGTAGCATTTAAAGCCCAGCAGGGTAGAGAACACTAGTATTGTTCCCTGCTGCAAGGAAAGAGCAGAAGGGCGAGGTATGGAAGGAACAGGGCAGAGAGAGGACGAGGAGGAAGAGGACGAGGAAGGAAGAAGATATGGCTGAACGTGGAGATCTCTGGATGCTGGAAGAGCGGGCAGTAGCAGCTCGTGTGTCACCATGCAGAACTGGAACTGGGTATGGCCAGGAATCCGCTGCCATCAGCATGGAGCAGGATCTGACCCTGCATGACTAGAGCACAGGGTCCTATCAGAGAGGGAATTCATTCGAGTTGCTGGCACATGGACTGGCTGCTAAGTCTTCTTTAATTTTACCCATGGCTCTTTCTGATGTCCTGTGAGACACAGGTCCTTTGCTGGCCTTGTTTTACAGGTCTGAGAGCAAGGGAGCAACAGTGTTTGGCTACCTCACACAGAAAATGGGAGGCTTAGCTGATGGTTTTAAAGACCTGGTGGGTCATCCACCAAGAAGCACCACATCTGTGCGGTATTAACTGCCGCATAAAGCCTCCCCTCAGCCTTTGCTCGTCTTCTAATGACCTTTTAAAACACAACAAATATTACTGAATGCACCTTGGAGTTTTAATTTATGTGGCTTGCATATTTTCCAGGGCTGATGATGTGAGGACGTGTTACTCATGGCCCCAGTACACTTGCAGTTATGGTACCTCCATCTCAATAAACGAGTTTTCCAGCACCTGGAAATTAGACTGGCAGCTTGAGCAAACACATGCCTGCAAATCTGGGCGCAGGGGGTGCAAAATGAGCTCGTACAGCAGTGAATGAGGAAGGCAAGAGGTTTTTTCAGTTGCTTCTGCATCAGGACTAAATCTTTCTCCACCGAAATACTAAAAGCCAGGAAGTTCTCTTTGATGGGAGAAATACATCTAATTGGCATTCCTGCTGTCTTGTGGACTGACCTGAATTATTTGCGATGGCAGAATCATTGTTTATGCTGTGCTCACAAATACAGCATCGCGGAAGGAAATGCGGAGAACAGCACTCTGTATTAGACACAATTGCCATCTATTTTTAGGAGTATTCTTAAAACTCAGAAACACAAGGTCTTTATATCTGGTCTATATTTATATATCCATATATATAGCTCAGTGCCCTAATTAGCAAAGCTCAGGAAGCAGTGCCAGCAGAGATAGGGTTAGAGGGAAATGAGAGATGACTGTCTGACAAGGCTAAAAATAGGGTGAAATACTCTTTATGTGCTTTTTGGTAATGTAAATAAAGCAGAATTGTGCAATGTGGGACACCTCAGTTTGGGAGAGCCATTCGACTTATTTGTGGCATCAAATATTGTAGCATCAGAGTTTCTAAAAATTATAAAATGTGATTTTCTAACCTCCAAATAGCCCCCTCCTACAGTGTGAAGTCAGTCCGTACGGGATGTCCCTGTGCTGCCTGATGGTGAGTTATCCAGGGGGCTGGAAGCCGCTGTTTGCCCACAGGCCGGTGCCCGCGCTCCACTTGCGTTCCGTAGGAGCAAAGCAGGGCCGCTGCCACGTCCATGTCAGCCGAGCGCCCCGAACGTCGTCCCTCCCACACGTGCTGGAGTGTGAAGGGCCCGCGCTGCTCAGCCAAGCTGCCAAAGCAAGCGCAGGGCAGGGCTGGGCAGTGCAGGGCTGGTGCAGAGACCTTCACACGAGCAAATCAGACGCTCCAGTCCCTTAATCATCTTTGTTGCTCCACACTGGACTCTCTCTAGAAGCTCAATGTCCCTCTTGTCCTGGGCAGCCCAGAACTGCCCCCAGTGCTCCAGGGGGGGCCTCCCCAGAGCTGAGCAGAGGGGCAGGATCCTCCCTGACCTGCTGGCCACACTGCTCCTGATGCAGCCAGGAGCCCTTGGCCTTCTTGGCCACCAGGGCACATTGCTGCCTCGTGGTCGACTTGTTGTCAACCAGGTCTCCCAAATCCGTCCCCGCAGAGCTGCTTTCCAGCAGGTCACTGCACTGGTGTACAGATCCTGGGACAAATGCAAAAATAAGTGTTTTAATGGGGCACGAATATTATGAGATGAAGACCTCTAGCTGCATTCCTAGCAATCTGTTACTGCTGCTTTGTATCATTTAATAGAAAATACAGCAATTGTGTCCTTTATTTCCAATCCTAAGATATTCATGAGGCTGAACTAGATAATATGCAGCGTGAGCTGGGCCTGTGGTGGGTTTGCCTGGTTTAGGGAGCTTTTGGGTTGGGAAGAGCTTTCTGCACATTCACAGGTTATTTAAAGGGATTCTATTTCAATTTACCAGTCTCTGAGAAAGCCCTGATAATTAATATTCTTTGAGGAAGAAATTGAGAAAAGTAAGTATACTATGTGCGACAGTTTTCATTATCCAACTATTTCCTGGGATATATAATGACTCGTTTTCAGTTAAGAGCCATCAGAGATAAATTCCATCCATCTCTATGAGAAAGAGCAGAGAGTATTAAGTAGAGCTTTATTTCCCCCAAATGGTAATACAGACTTTTATGAGCTATTCAAAAGCAATGCATATACTGCCCGTTATTGAAATCCTTGATAGCCTTTGAAAACAGATAAAATTGTTCTTTCCTCTTCATAAGGCACGTTTGCCCCATCCGTGCGGATTTAGGAAACTTCCCTTGGCGCAGGTGGGATGGGCCCGCGTGGCTTCCCTGCACAGGCCGGGGTAGGGACACAGTCCTTAGCGAGGAATTTTGAGGTGGAAGAGATTGCAGTGCTCGTTGGATAATGCTGTGTGGTGGGAGCTAACTGCGAGACACCTTTCCTCTTCCCGTGCTCTTCCAGGTATCCTTTCAGCGTGCCACACACTGAGCCTTCCAGAGAGCCGCGTCCAATCGGGAAAAGCCCTTTGTAGAAATGCGGAGCCCATTCCCTCAGCAGCACAAACAGGCTGGCAACCGCTCAGGGTCGGGATTTGTTCTTTGCCCCAAATTTGCAGCACAATCAGGCACAGGGTGGAATGGAGACAAAGAAAATTCAGATTTCTAGTGACTGGAGAGATGAAAATGAACTGAAGAAATGAGATTCTTCAGTGCCGTTTGGGGCTATCGTGCTGGGGTAGGATCTGATACATCCATCTTATGCTTCTTATGCAGAAGGTGAAATCTGATGTCTTCTTGGTTATGGAAAACCCTTTTTAACATTTTAATGTTTAAAAAATACAAGCCATCTTCCTGAAAGAATCTGATAAATGTAGGAATCAATGTAATTTGCCTGTTCTTGTCTATTAAAAACTTACTTGGTTGGCCAAATAAAACAAAAAGCTCACAATAGCTGAAGATAATTCGCATAGCAATAAAGATTGATTTCCTTTTCCTGAATCACTTCAGATAAATCACTGCAAAGTTGTCCTTGTTTTTGAAGGGAAAAAAAAAGTGATTCTGAACCTCTTTTGTCCAGCTTTAACTCTGACAGTTGGAGAGGGACAATTCCTTCTTACATTTGTGGAGCATGTTTAGTATATGTTAGGTGCTGTGACAAGCATCTGTACTTGAAAGAAAAATGAATCTTTAAGCAGCTGAACATCTTTTGACTGCATGGGAGAGCAAAGCAAAAATAGAAAAGTAAAAGAAAATCTCAATTTTGATCGTATAAAGGCTGAACGGGAGGATTTCAGGATCTCCAAACTCAACTGGGTTGGAAAATTCCTTACGAAACTGCTTGTTTAGTTCATGAGACCAAATGCTGAGGCAATATTTAGACTAAGGGCTGGGTCCTCAGCTGGCAGAAAATCACATAGTTCTACTTGTGTGTGTTGGGGCTGGACAGCTTTTGCAGCCACTACTCTCACGATTTCGTTACATGCCTTGCAGTGTTTGGTTCCAGGTTTTCCTTTGGTTCCCTGGAACCCAGACTTAGGGAACTACATGCAGTCTCAATTTGCATGAAGATGAAGTGTGAGTAAGTATCTTGCTTGTCTGATTTTGGAAAGAGTTTTCAAACAACAGGCCTAGAGGCCCTCAAAACCATAAGAGAAAACAGACCCCAGAGTTATCTTTTCAAGCAATATGGTTTATACAGTGATATCAGGGTTTTTGCAAACGTAAGGTTAAAGATGCTCTAATTTATCCCAGTTGAGAATCAGATCTTAAGTGTTAGTCAGAAGACAAAAATGCCTCTGTTTCCCCAGAACATGCAATCTCCCTCTCTGTCTCTTGCCCTTTCTCCATCTCCGATCTGACTGTTTCTGTGGAGATTAACAGTCTCAAGATTGGCAGTCTCTTTTGATTTTCATTTCTTACCTATTTCATTCTTACTTATTTCATAAGTAGCTCATCATATTTTCCTTCTTTAATGACTACCTCCAGGTGAGATCCACAGGACGTTAAGTCTTTGTTTCAGTTGCTTTAGAGACAGCACATTTTGGCAGTAAAGCAGCTTCCTAAGCCTCGACGCAGCTGCAGTACTGGAAGAAGATGCTTAGAAACAAACCCAACCCTGCGAACCCTGTGCTAGGATCTTGTCAACTACTGAACGTACCAAAACGTTTTTCCTAAACTCAAAGGAAGCTCCTAAGTTTGGAGTTGCACCACGCAAGGCCGGGAGACTCCCAGCAGGCTGCAGCCCTGTTCCCCACCGGGCTTGCAAAATTCCCCTCGATTCCCATTCCCCTGTAAAACATCCCTGCTCCATCTTCTTGGCATTTACAGACCTTTAGGAAAAATAAATAGCTAGATCATAAGGTATCCTATGGATGTTAAAAAATTGCTCTAAACAGGAGATGTGGGTTTCCTCTATCATTGCTATCTTTTTCTCTTAGAAACAGAAATAATCTGATTTCCCACAAAAATTCCGTAAGTGTTGCTCAGGGCATGGTCAGAATGAGGAGAAAGGATAACTAATAGTACCGTGTAAAACATGGTGAATCTAATGTAAAACCAGGAGAATGAGAACATATATGCAGTTGGCTGCGTTCGCCGTTGCAGCTCGGGCCGTTGGGTGGGTGTGCGATGGCTCCGTGCCCGCCATTCCCGGGACGTGGAGGCTCCCGCGGCGGAGCGGCTGGGCCCCGGAGCGCCCTTCCCACCGGGCGCGGGACGGAGGCAGCCGGCACCGTCGTTATCCTGCTGCTCCCTCGTGCCTCAGGAGCAGGGTGAGCGAGCAGACTGCGGAGCGGCAGCGCCTGGGAAGAGCAGGGACGTTGGTTTTGTTTTCCCGTATGTGCCAGCTCCTCCCTCCATGGATTTATTGCGTAGCCATCTGGCAGGCACCGCCATGAGGAAACTTGCAGCTAAGAATAATGCTGTACGTTGGGAGAAAATGGTTTGGATGCAAAGCCTGGGAGGACTTCTGGCTGCTCTTCGTCTACGCTGTGGTAGAAGCAATGGGCTGTCAGCTCTTTTTGTTTTTATATATAGAACACCCTAACTTAGAGATCTGTGTAAAGTTTGTCTAATATAAGTCTGCTGGCCCCTGACTGAGTCCCCAGGAGCCCATTTGAAACCCTTGATTCGCTCCCTGCCAAGGGCAGTGTAATGGTGAACGGGAGGTGTATCCTAATGGATATCTTCCCTCAAATCCTCCAGCTTTAAATCCTTTCTTTTCCTAAATCTAGTGTGAGTTCCTCTCACACTTCTCTTTTTGTGTGATGATATGCTGTCTACAGAGACCTAGATTTGATCTAATAAGAAAGTGCTGTGTGTGCCTACAGATGCTTTGCACATCCTTAAAGCTTCCCTAAAGCTTGGTGATAAACAAATAAATAAAGTCAGCATCTGAGAACCTTTCCAGCCCAAGTCCAGAACGTGAGATTTCTTCCCCTTTTAACTTTACGAAGAAGCCAAAGGATATAACGTAATAGCAATTTGTTCATAAAGGTAAGCTGCTGTAAATATACATCATTAGTGTTTGCCCAAATGTGCTGAATTTGGTAGGGACTTACTGCACCTGGGGGCTTTTTCACACATTCTGCCATCCTGTGCTCGATCAGGAGTAATACGTACTTCTCACTGGCTGGCTTTGGGCTCCTTCTGATATTTTTTATTGCATAAAGACTAAGGAAAATGAATCGCTGACTTTGAGCAGATCAAAATATTCAAAGCTCAAGAGAGTCATAAACTCGAAAGCTGTCCAAACAAGCTAATTTTTTCTCCTGCTATTCATGTACACATCAACACCGCATTTTCTGTAGCTGCCTTGATACTATCTCTGACCAAAAGGTTAAAATTATCTCAGTTGCAGTATTGTTGCAGTAGCTTGTAATTCTTAGATGAATTTAGGAGTTCAAATATCCATTTTGTTCATATTCTTGTAGAAAAATTTAATATATACACGTAGCTTATTTGTAGGCATTTTAACCAAAGATGAGAAATGACAATTCTTTGTGTGGTATAAATCCAGCAAATTTCTACCAAACTCAGTTTGTTTCCTGTGCCGCAGGACACTGTGGTCGAATTAGGTAGATCCTGTTTATTCAGAAGTTCCTTTGCATTACGGTGACCTGATGTGTTACACTGGGACATGCACTTAGGCTGGCAAAACTCTTGTGTTACTTTGAGGGGCTCTGAGTTAAAGTTCTGTAGAAGCAACATCCAGGGCACCCGAGCAAGCTTGGGCTTTCTGCAGCTTTTGTGCAGTGAGAACTGTGTTTACCTACTAGATAAGTGGTACATATTGACAGCAGTCATTTAAATTAACGAAGATTTTTTTTCTCTAATAATTTATAGCTTATTACTGCTTTCCTCGCACAGACGAGGCTCACTGGAGCATTCAGCAAATCCTTTTTCTTTTGTCTTGAAACAAAATCTCTCTGAATTGGTGTGGTTTCCCTCTCAATGCGTTGCTGCTCCCAGTGGTGGGTATCAGCCTTTCAGAACCGGGTAAGGGAGAACCAAGGGACTTTCTTTTGTTAATGACCTTCAGCTGACCAACATTTGAATTAAATTTTATGGGTATAACATGTTGTTAATCGCACAGCTATTTGCATTTACGGCCTGCAGCCATCCATCCCTGGGCTGTGATCTCTTGCAGTCAGCCATTAAGCTCAGTTTTTCTGGCCAGCATTTGGATCTTGGATTTATGGCCCCTTTCGGAACGTGGGCGCCAAGGGAGATGGCGTTTGTAGCCCTCACCTCTGCTCTCCCGCTGAGCGGGTTCCCCGGGGGGAGCTAGGGGGGCTTGCTGAGGTGCTCAGAACGTGTGGGCCCTGTAGGGTCGGGCGGTGTGGAGGCAGGAAAGCCCACGTGTGTGATGCTTTTGCAGGTTCCACTTGGCCTGCTCCCCAAAGCACCTCAAAGAATTGGCATCTTTTCCAGGAAACTGGGACACATGCGTGGGAACGGGCAGCAGGGACCCAACCGGCTTCCTCCACGTTCTCCCATGGCCTCCGTGGAAACCAAAAGCGGGAACAGGGAAGTCAGAGGAGGGTTTTTTCCACGCTGAGGAAAGTAAGGCACCTCCTCAGCGAAGGGGGCAAAGAGTACAAGAGGAGGCACCTGCTGCTCCGGTTACGGCGCGGGGCGGGAGAGGACGGGAGCCTGGAGCAGCCATGGGGATGGGATGGTCCAGGAGCTGCTGCAGGAGGGAAGCGGCTCCCTTGTGCCCTCGCTTAGCTAAAAAAACCCTCATGACGTTGTAGCAAAATGTCCCTGTGCAGGGGAAGATCCTGCAGGACGCTGCAAGCTGCAGAGTGGGCTGTGGGACAAGCCAGTGTCCCTGGAGCCCGTGTGCCCTGCTGAGCTTTATCAACACTGCCTGCTTTGGAAAGGCGTAAAGTTTCAGAGGGTTTTGAAAAATGACTTAACTGCTTCTTTCTGAAAAGCTCAAGGTAGGAGGAAAGGAGCAATTGTTATTTTATTTCCAGAAATGCTTAAGAGTCTGCTAGATCTGTGAAAGACAGGTATTTAGCCTAAGGGCTAACAAGTGCATGTATATACAGGTGCCAGCATTCCTTAATTCCTTGTAACATCCCTAAAAACATGAAATGTAGATGCCAGGCGTTGCACTAACAAAGGTATCAGCATGGCTGGGCTCACTTTAAGAAAACAAGAGTATTTAGTGCATGGGTAAATGACATGTGGGAAGAGATACTTTATTTTAAAGTCTATGTTTTTTCAGCTGTACATAGTGAAAAGGAAACTTTAATAATTGATGAACATTTTTCATTGTTTCTCATGAAAAAGTCATGTTCAGTTTGTTGTGTGGTGGAGCCAACATGGCAGTGCTAGAGCTGCTGCTCTGCTGGGTGCTGGGTGAGGTGCAGTATTAGCAGGTTAATGAGCATGTTCTGAGACAGAGGGAAAACATGAGGAGCTTGTCAAAATTTGCCTCTTCTCATTCAGCCTGTGGCATTATAAGCAATTTGTTTAAGTGACACAAAAAAACAGTTGTACTTATTCAGCCTTTTCCAGCATCTACTGCAAAACATCCACTGCCAATAGATTCAATGGAGAAAAAGGTTTAAAATAATCCTCGGGAAGGTACATAGTGCAATACATAAAACCTGCACACTTGGATCCTAAATTCTTAATGCTAGTTTAACTCTGTTCCCTCCGAGGTCAGTGGAAGTTTAATCACTGACTGATTTCTCTGGGAACAGAGACCAAAACTGAGCACCTTTTAAAATCCCACACAACCGTTTCTGGCACATAAATGTGGCAGCTACCAAGACAGTTCATTTTTCTCCCAAACACAGTGCGTGATCCAGGTTTTCTTCACTTCATGCCGGCCAAATTTCCACTGGGGGCAGTGGGAGTCTGACAGAATTAGCTCAGCAATCACTACAGGATGGTGAGAGCTAAACTGATACCGCTGAGGTCCCCGAGTGAACGTGCGAGTTAAATTTGCTGTGCAGGGAAGGGCTGCTGCTGCGTAGATGCAGCAACCACAGTCACGCGTAAATGGGCTTGAGGAGAAGGACGAAGCTTCTGCAGCGACATCCGGGTTTATTCTTGTTATCCAAACAGCGGAGAATCTCAAGCAACTTAAAAATAGCCTTCATGCTGTAAATACTTAAACTATTTTCTGAGAATGCAAAAATGGGCACTAGCGAGGGGCACGCCGAGGAACTGGAAACTACCTCCTTACCGTGGATGCAGCGGCAAAAGCAAATTCGAGAGTCGATTGCCAAAAGCCGAACGCCCGCAGAAAGAGCAGCTGTCAAAGAGGCTGAGCGGGCCCACAGCCTCGCTCGGTGCAGAGCTGATGCTGCACTGGGTGAGATTTTGGTCTTGAGCTCTGAACGCCGTCAGGGGAGACATCAGTTGGCAGCAGATGTGGAAAGCTATTCATGCTGGCAACCTGAACAGCTTGCCTGGGGAAGCTCGCTCAATACTTTAATTAATAAATAAGTAAGCAGGCAGAATTGCATTAAGTAAACAAAGATTTTTCCTGTATACCAAATTTGTAGTATTTTCCTCTGAGGCTCATGGTATTTCGTGTGACTTAAAACAGTAGTTGGAGCTTGGATATTTTTATTTTCCCCATCCGTCTCTTTTTGTTTGCAAACTGTGAATCAAAGAATTTCTTCACCAAAAATGCACAAAACACTCAAATTTCAGGCCCAGCCTGAAATCACTAGCAGAGTTTTAGCTTCGAAATAAAGAGCTTTGGAGGCTCAAGAACAGAGTCTTTCCTAAAGACTTTCTGATGTGTAGCATTTTTAGCATTTTCCTGACCTTTGTAAAAATAGAGAGCTGCTGAAGATTCTTGTTCAGATCTGCTTATTTTAGGAACTTTAGGTCATTTTCAACAAAGTTACAGTCACTGATGGTTTTTGAAAGCATCAGTTCGGTTCTATTGCAAATGGCTTCATAACCAAGCGTGTGGGTTATCTTGTGATCCTGGCAAGCATCCCACACGTCCCCTGTGAAGGTACAACCTTCTCTGCCACTCGGCCTCCTGACAGAGACTCTACGTGCTAATAAATGTGCGGTATTAAATACGACATAATTGGAATGTCTCAGCTTTTTTTTTTAACCAATTAAAAAAGTAAATAACCGCATTAAATATGCTGGGAAGTGTTCTGCGCTGCGTGTCAGCCTGTTGCTGCCGCGCGCGGGGCCGCTGGGCTCAGCGATGCGAACTGGAGCTTCGCCTAGGGACCTAGTTCATAGCTCCTAGCAGCCGAGCGCCGCTCATGATAGCGTCAAGGAAAACTTCCTCTCCTCCTCGCTCCTCCAGTTGGGGAATATGGGTCAGCTGCTTTTGCTATGACTATTGCATGTCAGTTAATATTTATCAAAGGCAAAAATATCTTGCTGCAAAAGAGGAGCATTTGTTGCACTAGTTTCAGGGAGCGACTGTGCATGGTGTGGGCGCAGGGCTACGAAATAGCTCGTGACTGTTTGAGGGCCAGCATCTATTCCAGGCCCTACCCGAGTTTCTGAGGAGCAGCAGGGAAGGGGGTGGGGAGTTGGATTGCTCAAGAGGTTGCACGTAGGTTAAGAATCCCTTTTTAGCTAAAAAAAAAAAATTATATTGCATATGTGGTTTTACTACTGATAGTATTAACTGTAATCTGACTGGCAGAAGTGAGCAACTGTCAGGTTTTGATGATCTTAAGGCACTTCATGCTGGACAAGACCCTGTATCTTAACCTTAAACCATCCAGTGATGGTTTTGGGCACTGCCAGCCGTGCTCTGGGGGGCAGAGGTTTGAGAGGAATCACAGAATCCCAGAATGGTTGAGGTTGGAAGGGACCTCTGGAGATCATCTAGTCCAACCCCCCTGCTCCAGCAGGGACACCCAGAGCACGGGGCACAGGGCGGCAGCCAAGCGGGTTGGGAAGATCTCCAGAGAAGGAGCCTGCACAGCCTCTCTGGGCAGCCTGTGCCAGGGCTCTGTCACCCTCACGGGAAAGAAGTTCTGCCTCACATGGAGATGGAGCTGCCTGTGTGTTAATTTGTATCCATTACCCCTTGTCCTGTCACTGGCCACCACCAAGAAGAGTTTGGTCCCATCCTCTTTACATTCTCCCCTGAGGAATTTGTACATCTTGACCAGCTCCCCTCTCAATCTTCTCTTCTCCAGACTAAACAGGCCCAGCTCGCTTAGTCTTTCCTCATACAATAGATGTTCGAGTCCCTTAATCATCTTCGTTGCCCTACGCTGGACTCTCTCTGGAAGCTCCAAGTCCCTCTAGTCGTGGGGAGCCCAGCACTGCACCCAACGCTCCAGGATGGACGGGGCTGGTGATGTCTCCAGCGCACTAGTGGAGCCTGGCCCTGCCCAAACCCAGAGAAGGGAGCCTAAAAATTCCCACTTTCAGCAGACCTTGAGTGCAGCACTGTTATAGTATCTTTCGTCTGAGTATTTCCAAGCACTGACTGTATACGCACATGTATAGAGGGAAATATTCAGACCCAATTTAGTCATCAGTAATCTATCTTTGCAGGGCTATAGACATTGTGTATCTTCAAAGATTTGGGTCTAGTAGCCACAGACTTACAGAAATTCAGCTGGGAAATTGGGCTAGTAAACTGCCCTTCTTGTCTTTGTCATTAGCTTTATTTTGCAATGTTGGCAAGCAGTGAGAATCTCATTTCTCCCATAGGATGGCTGGACTAACCTCTTTGACTCCAAATAACCTTTTCTGTAAAAAAGTGTAGAGGCAGGACAGGGAAAAGGAGATCTTTGGGGAATAATTTTATATATTCTGGATCCTTTTGACCTTTTTGCATTCCTTCCCTTCTTGGAATAAGCAAAGTTCAGTATTAAAAGCGGCAATTTTCCCCCAGTGAATAGCAGAGACATTGTTGCACTTCTTTAAAAAATTCTACCTCCTAAGAGAAAATATCACTGTGGGTTGGTAATAATTGACTTTTTAATGTTAACTGCTGTAGCTTGAAGCACTGGATGGGCTCTGCATCATTGTTTCTGCTGCTTGATAGTATTAGTGCCTTTGAATTTGGAGAGCCGAATTCTGTCCCGTGGAGAGCTGTGCTGGCGAATTGCCTGCGCCTCCGAGATGCACTGCGCTTGAATATAAATGTACGTGAAGAAGAAACACACTCAGCCTGTGCCTGGCTCTACTGCGGCTGCTGTGTTGCACTATGAGTTTCTCTTTGGCGCCCTGGTTTGGAAAACCTGTCACCTCCACGTGGTAGTGCACGCTGGAAGAAATCTGTGCGCCTTGCGGGTCAAAGCGGCAACTCTGGTAAGATGCCAATGTTGGCTGGGAGGCCGTGTTGGAAGCACACCCACGGAGCTGGGATCGCAAGGGTAGGATTGAGGACAGGTGATATAATCGCACTTGACAAAGTATTTAAATATTGACAAGAAGCAGAAGAGCAGCCGCGCTCGGGCTGAGGAGCATCGTCCTGCTTCTCCGCTTGAGCGTAGCCGGCTTTTCCGAGCGGGAATGAGTGGCTGCGGGGAGCCCGGCCGCGCGCCCTGCTGCCACCACCCTGCGGGCTGGCCCTTCCAGAGGCTGCTCAAGGTAGGTGTGACCCCGCTGACAGCAGGCGCCTGGCGTAGGAGGCCACGCGCGTCTGGCGTAACTGCAGGGCACGCTCGTGTGGCGGGCGGTGCGGTGGCGTGGAGGCTGTGCGGGATGTACCGACTGAAACACAGGCAGGGAAACAGAACCTTCTACCTTTCCTGCCTCGCAAATTGACCTTTCGGAGTGACTCTCCACACATGTGCGTATTCATCTAAAAATGTTTGTTTAGTTGATAGAATTATTATAAGGCTGTGTTTAAAAAGGGCTCTTAGCTAATGGAGAGACCTCATTGTCACGGGTATTATGAAATCACTGCTTCATTTACTGTAATGCACAGAGATAGCCCAAGTGTTCTGCGTTTTGTTTATGTGTTTGTTTAAATTTATGTACATACTTTAACTCATTCTCCAGCATTTTATCTTTCAACAAAATCCTTTTATAATCCACGAGGTTGGGTAGGGATGCTGCTCCACATGGTGACTGAAGAGCTATGTAAATAAAACCTGACATATTAACTGCCGTGGATTTCTGTAGTTTCATATTTGGAAATGAGAAAATGTAGAGTAGATATGGGAAACAGCTATGTTTGCTTTTCAGAAAGGGTAATTAGTAGCTGCAACTTTTGAAATGAAATCATAGTAGCCAATCGCCTTCTATTTATTCCCACAGCAGCAATGGCTTTGGAACATAGAGGGAAAATAAAAATATGTTGGCATTTTGGGTGATTGGTACAAACTATTTTAAAAATGACAGATAAACAAAACTGCAACATGCACACAAGAGAGTGAGCAATAAAATTCTCCTTGTTTGTTTTACCATGTGTTCTCTTTGGGAGCAGTTTCATAACATCACATAAACATGTGATGGTTACACGTGTCAGATATTGATTATTTATTCTCATGAATAGAGGATTGTACTGTACAGTTCCAGTGCGCCATATGGCCTGAGCATGCCATGCACTTCATTAGTGAACATATTACAGCTTTACATAGCCTCGGAGAAACCTGGCAGCATGTGATGTAATGCTCATGGACAGTAGTTTGTTGGCTCATTTACCAGTGCTTTAAATAGCCCTATGCAATGCATACGAAGTTGGAGGTTGGTAAGGTCTAAAGCTGGGACATTCCCTGTGCTCTTTATGGCTACCAGGCCATCAACATGAGTGATCCGAGGAAAAGCTTAGTGGTAGTGGGAAGTGTATGTGCGAACTGATGGGCCATCTCCATCGCCTGGGTCTGCAGCCACGGGGCACAACTGCAGCCCTGCTTTGTTCCTAGCCTGAAATCACAGCCATGTTGCTGATAAACGTCTTGGAGCTTGTTCCTACAGCTCAGGTACCAAACTGAGAAGAAAGCCAGATATGACACTATTTCAATGTAGATTAATGTGCTGTGATTTCATTTGATCAGGATTGTTTAGTTAATTTTGCTGTCTTAAGGCATGGTATCTCAAACAGCTTCAGGCCGCTGATGTGTAGGATCACTAGCATCAGAATCAGCTCTCAGTTTGTTGGGTTTGTATAAATTTTTTAAGCGTGCATTGGTATATTAGCTCCATGTTTCACAGTGTGATGCAGGCAGCATCCAGTGAAAAATGAGAAGCATTCCCTGAGTCCTCTGTGGACACATGCAGAACCCTTCCCCACACAGAGCTGCCTGGGTGTGACTCACTGCTCTGTTACTTGAGTTTTCTGCTGTTACAGCTTTATGGAGATCAAGGGAGTTACTGTGGCTTAACCCAGAATTACACAGTGGTGACATCAGCCTTGTTAATCCAGGAGGGAATTCTGCATGTGGAACGGCTTCCAAATTGAATATTTTTTTTTCAGGAGGGAGAAATGGGGCTAGGAATCCAATGCAATACAGAACTGAGATAGATTGTTAGAAGCTACTACAGGAGCTAGAGGGGTGTCATCTTTTCCACAAACACAAAATTTTGTAATACAGTTCAAACAACCTACTTCAAAGAACGATTAAGAAAATAAAACAATATTAAATGAGAAACATGCGACAATATAAATGGGTGAGGGAAGCACAGACACTGATGACTTCAAGTCAAAATATTTTTGAGAACTTGAAAGAGATCTTCAAAACTCATTCCTGAAACCTTTCATTTCTCATATGATTCAAGGCCAAACTGCCCCAGTATTACATACAAGTCAGCGTATAATTTTTGCATTCAGGGTGTTTCATACGGTCGCCTGGGTTGAATTTGACTTCCCCAGGGCAAGCGTCTGGCCATGGGTTATATCTGCATTGCCCTGCTGTTGCTGGCTGTATGTTGCTGCTTTTCCTGGTGCTGATGCAGAAGCGAATGCGGCTTTGGATTTCCCATGGGAGATTCTAACCGTAGGGGAAGGGCTCAAGTACCCTCAAGTTTTCCCAAGAACAAAAACTTTAAACAAAAACTTCATACACAAGAGCAAATCAAGGAAATATCCCTCAAACTTTGGGAATGGTGAAGCTAGGAGAGAGGCTGAAGCAGAAGCGCATGCGCCAGAGCACAAGTGAAAAAGCAGCAAGGGAAAGTCCTGGGAGAAATGTAGATGTGGAGAAGCATCTGCTGGGAGTGATGCACAGAGCTCCCACGTGCATCCCACGCATCAAAGTGCACCCAGGACTTTGTAAAACTGATTCAAAAATGGAGGGTCTCAGCCCATTTTCTGAGGAGAGACACGGAGGCCTGGTAGGATGGTCAGTACAATTAGGACACATATTTTATTTGGCCTTTATTGAGGAAAGAATCCTTTCTCTTGCAGGCAAAGTCCAGCCATATCATGAACGTATCATTTATTCCTCTGTTCAGCAGTTATGCCAAAATGTTGCAATAAGTGGCAATGAGGAAGCAGAACGTACACAGGTGTACAGAATATATGTATACTTGTGGACAGCTTGCGGTAGCACCTCCTCTCCTTGGGAATCATCTGCCCGAAGACAGCCACATCAGGTTAGGTATCAGGCAAACACGTGCAGGATGAGGATGTCAGTCCCTGGATCCAAAGCCAGGCTATTAAAGAGGCAAAGAAATGAAGAATGTTCCTTTGAGTTTGGCAAGAAATGACGGAAATATCAAGTATTTTCTGTCACTCAGGGTAGGAATCTCAGCCCAACAGCTGCCTGCGACCTCATTCCCTGCATACTTGAGTGTGAGGTCTGATTTGGCCTTGAATCGGAGTGCTGACTGTGCTCTCATACTGAATCCAGAGTCCAAATATATTTTCTCTAGCCCATCTATTTTCTCAGGCCTTGTAATTAATAAAATCTGTGTGCGTTACAATCCAAGCTCCAGATTTGGATATTCTATGGACTTAAGTGTTTTAAAGCACAATTCCTATGAGAAGTCGTAGTAAACAAAGACCAGCGGGAAATCAGCATTTGTTGCTCAAAAATTAGGCAGTGCTAAATTAAATAATAACGTCACTTTGATGTTCCTTCACACAGACTGAAATCACATAGTTTTTGTTGAATCTGGCCTTGAACTTATAAAATAAAATAAATATACTGAAATTGAACTGATTCTTCTGTTAGCTTTAGTGAAGTCAGAGGAAATGCATGCTTGTGTAGGCATGTGAAATCTTTTGAACAATTCAAGTAATACTTTCAATATACATCTTGTATATACAACTTGTTAAGTGCAGTAATTCAAGGGAAAGCTTAACCTGAAACGATCAGGCTTACCATATTATTTCTTTAGTCACTTTTCACTTAATATCATACTCCTGTTTAGGCAGTGAAAGCCCTTGAGTGATTGAATATGATTAAGCTACACCAAATATTTGGCAAAGGAACGGGGATTTTCAAAATGCTGCTTTCAGAGTCCGGTTTTGTTTAATTGTAGACACAGAAGCTGGAGTGGCGCAAAGTTTTACTTTTTGATTAAATGTGTGAAAGTAACACCCGGTGTGAAGTTTCCTATGTGAAGCAAGTAGTAGTAGTCTTGAGTTATGCTTGCACCTGAAAGAGAATACAACATCTGTTTGGGTAATGCTTTTCCCTGTATTTTTTATCATTTTCAAACAAAGCCAAATAGAACAGCAAATTCTGCTAAAAGAACAGAATTTGAGGCCAAGTTCACAAGTTGTCTTTAAAGGTGATTAATAACCACTCAACATAAGCAGGCAATATAGTTTAATCGCATTTGGGTCGGACACAAGGGAGTTTTGTCAGGGTCTCCCTACAGTGGACAGGAAAGAAACAGTTATCCTGCAGTTGCACTTCATGTTTCTTAATTGGGTGACCATCCAATTAACATTAAAGGGAATTTGGCCTCAGAAATGTGGATTTGTCCATTGATATGGTATGTTATTCTCATACAGAAGTGGTCACCTTCCAATAAATAAAGAGGAGAGCCCCCAGCTGTGTGGCCATAGGTAAGGTCGATCTGCTTGCTGGGTTTGCGAGCACCTCCTTGCTCGTGGTCGTCCCGTGCTGTGTCTTCTCCCTACTCATAACATCCCTGTGTATTTTAGAGTCTGAGCCAAGGAAAGTGTCTTTGCAACTTGTGTTTTCTTTGGATTGTGGTCTGATCCTTGGCCCTGCCTAGGACAGAAATAGAATTGCCTGGAAACGCCTCCCGAAGATTGGGGCTTTAAAATCCAATTTGGGGATTTGAATTGTGAAATGCAGCTTGATTCCTTCTTGAAATTCACTGCCCGCTGTGTTCATTTCTCCCACGTAATCCACTACTCAGGCTCCCAAATAGGACATAAAATGATATTTTAAAAGATGTATTATGTGGAATATGCTGAACATTTTCAAAGCTTAATAGGAAAAATAAACTCTGGAAATAGTTATGTGTTTTTAGACACAAGTACCGAAATGCAGTGTGGCAGCTGTACGGAGTAAAATAAATTTCCTTCTCAAAAACAATGGAAGATGTAAATAAATCACTCAAGTTGTAAATAAATCATATCTGTTATTAAGGACTCTATTCTTCTATACTTGGTATAAGGGTAAACAACTGTGCATCATTTGTATGTTGAACATGAAGCAATCCTGCAGCACCCTGCAGGCAAAACCCTGCCCTTAGGAAGAGTGGGCAAAGCCTCTCGGAGCCTCCAATGAGCCACCCTAGACCGTGGCAGCCCTTTGGTGACCGTGGGGAGCTGTGCGCCCCGTGGTCTAACTACTGCCTGCCAGACATATGGGGAGAGAAGGGCGTGCATTGCACGTATAGCACAAGCCCAGCTAGCGTCTCTAGGTACTCTGCAGTAGGGCCCGTGGCCACAAGGGGTTTGGTTTTCTCCGCACCGTATGTGAAACACGCTGACATTACTGGTGACTATCGATAGACCCAGTATGCACATCTTCTGTGCCTTACATCTTCTATTCTAATTCGCAGGTGTTCCAAAGCAGAGAAGTTATTTGCAGCCCACAGTTACGGGCGCAGAGTTGAATCTATTTCCCCTATAATTATAATCAGAAAGAATCTTGTTTGGCAAAATATTTACTAGTCAGTGCCAGTACGCAATAAGGCACCTACAGAAAACACTGACTGAGTGGAAAAGCAGGACTGAAAAAAGCACTTGATGAATGCAGCTGCTAAACAGTGTGTGTTCCCTTTGACATCGCAGTGTTACATCGCTTTCCTCAAAACAGAAATTACTACAGTTACTGCTCACTTTACCTGTTGCAGTGTTATAGCTGCCTTTGGACGTCGGGTTTCATATAGTAACACATATAAGCATAGGCCAAAGCCTTGTATGTCAGGCAAGCTGACGGGATCTGTAAAATGGAAATATATTTATCCAAAGAGATTTAAAATCATAAGAAGAAAACGGTGTAAATGTGAAGGCAATATTTTTCTTTCTTTTTCTTTGGCTTATTGTGATTAATTGGAGAATGGGGTCCATATTTTTACCAATCTATGTAATGCCTAACCCACAGCAGGTGCTGCGTGAGAGATGCCAACGTCATGGGCCTGGTTCTAGGAGTCATTGCTAGATCTGGGCTTTTGCATGGCCAGACTTTACAGAGAATACTGAGGTAATTGGAGAGGAACGAGAGAACCACAGGTGCTAATGAAGAGCTGTGGAAGCAGGGGATGGCCGCAGCGCTTCTACGCGTGGACTTCGCAAGCTCAAACAGCAAAACGAACCGGCCTGTTCTGCAGAAGCTTGGAGGTACTGAGGAAACGGGTCGGCTAATGTGACCTGATGTCAGCAAAGAAATCTCCCTACCCAGCATAAAGCATTTTTTGGAAGGAGGATTAAGAGTGCTTGCTGGCATGTTTGCTGGAGCAATACTCAACGTAGACAAGTACAATGCAGACAGGGAAATCTCCTCTGAATTACTTTTCATTCCAAGCCTGACATATGTCTAAATCCTGGATTTGTCTCCAGTTTATAGAATGTGTTTTCCAGAACTTTCTTGTTTTTACATCCTGCCGCCCGCAGCCTGCATGGTGCTGCCTGTGCTGCCCGCTCCCACAGCCCGAAAAACTGTCCTTCCGTCCGTCCTTTACGTTGCATGCAGTCAACGGGGGCCTTGCATACGAGAACACTTATTGTGAAGCCACCAAAATGGCTACGAAAAGCTTTTCTGGTTTAAATCCCCCTTTGCAGGAATTGGGTTGTCTTTATCTTTCCCGGAAGGAGTCGGAAAAGGCAGCGGATCTGCTGGTATCTGCAGACCGTGGTGCTTGAAAGATGAGTTAATGCAATGGCATTTTAAGTGTAATGACCTAAATACCCTTTCAGCTGACTGTAAAGTAAGTGGACAAATGAAGCACGTTGTTGTTTATGCTTCATTGTGTAATGTTTTAATACTCTGTCATGTCTAGTGACAGGGACTTCAGCCTAACCCCGGCTTTTAATAACTTCCTTGAAAATCCTAATTGCAGTTTTATAATCCTGAGGTAAATCTACCAGGTGGCCGCTTTGCTGGGCTTTTATTTTCCGTTCTGAGGCTTCGTGGGCTCGGCAGCCCGCGGCAGCAGGGAAGGCCTGGGGCGTTCCGGGCGCGTTCGACGCCCTCCCGATGCACCGGGGCCGCGGAGCAGCCGCCGCGCGCCGGCGCCTCCTGCGCGCAGCGCCTCCATGGCGCCTGCCAGCGGGCAGCGTCCTGGCTGCTCAATGGGATCCAAAATACCGGCCCCGGGAGGTGGAGGCATTCCCAGTCTGCCTCAGAGTTACTCTTTGTATGCAGCCGTTGTGCTAAAGCCAAGGCCTGGGGGCGCAGGGCTCCGCGGCCCCGTCCCTAGCGAGGCCGAGGCCTCCGGCCTGCCGGGAGCTCCCACAAAGACCCGGAGTTGGGGTGTTTACAGAAAGGTGGTAACGCCAGCAAAGGCTCCACGGATTGTAGATGGCGAGATCTGCACAAGAACTGCAGCGTCAGGCTCCCTTAGTAAAGATTTTTGTGGAGAGGAGAACTTCAAGGGCTGACATGTTCAAGATATATATAGCTATAGCCAATGCACAGCATTTGCTGGGACATGTTTCAATAAATCTTGTTTTTATAGGATATGTGACTACAAGAACAACAGAGACTCAGGAAATTATGAAGTCTTTTTTCTTTTTTTTTTTCCCTGCCCCAACTCTGTGTTTTAGACATCCAACGCGGCCGGGTGCTTGCTTGTACGAAGACTGATCAGGAGGAGAAAATCTGGCTCGCATCACGAGGATTTTCATGCTCTTAGCTGATGTTAATCAGTGCTTTCTTTACACTCTGGTTATCAGTTTTCCAGTTTATTTTTTGTGCTCCTGACTTGGAATGAGATGAGACAAAGGAAGCATGTTTAAAAATGAGAATTTGCTCTGGCAGAAAGTGCACTAGTGACTCTTCCCGTGCTGCGCGCACAGCCGTGAGCTCTGCTCAGAGGCATCTGCCACGAGCAAAGCCCAGGCAAAGTCGTCAGAGGCCACAGATGGGTCTGTGGTGGAGCCACGTGATGTTGAAGATACTGCCCGTCGAGCCCCAGAAGAAACATGTGCTATCAACAACGCAGGTCTCATGCATTGTTAATATTTTCCTGGGTTCCCTCTTAATTACACAAAATGTTCACAGGTCTTTGGTGAGTTCTGCTCAGCAAAGTGATTGCACAAATACACTATTTTAGACTCTTTCAAAGTCCTCTGCACAAGTAAATAAATGTAGTGGCAAGCCTTATAAAACCCTTGACACTGTTGCAGTGTTTAAAACCTCTGTTTATCCAGGATTCAGCACATACAGAAACGACTTTCATGATAGAACTCCAGTAATGTGCCCTGCTATGACTTTCATGATAGAACTCCAGTAATGCGCCCCGCTCAAGCTTGGCTCCTCGAGATACCATTCATTAGCTCTGAAATTTATGTCTACTGTACACCGGCTTCAGGCAGAATAGGACAAACACTTTTAATGAAGGAGAGCTGGGTTTTTCTCCTTGATCCATGTAAGGCAGTCTGATGTTGTCTTGGAGATAACTAGCAAACATCCAGTTTAAAATAGAACTGCAATGAGCTGTTTCCCCCCGGTCAGGAAGCCCTCGGGAGCTTCCCAGCGTGCTGCTCTTTGCCCAGTGGGGCTACTCTTCAATGGGAATGTAAATATGTCCAGTAAATTGTAAAGAAGAGGAAGTTTAAATGTAAATAAAACAGTAAGAACAGCCCAAATAGCACAGCAAGCTAACAGGAAATGATAGCATTTATAAAAAATGCTGAAAGAGGGAAGAGATGGGAAGGGAGCACACGAGTGCAATGTGCTATCGGACACAGGTTCCCATGGGGGAAGGGGTGAGGGCGGGATGGGAGCCCTGAATCTGCTTCTTCCTTCCTCCCAACACGGTGAAGCTCGGAGCACGGAGCCGTCCTGGAAGTTTGCATCCCTGCAGGCTTGAGGGAAATTTGTTTTTCTTTTACCAAAGAAATCTTACATTTTAGAAGTACTTGAAATTAAACTCTTAATGCTATCAAGCTTATAGAGGAAACCAGGCTCAAATGACAACTTAAAAATGGTTTCTGTTTCCCTATGGTGTGCTCCTACCTCTGGCAGCTGCTTGCAGATCAGTGAGTTGCCATAGCTCAGCACAGGCCCCGTGCAGCCTCTCTTTCCAAACACAAAGTAGGATTCCACTATGGTCATCTGCTAAGTGCTAGTTAACAAAGCCATGGTAGCGAGCAGGCCCTCAGTAGTAGAAGAAATGGAAGGTAGAAAGCAGGTACTACACTTCTCAAATGCTTTGCAGTGCTTGAATATTGTTTTTTTCAGCCCAAAATAAAACAAGCAGTAGCTTACAACTTACCTAGTGAGAAAGCGGTCAGACTGTCTAGAGGCTCCTCACTTGGGCAGATCCCAGCCTGGGATCCTTCCCTTTGTGGCAGCTTGTGGCTTTACTTGGGTTAGACCAGAATGCTTTATATAGCAGCGTATGTACTGCAGGGATTATCTATTTAATTCCTCTCAGCAACACCATGTTGCTTTGGCTGAATGGCCATAGATCCTCACTGCATCTGGGACACTGAAAGAATTAAATACCAAGTACCACAGGATTCAGATTTAATGTAAGCATTTTAATTTGCTAGACTATCTAGGTAATGATGAAGGAACTCTTTTGTACCACAGTTTATTTTGGAACATGGATTTAAATTATTCTTATATTAATTCACTGTAACATCCTCTTTATTATAGCCAGAGAGACATCACTGCAACTTAAAAATACTGTCTGTATTCCCCAGCTGTCGGTTCATTACTGCGTTCTAACCTGGACAACGAAATGTTGCAGAATTAGACCTTTTTCTATAAAAAATAATCTGCTGCAGTGCGAGTAGTGAATGTGCATTACTGAAAGTTGATTCAGAATACGTTACTGAATGTCTTTGGGTGTAGTCCACAGTTATTTATTGACTTTGAAGCGGTCCTTTCAATGCTACAAATACGGGACCATCACAGAGAGGTTCTTTCAATTCACCAGCTCTTCTGCTGCTTGTGCCACCTTTTCTTAAGGCTGAGCTCCTTCCCGGTGTTAGCGCTGGCTGTCACGCTCACCTCAGTGTTGAATTTCTGTCAGTGTATGTGCTTGAAGCCCCTTGTGTAACTGAGCTCTGAGAGCTGAGAACGGCCTCAATGTGCAACTCCTGTGTTGATCAGGAATAAAAACAGCAATAGGAAAATCTCTGTGAATTTAAGAAAATGAACAGACTACTTAATATGGCAAAAGCCAATGTCACTGCTGAAGAGCGGTTCTGGAAGTGAACCGATTAGAGGGACAGGACTGTATTCATAGCTCAGGAGTCCTAAGGCAGGAGTCACCGGCCCTTCCCGCTCAGAGGATCCCATGCGGAATTCGGCTCCGCGCAGGTCTGTGCAGTACAGTTACTAACAGCAGAGGTCATTTGTTACAGAGCAGCTCCTACAGATTTCTGTTTATTTTTTGAGCAACATTCCAGGCTTACATAAATGTCTATAATCCATATCACTAGGTCAGACCTGGTAGATTATTTTCTAGAGTAAATAAATCAGATTAAGCTGCTGTGTAGATGACTTATCGTAGTGGAGCGACAGCCTGAAGCGGATGCGACAGTGAAGGTCTCGGGAAGCGCGCTGCAGTCTGTGCGGAATGTGCCATCTCCAGAGGCGTCCACAGGTCTCCAGGGTCTCCAGAGGCCATCACTCCTTATTCTAGGTATTTCTTATCTGGGATGCCGTTACTCTGAATACACATTTAATGCTTTTGGAAATGCCCTGTCCATGTTCCGCTCAACGCGTTGCAGCAGGGAACAGAGGAGGTGGGTCCCTCCTGCTAGGCTTCGAACCCTGAAAAGTCCTCCGGGACAAACCTGATGGGTAACAGAGATTTCCTGAGCTTTTTGGCAGCTGCTTGTTTGTTTTTTCCCTGAGCAAAAGTTTGCTTGGCTTGGGGTTTTAGTTATCTGCAACAAGCGAAACTCAGCTGCTGCGTTAGCCTGCGTTTCCTTGGCTGCTGTCACAGGCATGTTTGTGAGCTTGGCATAACTTCCCCATGAAATGAAGTGGAAAATCTCCAGCGTTGAGTCTGGTTTGGGATTTCATCACATAACTTGCAAGCTACCATAATCTACAGTGAATTTGTACTAAAATAAGCTACATATTTCCTCAGAGTTGGCAGAGAGAGTAATAAAATGTGGATTAGTTGCTAAAAAACCTTATGTACACTTATTTTTGGTATGTGAAAAGCAAAGAAAATGCCTCCTTTCTGTCCATGATGAAATTGAGAGAAATAAGTAGGTATTCTTAAAAATAAGGTAGTACTTTTCTCCATATTTCTAAAATCTAGGGTGCTGAAGACTTGGTGCACTTTGTACTAGCATCACATGCAGAAAACTCGTGAATTATGTACCTGTGTGGGCACAGCTGTGGTGGCTTCAGCCCTACATGGCTGCCTATGAAGCTTAGGTAAACAAGGCAAGTGGTCAGTGATCAGTAGCTGGTTCTTAATTTCTTGCCAAAAAACAAGATTTAACACCCTTTCGGTACTGTAAGGTGAATTTATTACAAGGGGGCTCCATGATGAAACCCTTCCAAACCTTTCTCCGAACTACAGAAAATGAGGGCTTTTCCAGTTCCTCATGTTCTGACAAAGGGCCTCTCTGCCTACGGGGCCCGTGGACGCTGTGCAAGGTTCACTGTTGGTTTCCGTGTTACACCCCCTAGTTGTGCCGATGGTCGCTGTGTGGTATTAAAGCGCATCCTGGATGCAGACTGTTCCCTCTTTGCAGGGCAGGTGGCAACCCGCAATGCAGAGAGCAGGAGGTGAGGTGTCTTGCTGGAATTCTTGCTCCTTTTCCTGAGCTTTACTTCCTTTTCTCCTGGAAAACTCTCCTGAAATCCCCCAGGGCCCTTCCTGGCAGTGCCACCACAGCTGTGTCACGTTAGGGCCAAGTGTCTGACCAGTAATACAGAGACCAGACTTCTGCGTGACCTATCGGGATTTCGTAGGCCCTCTTTTACATTCATTTTCTCTCTCCTCATTCACTCCCCCAAGTGCAAAGCTCCCCAAAACTACAACTTTGTGAGTGCTCCAATATTACAGGTCACTTTACAACTTTGCTCTTTCCTGCGGGGTGTTTAGTAGCCCTTCAGCTTTGTTTGCCCGCCAGTGTGACCGCGGCTGAACTCATACCGAAGAAGCATTCAGCAGCGAAGTCCTCATTAGCTGCCTCCCTCGGCTCCCTGCTCGCGGGCCTTTTCCCTTTCCCTTTCCCAAGCCGTTTCCCTAGCTCGGCAGCTGCCGCGTGGGCAGAGGCCGCAATGCTGCGGCGGGAGGAGCGGGGGGGACGCACAGCGGACGCCCCCGGCGATGGTCTCGTCCCTTCATTGCACCTCTCTTACCCAGGGAAGCTGCTTTGGGCACCGGGGGGATGTTTCTGTGGCAGCTAATTTTTATATTTCCTCTGCAACAAGGCGTAAGGTCGCAAGCCAAGCTGTTGGAGGCACCCTGGCCAGCCCAATAAACATACCCGTGATACATAGTGTTGATTATCACAGTGCATTATATGTACAAATGAAGCTGTATAGCCAAGAAAATCTGCAAGTGGACTGCCACTTAGCAACATATGTCCTTATGAACAACATATGTCCTTAGGAACATCGTTGTGGTCCTGCTCCGGTCTCTGTGCTGGCTCTTGGTGGAACAGAGAGTGCAGTGGAGGTCTCAGCTCCTGCTATTTGACAGTCATGGCTGGCCCTGCTACCTTTGAGATCTCTTCTATTTCCTGACTGCTGTCTCCCAGATGGCTGCTTTGCACAGAAGAGTGATACTACCTCTAATGTGGGAAGTTCTTGACTGAAGGAAATATATATTTTTTTCCAAAAAACCATTCAAAGTGGTATCAGCCCTTCCCAGTATTAAAGGTCAAACTTGTTTCCTCAGTTCTAGCTTTGCATCAGCAATTTCTTCCGGCATGTGAACTCTTCACAGGCTCCAAAATCACAACTCCATTAGTTAGGTTGTGTCTCCTTTCGATTGAGAGGGAAAGGATAAAGCAAATGGTATATTATTTACCTTTTTAGGTGCCGTGGCTTTCTGGGCTAAGTCAGTGGAGGGGCCCTCTGAAGCCCCAGTAAATGGCATTATAAAATAAATGTTCATGTGGAACAGGACCAAAGGTGGAATAGGCTAGAAAGCACTGCTGTTGGGTGTTTGATGTGGGAACTCAGATCAATTCTGAATTGATTCAGATCAATTCTGAGTTCAACATGCCACCTGTCCATGAGCAGAAGGGTGTATCTGGGCAGAGAGATACTCCGGGAGGGAGTCTGTTCACCGAGATCTTTGTGCAAGAGCACAAGTGGGTAGCAGTGTCAAAAAACAGTCTTGAAGCCCATGTACAAAGCACGGGATGGTGTCGTCGATGTTCATTTCTGGTTTGCCATGTTAGAGCTTTGTATAATTCAGATCCAAATGGACGTGATGAATGCCTGGGCATGTGGAGAGGAGGAATCACCTGTGGGATTCAGGCTGCGGGCTGAGTCTGCGTGACATGAACTGTTTTCTTTGCTCTCGCTCAATCCTGTGATTTGGGGGGTTGTAAAGCTGATAGTGAGGAGAAATGATGCATCGTGGAATGACTGTTGTGCTCTGAGGAGCCTGGAAGTTGCCTGGTGCTAATAAAGGCTGTTCTCTCCACCCCGGTGGCATTAACACATGTACAAAATACATATAACACGTATACAAAAATATAACACATATAAACACAAAGGCCTTAGCTTCTTCCTGTTGTGCTCAAAGCCCTGAGCTGTGGAACACTGCACAGAGTCCATCACGGGTGCGTACAACAGTCCCCCTGATGTGATCAAACTCCTTTTGGTGTAAGGCACAGTTACATGGGATTCAAATGGAAGCACCTAATGAGTGTACTTTATAACTGGCATAATAAAATAAGTGTTTGTTGTTACTTTAGGACTCCAGTGTTAGCCACAGATGTCTATAGGTCTTAATGGAATAGATACAGTACCTGAAAGTAGAGAATAATAGAGCTTATTTTGGCATGAATCACCTGATTATTGGAACTTTTTATTAGAATTTCCTTAAAGCTCATTTAGTGACATAATTAGAAACAAACTCTTCAGATCCACTTTGCCTCGCTAATCTTCTTTACAAATTGCCACTCTAAGTAATTTGTAGCTCTGCGTCCTGAGAAACGTTATCACAAGGAAGAAATACAATATTAGGTTTTAAAATTAATACGTGATAATCTGATGGGTGTTGGACAGTGCATAATGAGCTTATGCTTTTGCAAGCAACTGAGGGAGAAAAGTATTGCTGAAACGAAGTTGTTTGGGATGATGTTTGTTACAAAAAAGGATATTGAGCAAGCTAATATCTAGTTTGCAGCTGACTAAGGTAAATAGTGTAGTGACTCTTTGGGAGAATGTATTGAGTTTTTAAGGAATTGAGGCTGAAAAGATATTTGAACTTAAAACAGTGCTAGAGTTCTGGACATTGTGGCTCAGACTGGGGTGTGTATGGAGACCTAAGTGCAATGTAAACTCTTTTAGCTGAACATCTCCAGTAGTGGCACTAATTGGAAATACCGGAGACTCAGACATAGGCAGACTTTAAATTTTCTAAGTCTAGCCAGGCGGACAACGAGTTGACCAGTTCCCTTTACCTGGTAATCAGTGGCTTGGGAGATGGTGATGAGCTAATCCCAGTGCAGTAATGGCAGGCAAATTGTGCAGGCAAAATGCAGAGAGTAGACAGCAAAATGCCCTGTTTTCCCAAGACTCCATTAATCTGAGGCCATGCACGTCCCTGTGAGGTGGAAGGAGCCCGAGGACTACACTGTGTCCTTCCTGCTTCCCCTTCCCCAATGCTCATTTCAGTAGCCTGTGCCCTTGCTCAGGTCTTCTCCCGGCTGTGCTCCAGCTGCCTCTTTTCTGTCCCCTCTGTGACGAAGGACATGTGGGACCTTCCCACACTTGCAGTGACATTGTTACTGCTGGTCAGTCCCTTTGGAAGTGATTTGTCCTGTTGAAGCCTTTGGGAGACTGGCACAGATAATATGAAGGAATTAAGTTCCACAGAAATATTTCTCAGAAAAATACTGTAGTATTTATTCTCATAGATGAAAATCAGTTAAATCTAACAAAATTACAGCCTTGTGTGTGACTAGACTGAGCATGATGTGTAACTTTTCAAGTGAATTTAAGCTTTCTAGTGCTCCGTGTCTTTACATAGCAGATTTACCTCACTTTTAGTTACTTATTTTTATTATTTTTCCTTTAGTGGTAAGTGTGTGCATAAATTTACACCACTGGACAGATGGGTTGCTAATGAGCAGTTTCTCATAATATGTTGTTTTCCTAAATGCATTTCCCTAACAGATAAATAAAGAATTAAGCTTTGCTGCAGAGCAAAACAGAAGAGATCTGATATACTTGTCATATGGAAGACAAGATTTGCAAACGTAACTCCATATGTCACCGGGGCAGAGGAAAGAGGGGCGAACAGTGGCACTGCTCTGCCCTTCAGAGAGAATACAAAGAATTCCAATGCAGGTCTTGGATTCACGTCTGCTGGTAGCATCTCTGCCAACTGCACTGTAACTTAGCCCAAACAGAAGCTTTCAAAAGTCATTTTATTTGAGCTGCGCCACATCAGGAAGTTCTGCACGTTGCAGAATAGCACGTTGCCCTCTTCGTTCATCTCTGGCACTCCTCCAGCGTCGCTGTTGTAAATCTTGGGCTGTTCAAAGCATCGTTTGCCTAAGCGATGGTAAATAAAAGAAGCGAGTGCCATAGTTAAGAATTTTCTCAAGCAAGTGCCCAAAGTTAATTGGCCAAAACACAAGTAACCTCCTGCAAACGCACTGCCTGGTGAAAAGTGCCAGGTAGATGGCCCAACACTCCTCAATTGCCCAATTCAGAGATAACATGCAAAGCTCAGGTTATGATTATGCTATAAATGCCAGAGTGATTGAAGGTGATGCTTGGGACCATTGCCCACATTGCCTCAGCACTGCCTCAGTGATGCCCCTTCGCAAAGAGCTCACTTGATACCAGAGCAGAGGTCAGGCCTCTAGTTTCTATCTATCAACTGCGGGGTTCATTTTAAACCAGCTTTAAGAACTATGTGTATATATATATATAAAAGGCAGGTAAACACTTATATATAATATATATCAGTTGGGCAAATAATAACCTGCCTGTCTTCACCTTCCCAACCTGCAGGTTTCTGGTTAACGTTTGCTGATTCACATCCTGGTCGTATCTGCCCTTCTATCTTTACTGTATGTGGATTAAGCTTGGGTGCCCTGATCTTGATCCATCTGAGAAAAGTGTAGGGTGAGAGTGTCCCTTTCAGTGCAACCTGAGGAGGACTGTGCTAAGTGACTTTTATAGGGAGACCAGTGATCAGCCAAATAAACTGTGTTTGTGGGAAGTGAGATGAAACATCGTGGCCTTGGTGAAGCCAGCAGGAGTCTCGTCTTGCATGTGAGCAGGGCTCAGGCTTTCGTCCCGGACGGTTCTTTGTTCAGTAAGTCAATTCCCAGTAATTCACAATTCCTGGCTACAGAAGTTGTAGAGCTGCAGCAGAAGTGAATTTGCTACAGTCAGTGCCTGCAAATCACAAAAAGTATTTTCTGCCCACAGATGTTGATGCAAAACAACATACTTTTCTCATTTGTCTGCTGTAGAGCCAGCCAAGACATGGGCTTCATTATTTCTAAGGATTTGTAGGTATTTCTTGTTCATGACTTTCATGACTTTGATTTCCTGCTCACAACTTAGTAGTTTTAACTTTTTTATCCATCAAGTGATACAGAATAATTTCTTGGGAATGCACCATTAGCATCTGCTCCTTAAGGAAACATATAGAAGAATTTTAACTCCATAGATTACCGAGGGTCTGGATGGGCCTGTTTCCCTATAGGTAGGTGCTAATGTGTCAAAATATTCTTCTAAATGTGCGTATGTGCGTGGCTTCCCCTTTGATCCTTTCCTTTATATTTGGCCAAATATGAAGATTTTCCTCAAGACCTTTTTTTCTTACTACAGAGACAATAATAGGATCAGAAACCTGGAAACAGGAGATTCTTCATTTCGTATCATTATTCTCCGTAGTTACAGATGTGCATGATGCCTCTGTGCTTCTCATCCGTTTCTTTAAGCCACTGGCTATTCTACAGCAAAGACAGACTCACCATACAGTTATACAATCCTCAGAAAACACAGTTTTCTATTAAATTTCATGATCTTTTTTTCTTGATGAGAGCTCGTTTCTAAAACGGGGCAGGGGGGATAAAAATGAATAGGGAAAAGGAGTATTGACATTTGTTTAGAAAATTAAACTTTGAAGGACCAAATACCCATTCGTAAAACTTAAAATTGGCTTCATTATCTTATCTGAATTATGTAGTCATTAATAGGGTTCTTACTGTTATTTCATGGAACTGTTTATAATAGTCTTTTGATAGGGCTTTATTTATTTATTTGTTTGTTTGTGGTATTCAAGCACTGCATTGATGGGACTCGTTAAATGTAATGGAATTTGGCAATTCATCACACAGATTAAAAGCTCTTTCCAGATGACCTCTCCTCACCCTTTTCTTTTGGGGAACATCCTTAGCATGTATCACGGAGGGAATGATTTGCAAAAGTTTCCTTACGAACGTCTGCCTCAGCGTAGAGGAGCCGTAAGGAAGGTAGTGCAGTTCCGGGTTTGATCTCCATTCCTTCTTCTTCCCTTATTCTTGTTTGAAAAGAACTCTTCCGACAGTTAGCTGTTAGCTCTCACAGCAAAAAAATGTGTTTGAGGATTCATAGAGTAGTACAACAGCTTTGCTGGAGTCAATAATTGGCTTTCTCTGACCATATTTTATCAACTACCTTCAAAAGGTGCTGTAGAGGAGCTTTTCAAACACTAAAAAGCTCTATTATTCAACACAATTGTAACATTAGCAATATAGAGAATAATGCATTCCCATCTGTGCATAATGAGGTCATAAATTCCTTCAAGGGTTCTGGCAACATTATAAACTACTGGAGCCATCTCTGTTTTTTTTCTTTCTTTTTTTTTTTTTTTTTCCAATGTTTTTAATATCCCCAAAGTCACGCCAATGAATTTATGGTGCTTTTGAAGCAGTTTAGCCCTTCAGAACGTAGCAGGGCAGCAATCAAAGTACTGCTGATAGGAGGCAGGCTGCACGGGAAGCGTGCGGGGAAGGCGACGGAAGGTGCAGACCAATCATGCAAAATCCTGTTGCTTCTGAAGTCCAAATCATTGAATGAAGGGAGAACACGAGGATTTTCTTCAAAGACCTGGCTGTAATGGTTATATTTTTTATCAAAAGACAGGTTTTATTTAGAGAGTCTCAGTTTCAGATGTGTGTCTATGCTCCTAGTCAGCAGGACTGAACAGTAGCTTAATACAAGATCATGTTGTGAAGACAGGTCTCCTCTGCCTACAGATCCCAACACCTCAGGGGGTGTTTGTCCCTGCATAACAAGTTACATAGTAATGACTCCATTATTGGTGATTTGAGAAAGGTCCAGGGCAGCAAACGTTCATCACTCATTGCATTGCCCTCACTGATCTGTAGGAGGGTGGTAGAAATGGTCACTCAAAAAAGAGTCACTTACGAGACGTGAAAGTGGTGAAAGGTTCATGAATGGATTGAAGTGTTTGAAGATTGTAGTGTTTCTCTGCAACTGTCTTTTCCCCCTTCTCTACCATCCGGTATTATCAGGGTAGTAAATTATTTCGTATCTGGGCTATCTTAATGGCAGGCCTGTGATGATGAACTGGTCTGTAGTTTTCCAAGTCCTTACACTTGACTTTTAGATTGTCACATGAGTAGGTTTTTTGAAAGTTGCTTGAATTGCATTTTCCTTATGAAAACTTTGTTCCTATGAGTACACTTTTCCTCTCCTGGGAATTTTGTGTCTCCGTGTTCAGCCGCCTCTGCCTGCAATGGGAGAGATTTCCCTTCCGAATCCCTGGGAGCTCTTTAGTCACATCTTCCCCGGCAGAAACGTTTGGCGTCTTTCTGTGCTTCGCTGTCCGCCTGCTGTGCAAACACGTCCGCTCTCTGAGATTGTCCCTGCCTGAAGAAGGAGGGAAATTATTAGATGGAGTGCAGAAGGAGCAACCCGTGGCCTTGCTGAGAGCGACGCGTGAGCCGCCGGCTTCCGTTCTGCTGCCGCTGGGCAGCCCGAATTGCTTGTGAACGCGGAGCAGCATCAATCCTAATCAATGACACTGCCAGCAATCCTGGCTCCAGAGCCAGCATCCCATTGCCCAGATGATTTCCAAGTTCTCTCCGCTAAAGCCAAGGTAGCTTGAAGTTACTCTGCATTTTGTCTTTCACATGTGAAATCACATGCACTCAATAAAGACATTTTCACTGATGAGAAGAATTAACTCTGCAGACACTTTAAAACCACCTCATCAAAACCACTGACATCTGTATTTTGTGAAACCATCATCTTGCATCATGTCCACTGGTGAAAGCGCTGTGCTCTGCGGAGAAGCGTGTGCACAGAGCACAAACTTCTCTGTTTGTAAAGCCTGCTTTGCTTGTAGCTGTTAACATCTAGGCAGGTACTTTCTCCTAATCCCCGAGGGATAAAGAAGAACGCTGCCTTGTGCTACTGTGCAGAATTATCTCCAGCACAATAGATTTTCCTCCTGACAAATCACACACAATCTCCATAGCAACCTCACATAATTATGCACAAGATTTCAATGTAGTAACGAAAATAAGCATGGCAGGAGTTGGAGCGAATAGCTACGGAGGCTGAGGCAGATGTGGGAGTGGAAGGTGCAGAGAAAGATTGAGAAGCAACTGTTCTAAGATGTTAACAAATGGACAAAAGAAGGAAAGATTGCCTGCGAGCGGCGATTAAGTCAGTGCATTATCTGGGAAGTGGAGACGAGGGGCTCAGCTATCCCTGATTAATACAGAGGTGCCTATTCGTGCCACAACAGCCAGAGGAATGTGAGCAGCAGTGCCACCCTCCTTCCACAGGATTAGAGTAGCTAGAAAAACGATCTCTTGAGTTCTAACTTGGCGTGCAAGATCTAAGCCCAGCAGCAGTTTATTTTTCCAAATTTTGCTTCAGTCTTTTTGGATATCTTTGATTAATGGGAGCCTAAAAATAACATGTGGAAATTTATTGTCATCCTTTTATATCTATTTATTTTTCGTCAGCATTCGAAGAGCGCTGGTAACTTCCACACAAGCAGTTTGTGCGTGACGGGAGAGGGCCAGGGCTTTCTTGGGGCAGAAGAGCTGCGCTATTTTTTCTTTCTTACTATGCTCATAGTACTCTGCATAGCGTCCTGGATTAACAGCCATCCCTCTTGAGAAAGTGATCATCCTGTATCAATATCAAACACATCAGGAGTGTAAAGCTGCATGTAGTTTAAATAGTACGCTTATATATTGCAGCACTGGTGAACCCCGTTAGCTCGTTGTGATCCATCTAAGGTAAGGGCACATAGGAAGCCCCGTGATCTTTCAACTTCGACAGCAGGTGAGGGTTCCTGGCAGCTTTAATAATTAAGTTCACACTTCAAGAGCAATAATCCTGTGTCAAGACATTTCCATGATTTAATCATTGTTATGATGATCTGCTCTTAATTATCATGGCCGGATGCAGAGCTCAGCTGGCAAACCTGGCTTTTCCGAGCTCAGTCAGGAACTCTGACATTGGCTTCAGCTGATTTTGATTAACAGCATATAAAAGTGGTTTAATCACTTTAATTAACGTTTTATTCTAATATATGGGAAAAGGTGGTAAACTAAACCGATCCATAAAGTTCCATTCAGCTCCTTTCACTCATGCAGTGTTAGGTGCTTTAGTTAAATTAAAATATTTATATTCATGCAGAAAAAAATTAAGCAATGATAGCAATGGGTAACTCCTTTTTTTCATGCAACGAAACAACTTCATTCCAAGCCTGACCTCCTCTAATAGCAGATTTTAGGGATGGCAGAGGTGGTTTTTGTTTGTCACCGTCACTAACACAATCACGTCACTAATTTGTCTTACTGAAGACTCTCCATTTTGTTCACAGGAGATGAGAAAAGGTAAATGAGGAGTTAATCATGATTCCTAACTCCTGTTCTTTTCTCTGAGCAATTATTATTACTTTAAGAATCATGAAACTCCAAGTGAGTCCCAGACTGAGCAGCTTCTCTGCCCTTACCCCTCGCAGTCCTCTAGAGACGTCATCTCCTGCTCTTCAGGTCTCTGGGCCTTTCCTCTGTTTAACAAGCAAGGGCCTCATCTTCTGCAGACCTGGCAGATACCCTCCGCCCTCCCCTTGTGGCAAGTGATAGCGTGAGGCTTTGGGCACCTCCAAAAGAAAGGTCGGGGTGTTTGAGATGCCAAAGCACCCTCCTGGGGCCAGCAGCGTGCCCAGGAGCCGCCTGCTGCGGGAGCAGTTGGGCTGCTGGGCCCCGCGATGGCTCCCAGCTGCGCGGCTGGGCCCCCGTCCCGGGCCTGCAGCCCGGCGCGGCTCTGCTCCGGGGCCAGGGCAGCACGCCTCGTTCTGCACGCAGAGAACCTCTCTCTGCTCTGAGCTACAAATAAAGAAAATCCCATTTCTCACCGCATTACTTTTGTCTGCAATCTCTGCAGTTATCAGAAAACAAGTGAGCTGCGTGAAAATGATGAGTCGCAAGGTGACCAAATATTGTGGGTAGTTAAAAGCAATATTATCCGAGCTATGGATGAATCCTGAGTGCAGATGGAAGCGAATGCTTTTTTCATTATTATTATTATTTGCACAGTGTTTAATATACCTGTACCTTACTGCCAAGTGCCTGTTGCCATACAGTCATGTGAAGGTCAATGCCTAGAAACTACATCTAATATTAAGGATAAAATTCCAAGTTTATGCCCTGAGATTCCTTCTTCTCATGAATCTCTGAACATTTGCACAAGCGGAGTGTGCTGTGCTGAAGTGAGCTGTTACCATGATAAACTACACTAACAGTTAAGCCAGTTTTCCTTAGGATTTTATGGCTTTTGGTTCTGTGGACTTGTGTTAACATGAACGAATTGTCTTGAACCGTCTTTCCTGGAACCCACCAACATGGTAGTGTCATCTATTTTTAATATATGTTATGCTGTTAAATAGGTTTACTAATATTGAGTATTAAGAGATTTAGATGCATGTCATGCAATGTGCAACTTTTTCGAACTATTCATTTGAAAATCATTCCACATGAAGCAAATGTAGCCAAGTCACATAAATGTAATGAAGATTTGGCTAAGATTTTATAGAAACAAGGAAGCAAGTATTGCATCCTGTTGAAGTCTATTAATATTTCATACCGCAAGATCTTCTGCCTGCTAATATAAAACATAATAAGATGATTTGTCAGTAGATATATGCTGAACTTTTTATTCCACTCTTGGTCCATTTTATTTGCATATAAAGTGGCATATTTGCACTCAACAATAACTGGCCCTGGAGGAATGATATTTAAGAGGAGAATATAATTAATCTGTTCAGGTCATAAACGTTTTCTTTAGGGCAACAGGCAGACAACCTCCATAATCATTCATGTACATTACTAAAAATTTTAGAATGAGCTAGTAAAGCAGAAGATAACCAAACTGTTGTCATTTTAATCCAAGGGATATTTAGGTTTGTCTTACAGGGTGTTTTGAGAATTAGCTTAGGAAAAGATTGCTCAGCCTCTTTTCTGTTTGGCTGTATGTTAATGCTGCCTTCCATCCCGTGGTGGGCCTAAATGATGCCTATATTGCGTCTCTGTGCATTTTATGTCATAGCTCGAAAAGCATAAAGGAGTTGTACTATTTTTCAAATATTATGACTGCCTTATATGGAAACTCGTTATAAAGTGACTTAATAGTTCTAATTATGATAAAAGGTTTTCAGCAGGTCTGCCAGAAGAGAAAGCATTTTCGAAAGACATTTCCGTGCTACTCAGTCTTAGGAGGCTTGACACATTGTTTTATGAACTTTAATTGTGCCTGTATTTTTCAGAAGTTAAACAGATTGAAGAGGAGGAGCAGAGGAGAGGGTTGGATTGGGCAGTGTGTAGCGGAAGGAGCACTTTGGTCTGCTGCAGCATCCTGCCCTCTTGCAGCACGCAGAGTGCAGGCAGGTACCCACTGCTGGCAAACGCACAGTGCAGGCGAAATCAGTTGATTTTTACACACAAAGAGCCACGTTTGGTCATAAATGGAGATGCAAATCCGTTTAATTTTTCTCCGTTTGCTCTGGAGGGCAGCATTTTGCACTGTGCTGCGATTTCGACGTGCCGGCCCTTTCCGTAGTGCCGGTGCGCAGTTCCTGCTCCAGGAGCAGAGAGGCGCCCCGCGCGCCCAGCCGCCGGCTGGAAGGCTCTCGGCCCGGCCTCTGCGGTTCGGCCGTCAGCTCCGGTCAAAACCCAAGAAGGCTCTTTGTGGAGCTGTAAGAGATACTTCTGAAATACTCACAATGCTTTATTTAAAAAATACTTTTAAAAGGTTACTTTTTTGTTAGTCACAAAAGGGGCAGCTGATGCTGTTTAAGCTCAGAAAGTGAGTGGACTCAAAGACATTTCTGAGGCTTCATCATTACCCTTTGATAAATTGACTTACCGCACGTAGATAATTCATAGACAAGTAACAGTCACAGGAGTGAATATGAAGGAGCTGGTAATTACCAGATCAGAATACAACGCAAACCTTTCATATGTTCATTAACCATAACTAATTATACGGCTTTATCATCTTCGAGCCCTGGCTGTGCCCTGGTGGGAGCACAGTGGGGAATCAAATGCAGGAAGCAAATGGCTGAGCAAGCAGGAAGCAACTGGATTTCCTTTAGCCCCATCTCTGCAAGTTTTCCCTGGAATAAAGTGGGTTTCAGCAGCATTAAATTCACTGCTTTTTTACTAAGCTCTCAGAGGAGGCTTTCTGTCCGCAGTGTGACAGGAGAGGCATGGCCTGGAGAAAATCGATGATGAGGCAATTGAGGCCAGGGAGCTGCTTCTGTGAAGTGCAAACTTATCTCTATCCCAGGCAGATAATAAGAATCATTCCATTTACACTGCAGCAACTTGGTCAAGGCGGCGGCGTAGGTGCAGTAATGGACTTTGCTTCTGGAATTGGCATCAGGTTCCTGAGGTAATCCACAGGCAAATACTGCTCCCTAGACTTTTCCCCCTCTTTTATGAGAGGTCGTATTTCTTCCCTGAAACCCAAAGCCCTTTTGGGTCTCTTGAAGTCTTGAGCCTTTAGCAAAAGGGCTGCATGAACATGGGGTCCAGAGTCCTGACCTGTGCACCCCCTGCGAAAGGAGAAGGCTCAGGGACCAGGCATGGCTGTCAGGAGCTTGTTTCCTTTTCCCTCCTTCTCTGTCCTGTCTCCTTGAGGACGATGTAACCCCAGAGGTTGTACCGCGGGGCGGGAGGTGAAGGCCGTCACCCATCGCTGATGCAGCGCGGCACTGCTTAAGGCACAAGGTTGGCAGTGGTTCTATCAAGAAAACCATGTACTGAGGGATGCCAGTACCTAACCATATTCTTGCTATAACATCATGGTAGTTTAGAACATACATTACTGTTCACTATGTTCTTGTTCTGGTGATCGTCTGGTGCGTGTTGTTTATGGGATACGGGAAGGTGGAAGTCTGTTACGTTACTTCACATGGAAGTCTGGGGACAGGGTGAGGTTAAGATCTGGTCAGAAGTCAGATTTGAAGGGTGTGTTCACTTCTAATGGGGGTCTCTTGAGTAATTTAAAGTTCCTCCTGCCATCTAAATGATCTACTTTCAGGGTTTCCTTCCAAATGCGTTCGCTTTATTACCTCCTACGAAGCTCCCAGGGCTCCTAGTGAAATTTGTTCAACCACTTGCAGTCACGCCAGCCCAGCTCCCAGCCCCAGGAAGGCATGAACGACAATTCCACAATGTCAAATGTCACAGATATCTTTTCGTTACCTCTGGAATCCTGAATTCCTGTGCTAGCCCGCACCCAAGTCTGGTCTTGTTTATGGCTTGCAAGCAGAGCAACACAGTTGGTTTTTATTAAGCAAAAGCCCAGGAGCCCAGTTTTAAAACAGGATAGAAAACATACAAGAGCCTAAATATCTGCCTTTTCTGTAATGCACAAGAGCGTCCTGCAGGGTGTAATGCGACTGATAAGCTACTAATCAGGGCAAGCTCACTAAAATGGGCCGTTAATTCATATGTGTCCTTTCTCAGGTTCAAGGATCTAATGCATTCACTTTAGTGACAATAATGACAAATTGTGCAATTATTAAAAAAAGGTAACTACTATTCATTA
>VZSV01000131.1:645763-671443 GCA_013398735.1 Nothocercus julius
TTTTTTTTTTTTTTTGTTAAAGTAGATTTTTTTGAAGTGTTTATAGCCTGGGTAGATAATGTGACCATTGCTCTTCCCATTTCAACCCTGTTATGCCATTAATAGAGTCAATGACCAGATTTTCTGTCAAGCCAAAGAGAAAATAGACCCTTGAATTGTTTCTTGTTAATTAAATTGTTATTATTTGTTTTAAACATGGGAGTTTTATTGCATGTTAATATTCAACATAACACTAACAAGCATCGGGGTGAAATGCAACCTTTGCAGTAGTCAGCTTTTGGCTGATGCATTTTAAAAACTCACAGGATGACTTGTGTCTCATGAAATGTTGTGGCAATAAAACATGTTTAAAGCAAAGAAGAGCAGAAATCTATCCAAAACAAACAGTTCCAGTTTCCAGAGAAAAAACACTCCTTTAGGAAACCGTGCTGAGTCTCAATCTTGCGAATGACTGGACATGATTTCACACGCGAGTATTTCTGTGTGTGCAGATTTCTGCCAGCCTGGGACAAGAATCTGCCTGCACAGACTAAAAATGGCCTTGAAATTGCAGGCACCTCCAGTTGCAGTCATCCCCTAGCTCCTTCCTCCTTACACTCCCGTTGCAATGACAGGAATGAGGTTTTAATCTCCTCAGGGAAGTGTCCAGTCCATAGTCCCGGGTTTAAGCATCTCACTGGAGATGTCTTTATGAGCCCTGCCTTCCATAGCACTCTGAGGAAAAAGAAAATGAGATTTATTTAACGTGTTTCAGGTTGCAGTTTGCAGCCTGGAAGCTTCAGCATCCCTCACCACTGATGCAAGCTTCTGTTCGTGGCTTTTTTTCCTGCCCGGATCTGAAGGTGTTGTAGAGTAATAAATAATAATCGCATATGAAGAACTTCTTTTATGGATGTACACAAGTTCATAGTTTTGCACACAGAGGTACCAAACTCCATCATAAATTAATTTTTATTATTCTAATGTACAGTTTCCTGAAAAAAAATGGAGGCACTGGCCAATTTGTTGCCCGGGTTTAAAAACCTGGCCACTGACTTGTATTATTTAATTGAATAATGTAAATGAGTTCGGACATGTTCCCAGAGGATACGTAGCAATTTGGCTATGGGGTTGGCTGTTTTTTATAGCAATCTTCAGTAAGTGCCCCAGCAAATTGGTCCTAAATGAACAAAAGAGAAATACCAATGAATATCAGGTAAGGAAGCAGCTTTGTATCTGCTCCTCCAGTTTGCTCTGAACTGAGAGCAAGAGCACGCTGTCCTCGTGCTTGTCACTGCGAAAATTGTGCTGTGATGACTTGGAGGCACCTGCGCTTAATTCAAACTGCAGTCGGGTTCCTGGGCTCCAGAGGTTAAACCAAATAATGCAGCTGCAGCCTGGTCAGGAATGGATGCTGGAACAGACGCGACGACGTGCGCGGGTATGAGGCTGCATGTTGCTGTGTGTCACTGGAGGCTTCTTGACTTCTGGACAGTTAGCGACACAAATTGTACTGTGGTGACATTGCCATTTACAAGCTAGCAGTAATGTTCCCAGTAATACCCAACATCAAGGCATCATTTTGAAGTTGAGCATCTATTTATCTTAATAGGCTCCTTTATTTCATTCAGCCTCCTAGAAGCTATTATAGATGCTGGATCATGGCTTGGAAACGCTTCACTTACAAAGCATGTTTTGAAGCTTGCAACGTTTTGATGATTGTTAAATTGCTGGTTGTATAATGAACATCAAAGAATGGCTTCTTTTTTGCACTTTCTGAAATTTCAGCCCAGCAAATGCTTGCACAGTAAGTGAGCTGTCCCAGGGAAGGCACATTTTCATGATCAGTTTTGTTAAGCAGTGCGGAGCTACAGCGAACATTGAATGGGCCGGCAAGGAACACAGCTGCTCCTGATGAGGTCTCGGTAGAGTTAGCAACATAAACCAGAGGTCTGTTGTGCCCAAAAAGGTATTGGCCCCGTTTTGGGGGGTTTGCGGGTTTAATTCCTTGCTGTGTGACAGAAACGCCACGCTTCCCCTTCCCACAGCATTTATGGAGGTTCTATGCCTTTCCTGCCAGTTGCTTGGCTCCCCTTTCCCGTGTGCTTAGCAGCGATGCCAGGGAGGGTTCCCGAGCGCGGCCCTGGCACCAGCCCCGCGCTGCCCCCACTGACTTTCGCCACCAAAACGCATTGTGTGGCTGTTCCCTTGGCCTTTTTTTTTGCCCTGATCAAAACTTATCCTCTATGTCTGTGGTTACGAGGGCTCCCACATCGCGTTGACGTGCATGGGTTTTGGAGCGTGCTCATCGGAGCCGCTGCTCTCATGACCCAGGGTCATTGCAGCTTAACCGCTGTGTGCAAAGAAAATCCATCGCAGACGAACCTCTATAAACCAGAGCTGGTGCTGGGCTTCGTTTGTAAGATTGTTACCCTGAGTCTGCTAATAAATATCTGCCAAGCCTCAGCAGTGAGTTCCTAGCAAGCAGCACGGCGAGCGTGGGACGCAGCTGTGTCCGTGATGGGTCTTGAGGCAGCTGGCCCAGCCGTCCCCAGGCCGGCCACCATCCTGCTGCAAAATCTCCTGCTTTGGGACCTCTCCCGGGCAGGCAGCACTAGCAGGTGTGCCATAAAATCCTTCAGCAACTTTATCTTCAGTGGGATGCTGCTTCCCTGCTCTCTTTGCTTCTCATGCCTTGTTGCTTCCACATAAGCAGCTGAGTAAAATTGATGGCATGAGCCTGAAAGGCCAAATCTTCTCAGTCCTCGTCCACTCCTTTCCTCAGGAACAGGTACCAAGTGTGGCACCGCCACACTTGTCAAATGTTCCCCTGAGAAGGTGAGTTCTGCAAGAAATGTAAGGCTTTATGGAGAACCAAGACTTATCATGTAATTTAGAGATGTAAAGAACTATATAAATGCTAAGTGTTGTTATTCATGAATAATCAGCTGAACAACAGACGTGTAGAATGGAATTCCTTGTACTTGCCCTTTTGATATTAAATGAAAAGAGACCAGTAGTACCTAATGAATACAGACAAAGAGCAATGAATTTCTGAATGCTGCTGGTAGAGGAGAGCGTACAACCAACAGCCATCTGCCCATGGAGGATTAGTGCTCTGCGACTATTTTTATTCACTGCTGAGAAAAATATTTCTCTTCCAGAATTTCCAGCACAATTCTGCTGTAGGGATTTCTGTTATTCTGTTCTAAGGTGTAGGGTCATATGAAGTCAGAAAGCAGAGGATACAGAGTGGGATTTCAAGTGAACCTAGTCAATGTCTCCCTGTGCTGAGATGGCTACAGGGCCCTAATGAGAGCAGACAAAACTGACAATGCATCTGGAGTTAAAAGAATCAAGTATATGGATAATATTTTAATGAAAGAGAGCAGAAGAGAAATAGAATAAAATAAAATATTATAAAACGAAATAAAAAGACATAAGTTAAAAATAAAAAGTATTTAAAATAAAATAAAATGTATCCGTATACCTCAGATTTCAGTAACTCTTATTTGTAAAATGATTTGTAAAGGAATTACCCAACCTAGCTGTGTTTATATTATCACTGAGCCTTTTGGCGTATCTCAACAGAGACCGTAGGCTATATTTATTTTGAAAGTCACGGCTTAAGAAAGATTTTATGGGTCAAGCTGCTAAATATGGTTTTATTTCATGAGCTGCAATGTTGAGTTGCTACCCAGGCGCATGCCAGGGTGGTTGAGTTTGGCAGAGTGCTAAAAGCCCTTATTTCCTAGCAGATTATGTGAAGGAAACATGATCTGGGATGTGTAGCCCTCTGCTTTTTGCTGATGTGTTTCTGGACTTCTGAGCAGAAATTTTCTAAGAAGTAAGTAGATAAGGATGATTGAATTAGACTGGGGAGCAGAAGGCTGCACATCGGCATGGCAGCTTTCCACTGCCTTTCCTAATAATAAACTTTATTAAAGCCCAATATTTAATTTTACAACAGAAGAATTATTTCAAAATCATGTTTTGCAATAGAGAAAGGGAAAAGCTGCATCACTGCTGTATATTCTCTCTTACTCGATGTTCCTTCCTCACCTCAGCCTAATTCTTTAGCATCACATGAGCCACAGGTCACGGCTGCATCTCTGCAGGGCTTTGGGCTGAGCGTGTATTGGAGGCTGCTGCAGGCAGTGGGAGGGAAGGAGAAGGAAAATTTCAGATGAAACTCTCTTTTTGATGGAAGAAAATGTCCTGTGTATGATCAAGTTTTGATTGCTGGATACAGACACTGGGAGCTGACTTCTGGCACTCGAGGTGTGCGGAAAGCGAGAGCACATCCGTCTCTGAACGTCCCGCCGAGTCGTCCCCGTTCCTGGGAAGGCCCCCAGCTTTGACATCCTTCCCTATGCTTAATAGGCCCCTAAGGAGACATCCAGGCGCAGCCCGGTTGGGTTTCCAGGGCGTCTAACCGCTTCAGCTGGCATCACGCGTGATGTTTATATATTTAAGCTCTAAAGCTTAACGCAAATAGGCCCAAGATGTAGCGAGGACACAATAATTGCCTTTCTTTCAACAGCAGGTGACACATTTCCCACTGAGAAAAATATAATCCTGCTGCTTTTAGTCATAACAGGAGCAACAGGAGGAAAATAGATGAGGAAGTGGGAAATGTCACTAGTGGTGTATTGGAAATTGCATCTGCAGGCGTGATTTAGTGCTGTGTGTAAAATTAAAACATTAATTGGCGGGTCGAAGTTATAGCTTATTGTCCATGAGCTGCAAGTGGCCAAACGATGATACTTAATCATTAATGTCAATTTGCAAAGCTCGGAGAAGAGTGCGAGCGCTTTCCTGTTCCCTGTCGGCCCTGCTCTTGGCGCGGGGAGCCCAGCTGGGCGGAGCAGGGAGACGGATGCTCCGAGCGCCACACAGGTGCCCGCGGCCCCAGGGCACGTGGGCATGGGAAGGGCCTGGGCACCGGTCCTCACGTCAGCAGGGCTGCCCGGCGCGTGTTACTCTACCATATACAGTAGCTATAGCATGTCGGTGCTGTAAAATAAAGCTAGATGAGGAGCAGATCCTCTCATCTCTCAACAGAACGGTGTATCTGAGCATTATTCCATCTCCCAAGCTAAGTTTATGAGGGAGTGTGTCTTTCAAGGGTTAAATTCTGCCTTTTTAAAACATTCTTTTTTTCACTGTGTAGCACTAATTCACAGCTAAAAGAATAATTGCCTATCAAAAGCAAAAAAATTCTGCCCTGATTAATAACTTGGCATTAGATCTGAAAGAACAAGCTCTGATCAGGAGCGTTGTAGGAGACAAATAATCCGAAGGCCTCGTGCATCAAAATCTAAAAGATAACCCAGTGCAATAGGAGCTAAGGTCTGTCTGCTGACGGGTCTGAGCGGTACCCGGTATGGTCTGTCAGGGCAGAAAAATCACTTGTTCCTGGGGTGTCACTGGCACCGATTGCACGAGTCTCTTCTGTAAAGGATCACTGCAATTTTCAAGACCATAAAATTAAATCATTTGGGCCTTAGCTAAACACACACTTTTTAAATTGGCTTATTTTTCATATATATGTGTGTGGAGGGGGTATATATAATACACGTACGTACTCAGCGTGTTTCTGGTGGCAGGTGAAGGCAATGAATGGTTGGTAGTAAAGGTCTGGAAGGACCCTGGGGATGCAGATGCTGCTTGTGGTCTTGCCAGACTCCCCCAGGAGTATGACCTACCCATCAGTGCCTCAGTTTCCCCCTTTGTTCGTTGGAGCAGCAGCTTGTCTGCCGGGATGTGTCGCAGGGATAAATCCCCTGGTCTCTGTGGAAGAGGCATTGGCGTGCTGGGAACGCACACCAGGCTGCCCCCGCGTCCTCCTGGGCCCAAGTAATTTGAAAGGTTTACACGAGTAGCCTGCATTTGCTCTTAAAGTTTTTGTATGGCTTATGAAGTGTTCCAATTGCTCAAATGGATGAAAAGAAGCAAATAATCTTATTACACTGTGTGGCCAGTCAAAAGAAGAGTTAAATGGACCATACAAGTTTCTCTTAAAGCATTAATGTTCTTGTGTTGTCTTTAGTTTCCTTGATAATGACAAGTTCACAATAGCCACTGCGTATTACTCTATGAAAGATAAATTAGATCATTCCCACTAGATGCAAATCCTCTCCTAGGCTTGTCATCAGGATATGATTACTGTAAATTTCTCTATACATGTGAAATGCCAATCCCAGCAAACATTGCCTGCTGGAAAACAAGTGAATTTTCGGCATCTTTTCATTTAAATACTGTCAAGTTGATGGCCATTGAAGTGCTTCTTAAATGAATGATTAAAGACTGTATCTAAAGTTTGAGAAGTGCTTTTCCCCCCCCGAATAAGTTTAATCCGGCGCTGTCGATGAGACTCGCGGATGCTCGGCACTCTTCAGAGAGCAGCAGTGCAGCACAGAGCTGGGCAGTGACAGGCTTGGGTTCTGCGGCTGCCTCCAGGTCCGTAGGCCTTCCAGTCGTGCGGAGGTCGTTGGCTTCTCCTTAAATAGCAGGGAAGATTGGGCAAGTGCCTGACGTTTCTCCTGGCTTTGAGCAGGAGCCCAGTACCTGAAGGACCTTCCCCATGAGCCATTATGCATGTTGCCACCTAGAGGTCACAGAATCCTGGAATCATCATCGTTGGAAAAGACCTTCAAGGTCATGGAGTCCAGCCGTAAGCCCTTCAACACCATAAACCACAGCACCGAGCAGAGCCTTAAAGACTGATCCACCTCGTCCCCAGAATGAAATGCCAGCTCATACAGCTTAACCAGACTGAGAGGGCAATGCCTACCTAAACCCTTAGCACTCTCTGGGCTGGAGTGTGTCCTGTGGAGTTTCTCATGGCAGTTTTTCTCCCGTGCTGTAATGCACGGTCCATATTTCAAGAACACACACCCATCTGGAGGTTGATTAATCTGTATCCTGGGACTTGGCGAGGGTTGTACAGTATATTGGGTGTGATTCCGGCGTGGAGCACGTATGAGGGCAGTGTGGTGCTTGGACCCTTCTGTTGTATATAAATTATTGCCACTGCTCTTGAACACTCAGACACACGAGGTGCTTGGCGATTGCTGGGTGAAGCTGGGTGGACAGAAGGCCAGTATGTGTCGGCGGGTTTATGCAGCAAGAATAGTCAGATTTTTGTATGCAAGTGTTTATTACGCTAGTCACTTGTTGCCGTAGATTTTCCCAGCTGATGATGGCAATGACCTTTAACATATAATTCAGTTAAATATTAAAAAAGACTTTTCCAGTAAGCCACAGCCAATGACAGGAATTAGATTAGTAGAAACATGAGGGTTTTATGCTTATGTTCTCACTGTTAATTCACATTAAGTTCTCTGGGGATTGAAAGGTTCCTGTTTAAGAAGCATGGGCAGGTGAGTATGATACTTGCTTTTTCACACATAAAAATAAGGGCATTTTCAAAGATGCATCTTTTTAACTTGCAAGATAGGGTATAAAACAGAAAGCTGTCATATAATCTGAGTTGTCACTGTATATCTTGTGTAGCAGCCAACAGTGAATATTTATCCAAACCTGCATTTTCAAGCCTTTCATGTGATAGTTGGTGTTTGTTTCTGGCTTACTTGAATAAAGGGAACATTTTGCAAAACCTGTAACTAGTATCTCCAGGCACATAATGTTTGTAATAGATCTGCAATTCAGTACACTGATATGCAACTGTAGAGAAATTATTGGTGTTACCAAGAGCTAAATTACAGCTTTGATTTCACTGGTAATACATGTTACCTTTGAATTCAAAAATGCAGAGCAAAATTAAAGGTTTGCTTTAATTTTCTTTAAAAAAAAAGATATATCATTTTTATATTAAGTAATGTCATTATATTTGTTCAGCATCCCCTGTACAAGGCACACTGCAGTTGCAAGTGTTCAGAAGAGGAAACATTAATAATGGATCTGTTTTGTAATGTTATAAAAGCCCAAGATAATAATGCTTATTAGTACAATTTTGATATGCAAGAAGGGGAGGTTTTTGCTGTGTTTGGCATGAAAGCTGGGAGGAAAAACTCCTGATTTCTTCTCTACCCAGACCACTGTGTTATTCTCACCTCCTCCTTCGCAGCAAACTCACCCAACTGCATCCCTATCGAGTGCAACGGCAATGTTTATAGCGTCAGGGTAGGCCAGGAGCTGGAGCAGCCACAACTTGGGGTTTCTGCTGCGCTCACAGAATTTAGTGCCAGGTAGGGGCTGTAACCAAAGGCATGGCTTGGGCTGAAGTAGTTAGCAGGCATGTACAATGTAAATCCCTGCTTGTATCAGTTCTTATGCCATATCTAGGACCTTACTGCATTTTCTGCTTATAGCTTACCATTAAAATGAAACATTTTCCTTGCATTAAATCCACTTTGACTAAATCCCTGCTATACTTGAAGTTCATCTGTAGGCAGCATCACATGATGCTGCCTGGCCTATGCACGACTTAGGAAATGCCAAACTTCTTAGGATTAATCCTCTGAATCCAGCAAGTCAGGCTGCACTTGAGCATTTGCCTGTGCTGGGAACAGGAGCTCTGAGGCAGGGGCAAAGTGCAGGTACTTTTTGGGAACCTGCAGCAGCTGCAGCTCTTTTGGGGAAAATGCTTAGCAAAACTGCCCAGGAAGTTTGGCTTCCCCACACACATTGATTTTAATTGTCACCCACAAGAATTTAAGTGAATTAGCTAAGAGAGCTCCCTGCAAGTGGGGTAAATGCAGCTGTTACGGTGGCCCTTGGCTTCCATGCTGCACCCCCACTAGAAAACCCAGGTTCTCCCAGGTGACTAGACCAGTTAGACAAGTGAGAGAAACTGCTTTTTTTTGCCCACTGAAGCATTTCGGGATCTTCAGATTGCTGTCCCTAAAGCATTTTGCTGAATTTTTGTATTACATTTCTATGTTTTAATATTTTTTTTTACTATGCACTTTTACTAAGAGAATGGCTAGGCTGATGAGAGCCTGCTGGTTTTTCAATTTAGTCTGTTTTAAGTAAAAATACAAATATACCCTTAATTTTCGCAGTGCACCTTGTAACTTGTCAGAGATTGTCAGAAGATATGTGAGGACAGGGATAGTGAGATAATGAAAGAAAATGGTAGAAAATGTCAAGTCCTTGATTTATGTGTTGCTAGGTTGGATGACAGCAGTTATTCCGAATGAATACATGAATTAACAAGTCTACTACATATAGAAAATGAAGTTAGTCCTTATCTGTGAATACTAAACATCTGTAACAACCCTAGAATTAGATTTTCCCAGCTCTTCAGTAGATGCCATGGATGTTTCTCTATGCCTGTTATAACTCCTTGTCTTCATTAGGCAATGTGAGTCACATGCAAGTTGCAGATGTCTGCATAAGCCAAATGCCTCCAACCAGCAGTTGTTTTGGGTGTTCTTGTTGATTTATATTCATAAAAACAACAAGAAATGATTCAGAAATTGTAATTACCTGGTAATGTCAGAAACTGCTTAATTAAATGCTGCAGTGTTTATGCTGCATCTTTATGACTTAACATTTCTGGGCATTTTCTTACAGCACCCGTGGTTTTGCTGCGTGAAGTTTATTAATGTAAATTGGGTTTGACATAAACAAGAATTCAGCTAATTACTGCGTTTGAATAGACATGCGCAGGGAACGGGCAGAGCTCCCCTCGCGCCGCTCGGGGTGTCCGCGACCCGCACTCTGCCTGCCTCGCGCCACAAATTCCCAGTGCCTGGGATGAGGTCGAGCCCTTTGCATTTGTGGCATTTCTGAGCTGGAAACATCTCGCTCATGCTGGCACCTCCTTATTTGCACACAGGCGTTAATATCATCAAACGACCTGGGACAGCCACCTGCTGCTGCACTAAGCTGCACTGCATTCCTGGCAAAAAAGGGCAGATTTTCGGTCCTTCCCACAGACCGAGGGAAAGCCCCTTGTGATTTAACCCAAAATATAAACCCAGGGCGTCCTCTGGACAGGCCCCTGTTGGTGCTGGAGGGCCCCGCGCTGCCGCCCTGGCCCTCCTGCCTGCCCTGTGCCGCTCCCTGCAGCTCCTCACAGCTCTTAAAAGCTTCCCGAGTCAGAGGATTTCTAGTAAATTGAAACTTTCCTGGCACGGCCTCACCCTTTGCTGTTTCCAGGTACTTCTAGTAAACTCCAGTTAAAGCTGTGTATTTGCTTCTGCTGATTTATATGTCTTTCAGGGAGAGAAAATCAGCTAAAAATAGCACGTATTTATCTGTTGGACAAAAATGTCCGATTTCTTTTACTTGTGCAGATGGACAGAGTAATTTGCTCAACGTTTAGTAGGAAAGATGACATGTCCACAGCCTGTTACTTGCACAGAGGCTTGTGGCCAAAGGAATGCTAAATTCTTTGGAATACAAGATACCTCTACCAAAAAAAACCAAAACAACCCACCTCATGTTCTACACCTGTGCAATCTGTTTTTTTCTTTCCTGTTTTCCTTCTTTTTGTTTTTTTCTTTGTTATCCCTTCCCTCATATTTCATCCATCTTGTTGGACGCTGAATTAATTCACAACTATCCTACTTCATATCCTACCTTATTTTGAGCAATATTGCAGTCTGTCGGGTAAGGACATATTTTAAATACAGCCCGGTTTGAAACTGTCAGTCCGGGTGCCTCTGAGTCCTGTTTGTTTGATGGGTCTGTTTGATCCCCGGGACTTGTCCTGACGCTCCTCTGCTTTGTGGCGGGCGAAGCCTCGGTGCCCTGAGCGAGGCCGGCTGTCCTGGTGTTGGAAATTGGGATTTATCCCTCACTTAAATCATTAACTGCTTTGAAAGTTAGAGGCCGCAGTATTAAACTGTCCTGACATCCAGTCCAGTGGTTTAAGCACTGCTAGAGCTCTAAGCCATGGCGAATACGCCTGCATTAGTTTTACCTTGGTCTTCGAGGCTTGTGTTGCAGATAGGCAGGCTCTAGGTGACCCTGCAAAGATGACCGTGGCCTTTGCACAGTCCCGTAGACTGGGTGGGGAGTCAGACGGACACTGAGCTTCGCGCGGAGCCCGCGGGCCCCTGACGAGGGAGATGCAGCGTCTTATTACAGTGAATTCTGCAGCGTCCTTTAGGAGTGAAGCACTCACAAGTGTCACGCGGGTTAGGCTGCGTTCAGCAGAGCTGTGCTGACCCAGCTCAAACACTTCCTTTGGTCTTTCTAACATCCCTCCTTAGCACCTTGGAGAAGCCCCTGGGCAACTCAGGAGGTTTGTTCCTTCCTTCTTATTACCAAGATGCTTCACTGATTTAGTAGAAATCTACACTGCAGTAATTAACCTAAAGTAAGTTGATTCCTTAGCTTTTCTTCTTCCAGGATCACTGCCATCCGCCTGGCTGTTAGGGTTCCCCTGCATGCCAAGGCCCCCAAAATGGACCTGCAGAACCTCCGTGGCCGGTAGAAGGTGAGCAAGGCCACCCGGCCAAGCCAGCCCCTGGGACGGGCGCGCGCTGGTGGCGGCGCTGCCCCGGCTCTTGCTGGCCGTGCAGCCGTGGGCTCCCCGGGGCTTGAGCTGGGGAAGGAAGGACTCCCCGAGTACTGCTCGGTGCATCTCTGCTGCCCACGGTCGCCTGAGCCACGAGTGCCACTGCAGGAATTGCCTTACTGGGAAACACAACTTTCTGAGCTGGTGGAAAATAACATAAAGGGGTCTTCGTTAGGCCCTGCTCACCTGTGTGGACATTTAATAGGGTGCAGAGCCCAGGCTGAGCAGCAGGGGGAAAACCCAGGCGACTTTTATGGAAACAACTGGTTCCTGATGAGTCAGTAAATCAGTTTTAATCAGAGCAGCTGAGATTTAATACGAACTGTTTGCTGAGGTTTAAGTAATTCTGAGCAATTAAGAAATGTGCTCAACATATTTGTTAAAATAATTATTCCTGTTTTTCTCATCATGGTGTAACTCCCCAGAACATGCTGAAGGGCTCCTGCCAGCTCCACGCTCTGTCGCAGAAGCTCTAAAATGCACAGTTTAGTGTCAGCTGTTAATAAACCTGACAATTAAAACAACATGTTGAAATCAGGTAGGAAAATAATAAATTGTCAATAGTGACAGCTTGAAGAGATTTTCTCTTTTTTAAGCAGCATAATTTAGCTTTTATTGCTATTGAACAGTGACGGCGAGCAGCCTAGCCAGGTGTGGTGCTGAAGAGGATGACAGACATATCTGCTGGAAAGACGTTTTATGATTTTTAGATGTGATTTATTTTTAGCGAGCAGCTGAGTAATGTTGTGTAGCAGACAGCTCACTGGGATCCCCAAATACAGCACCTCCCGACGCGTGAAAAACACGGCCCAGGCAGGAGTACGTGTGTGTTCGTGTGCGCGCGTGTGTCTTGGGCTGCCGGAAGAGACCCTGCTCTCCCTCAAACGTTTAGGTGCAGGGTGGCAACAAAAATAAGCGGCTTGCGAGTTCTGTGACGCCCTCGGAGGGCTCTCCGGGCCCGCAGGGACCGTGTGCCAGGATCGCGCGGAGGCGCTGAGGCTCTGCCCCCGCAGCAGCCCCTGCCGGAGCGGGATGGCCCAGGGCCAGCCCGGCCGCAGCGCCCACGGCCCACGCGCGCCCCCGAGCACGAGCTTGACTTGCAGCACGTGAGTGGCCCTATTGAATTAAGGATGTAATCAAGTGATTTGCTGGATCAAGGACTGTGTCCTTAATCCTTTTCACATATTGCTAAGCTCATTAAACTCTCTTTGATACCAAGCTGTGCAAGTTCTTTAGGAGAGGCAGAGTGCACGTTCTTTCTCTGGTTTAAATGCACCCGCCCCAGCTCGCACGGGGGGGGACTGGGTGCGATAAGGCCCGGCTTGCCCCGGGCTTTGCCCCGAACAACGGATGGGATGATGGTCTGGGCTCTGCCCAAGTTTTGATATCCTGCGCAGCACAACAGCACGGCTGTGCCAGAACAAACACCCACAGAACCAACCCAAACACCGAGCGGTGGAGCCCAGGCCTCGCTGGAGGCCCTTCATTTCCGCCTTTTTTCCCCCTTTTCCCTGACAGCCATTAGGCTAACAAAGAATAAAAAACAATGATAGCAAAACAACTATGCAGTGCGAAGCTGGACATGTGTTCTGTCCGAAGCAGCGTGCTTGGGTGGAGCCGCACGTCTGTGCTCGGCTCAGCACGGTGACCGTTTCTGCGAGGCCGAGTCCTCAGCCCTTAGGCAGGCAGGGACGTGGTGTCTGTGTGACTGCTCCTCGCCTGCATCTCCCACGCGGGCAGCTTTTGTAAAGGACTTCTGTGACCGCGTACGTCTCGCGGAAGGGGTTTTCTCCTTGAAGGAGTGTAGCTGTGTGCTGTCGCACGAGCGCAGACGGAGCGGTGAAATCCTGGCTGCCAACTACCCCGTCATGTTCTGTCACCAAAGAGAATGGAGGGCGGATTTCATCCATGGCTCCTAAAAGGACAAAACCCAAGGCACTTGGAAGCAGTGACTCCTAATGGCTTGCTTTGGACAAAATTAGCACATTGAATGCCACAGAAGTGTGGAAGAAAGGAGGGACTTCTTCTAATCACAGTATTTCTATGCGACTGTGGCCGATTTTTTGTGTCGCTTTCGCACACTGACAAGTCACGTACTCCAGCACTGCAGGTCCTCAAAGAGAAAGCAAATAATACTGCTGGTTTGCTACCGGAAAATCGGGGCGTTAAGGCAGCAATCGGAGAGGATAAACACAGTGCTGTCTTTCCCCCTTCGTGTTTGTTTGCCTGACCGTGTTTTTAAGAAGATTGCTTCAGAATGAATTTTTCATAGGACCATGGGAAAATTATGCAGAATAAAACTGCTGATTCTGTCCTTGCTGGTGCGGCAAAGTGCACTGATGAATAAATCAGGAATATGGTTTAATCCTACATTAAAATGATATAAGGATATTAATAGTAATTTATATCCGATTTGATGTAGCAAAAGAAATATTAAGTTAAAAAAAGCTTGTTTTAAGGAACGTGGCGCTGCAACTCATCATCGTTGTGTTAGTACAGCATAACTTTCCCGAATCATAGTAGATATGTATTACAGAATGACTTTAAATGTATGAGTTTAGAAGAAACTTGGTGCCTTGTTTACATGGTATGTGCCAAACAAAATTCAATGTGGGCGATGAGAAGAGAGAGCAGGGGCTCGTCCTGAAGCCGGTGACTGGTCTGCACAGCCCCGGCCTGAAAGCTGCGCTGGTGCCGCGGCCATACACGGAGCTGCTCCGGGGTTGCATCGTCTGATGTTTTGTCAAAGAAGCGTCTACAAAATCCGTCTATGTATAACAGTTTGATGAAGATTTAAGCTTTGGGAAGCCACAGTGGGAACTGAGGAATTACAGGGAAGTTTCACACTATTCAAAGGTTTCCAAGTGACACAGAGTTTTGACAAAATATGGCAGAAATCTCACTTGCACAGGCTTCCCAAGAACTAATTTCTCACTCGGACTTCAGAGCATATTTTATGTATTTTGCTGCTATTCGCTAAATGTTAAACATTTCAAAGTATTATAAGCAGTAATTCATGAGTGCCACATGCTGTTACCCAATCACTTAGAGCAATCTGGATCCCGAAAACTAAGGATATACATTTATATATAAAATGGGCCCATTAAAATCAGCTAACATTTATCTTCTCCTTGAGGAGACATGATGATGTACTGTCCTTGTAGCAGCTATCTTATATTCCTGATTATAAAGATAAATGGCGAAGAAGAACCAACGACTTTGCAACAACACTGCATATCTGTAATGTGAAATGAATAATAATATTAGAGAAACAACCCATAGTACAAACAAGATATAACAACACAAAGTGGTTTTCTGATGAGTCCATAAGCTATAAAAATGAAGCTATAAAACTAGAGCTTTTGTCTCCAGAAATTTGAAAGTGTTTTCCCTGTAATACACCAATACTTGCTGTTTTCTAAAGTATACGGTCTGAAAAATAGTTTTGTTTTTGTGAGATATTTCCAGAGAGTTATATTGTTACCAATAGGTTTTCAGAATCATAGTTATATGGCTGTACTGATACCACTGTCCTATGAATATATCATAGTATATCACATGGCATTCTGTGGGTTCATTCTGAAATATTTTATATAAATAACACCGAGGTTGCCTTTGGCCTGGAAATGAAGTGGAACATTTCTACCATTGAAGTATTTCTCCATTGAGAATAGAAACATCTCTTTGCGTTGAGTTTAAAGACCAGGCTTCAATAAGTAAAAAATCAGTCATTCATCTGATCATAGTTACATATCAGAAAGTCTATCTAGAGACAAGGATAGTAGTTTTCATATAGCTGATATTGCAAGTTACAGCATCTGCAAAAGTTCAACTGGAAATCATCTAGGAGTGGAATTATAGCTTCATTTTTAAAGAGTACATGGTATAATATTTTTCAAACTAGGCACAAAATACATATTTGAGTCAAATATTCATTTCAAACTACTTTATACCTGAAGTGAACAAAGTTTGCACCAAAATCCTGACTCCACCATACATACTCTGAGTTATCCTCTCCTCCTCTTGTCTTGCTCTCACAGGGTCAGTGAAAGTGTCTTGGGTTACTACCTTAGTCATTTGCTATGAATCCAAATTTGTCTTTAATCTAGTGTTTTACATCATAGCGACTTTTGTGTGCATGGAATAACTTTCACTCCAGAATACAATTGGGCTTCACAAACTGACGAGGACTTCAGTCACAATTTTACAAATGCTTAAAACATTCAAAAACTAACACTTTGATCCTTTTTCATTTAGGAATATATGGACTCAAACAAATATATAGAGCACTTAGTGACGCAGCTGGAAGAACAACGCTGGAATTTATGGAGGCAAGTGTTATATGCATATACATTTACTCATGTTGTTATTTTGAAAGAAATACTGCATGCTGTGACTTCCATTCTAGATTTCAAGCAAATGGTTGGGTATTGAATCTTTGCACCTCTTAATGCTCTTCAGACTGTCTCTTTAGCAAACTCTACCTCAAGGAAATGCTCAGTAAGGCTGCAAATGCAAGGGGCATCTTGCCTTTGCTCATCAGGCAGTTAAATCCACCTTCAGTTTTCCCTGTGTTCTACTTTGCAAGCATGAGATGCTAACTCTGCTTCAAATTCTTTTAATTGGACTAAATTTAATAAATGGTTTGGTATTCTAGGATATGCAGGTTTTCCCCAAATGGCATACAAAGCATAGCTGAAAAAACAGTGTAAGGGCACGGGAAATTCAGAGTTGCGAAACTCAAATGAATTATGGTGTAAAGCTTTGCAGTGCTCTGATAGCCCCGAGTCGTCTGTGGCCTCTGTGTTCTTGTTGCTCTGTGCCGGCTGTGCAGGCCCAGCTTTGATTTAAGCAAAGCAGTGGCTTAATGGGCCAATGTGGGCGTTTCTGGCCTGCCGTGTAGCAAGGCCGAGCACCCTGCAGGGCTCCCCAGACCGTGTTCCTCCGGTGGGATGGTCGTGGGTCCTGGCAATGTCCACGCGCCCAGCAGTTCGAGTGCGCAGCAGCTACGCACATTTTTGATTTGTCAGCTGTCTTGCAAAAAAGTACTTAATTCCTTCCAGACCTCAGAGATTTGATGGGGTGTTGACATCGTACGGCTGATGCCTTTGTTGGGTAGGATAAACTGATGGACCTTTTTTGCATCTTTCCAAAATTTATCATTCGTTAAAGTGACCTGATGATATCAGCTTTAAGGATTCTTTATGGTACTTCTGAAATGCTGTTCTCTAGAGGTTCTTTCAGGCCTGTTCTGGTAAGAAATGGTAAAGATGCCCCAAAACCACCTGATCGTCAAAAGTTTTAGTCCTTTTAGGAGATAATTATTTCTTGATCATTTTTAAATTAATCTTCTAGAATTTTCATTTGCACAGAATCATTATCACAGATGATATAAAGAGACTACATCAATAATGCAGTATTTGCTTGCACTTTCTAGTTTTTAAGTACTCAGTATCTACTTATTAACTACTCAGTATCTTCGTAGAGTTACCAGCTAAATTCAAACTTGGAATAACTTAAATACAGAGGAAATGGAATAATCCCAGTGATGAAATGGATTCAACATGCATAGTCCGTATTTTTTGAAAGGGAATATTTGAATTGACTTCTTTTTCTGAAGGCATGTGAGTGCTGACAAACTCTATTAATACATAGTCAAATATAATTTAATCTTTAAAGAGTAAATTAATCTTCATAGACTAAAACCTAACTCACTGCAGTTCTGATCCAAGAGAAGAAATAACTACCTTTCTGTGGTTTTCAGTTGAAAGCCCCTCACGTACAGAAAGTAGCTTTGCACAGGACATGGCGGTAGTTGTTTGCATCTCTAAGTTTGTGCCCTATAGTATAAAACACAGTATTACAGCATGTCAGCATACAGTGTTTATGAGATGGGCTTATTCCTATTGCCAGGTAAAACTCAGAAAGTTTATGATTAATTCCTGCATTCTTTTAAAAGAAGTAAAAATAATTAGCACAGAAAAATTAAGCTTATGTTTAAGATCTCACTACTCAGGAGATTATATCTGTAAGAAAGAAGGATGATAGCATTATGTGTGGATGACCCTGCAGCGGCTAATTATAAAGGAGTGATAAAAATTAAGAGATGGAATAGCCTTTGTAAAGTAGCAGGGGCAGGGACATTGTTCTATTATGAACTTACACTCAGAAGTGTTTTGAAAATTCAGTGGTTTTGGAAAACTTAGGGCAGCAGTTTCTTTTTAATAGCATTTATATTTACTTTTCATACTATTTTAGGGAGCTCTTGGCATAAGAGCGTGAGCCTATCGCTGAGCACTCCAGAGCAAAGCGTTCCGGGCCGGCCTCTCTCCTCCAACGCTTCATTTCTGCCTCTGAACCCCCCAGGGCGTTTCCCGGCGGGGGTGGCGCTGCGGCGGCGCCGAGCGCGCGCGGCCGGGCAGAGGCACCGGTGAATCACGCCGAGCTCTCCGCAGGCTGCACCGCGCTCCGCGTTTGTGGCCGCCACCAATTTAACCCGCCGCGTGCCGCGGCGCTGCTGCCGCCGCCGCCCCTTTCGCTCTCGGGCCGCGCCGGGGGCGGCAGCGGGCGCAGGCGGAGCGGGGGCGCGGAGCCTCCGCGGTGGGACCGTCGTGGGGACAGACCTTCCCTTGCATTGCAGAGAACTCGACCGAAGCTGCTGCGAACACGTGGCGTGCGCATCTTCTGCGGGCCCGTTACTGCTTCCATCGCTGCCCCGGGCGCTGGCCGCGCTCGGCTCACGGTTCAGAGCCCAAAAGGAGCTCCGGGCCGGCCCCGGACTCGGACTTTCTCTTCTTAAAGACCTTTATGGCAGCGAGAGAAGGGTCCTCACCACTACAGGGGGATGTGTTTTTAACATAACTTGACTTACATCAAAGATCTTAGTGTTAATTATTTTTACATGAAGAATTATGATAATGAGAGCATAGCCGAGTCGTTCCCCCATTTCTCTAGTCTGTTCGAACAAAATAAACTCACAGTGAAACAAACTCAGCTCCTGGGTAATGCACGGACGTGTCATCAGACTGGCTGCAGCAGCGAATGCATCTCTGAGCATCAATGTAAACCACAGTGCTGGGTTATTTGACATTTCTCTCCCCATCGTGTCTGGAAATAACTTAAAATTGGACAGAATAGGGCTGGCTTTTCCTCCCCGCTACATGGTGCTTTCTCACATACTCATTGGCTGCTGTTTCTAATTCAGCTAATGCCTATTGCTGTGTGTAATTCCTTATGGCAGAACCACGCGAAGCAGCAACACGAAGACCAGAAATCTGCTGCTCTTTGCAAAGTCACCGCAACAGGAGATCAGAATTTTTAAATCTTGACACAAGGGTCAGTAAAAGCAATTGGTAATTTCCTTAACAGAAAAAAAAAGAGTATTTCAGCATAGCATGCTCGTCTAAACATCCCATGGCCAGATCCTGCTCTTAGGAACTTTGCAGGGAATGTTGTTACTAGTGCTGCTAGATCCAGGACCAAACCTTCGGGCTGTGATGGTGAAAGCGCTGGGATATATTGCATTTCCGAGGTGACAGTCATAAAAGGAGTGAAGCAACGACTGCACCTGCCACATTAATATTGCACTAATGAGAACTCCAGAGCGGGGAGATGAGATGGGCTCAAGCACCGCCCGGCATTTCTCCAGGTTCATGTTTTACAAAGGGGGTGTCTTAAACAGATATGCTCTAGTTTTGTCGGCAGCCTTTGTGTGCTTCCGTGCTCCTGGTCCAGCACTTGTAAACTGAAGAGGTGCCAAGTATTAAACAGGTTGCTTTTGCTGTAATCATAAACTTCCATCGGGAGGCCTTAATTGCTAACAAGCAAAATAGCTCTGCAAGAATTCTTAATGGTGAGCACAGATTAAAATAACAACTGTGATTAGCTTTAAACTGCTTGACTAGAAGAGGCCTAATCTTAGGGGAATATGTTGTATAGCAAGCAAATGACAAGCACTATGGATAATGTTACAGTAATAAAGGCAGGGGAAAAAAATCTAATGGGACCCCAACTAAATAAGCTCACGCTATGCACAAATTTCTTCATCCTGTCATGGGTCTTAATAACCTGGCCAAGTGGAGTTAAGGTCAAAGCAGCCAGATCTTGGGGAAATCAAGCGCTGCAAGCCCATTTCAGCCTTTCTGAAAGTTTCTGAATAACAAATGCATCTTCTGGCCCATGGCACCAGTGTGTTAAGAGACACGTCGCTCCATCTCCTTTGCTTCTTGTCATTCAGCCCACCTGTCTTGTTGCGCTGAACCATTCTGTACTGGGTAAAACCAGGAAAAAATGTGTTTTGCACTTCTGTCCATCCAAATGTACATCTCACATTTTTCTCTTTTTTTTCCCACATTCCTTGAACACTGCTGGATTCGGCGTCATGTTACATTTGTAAAATCCTCAAAACCAGGGATGTCTTCCATTCAGGAAACCCTTAATATTTGAAAGTGAGGTTGGCAGAGGAAGAGCAGACCCACATTTGGCAAATGCAAGCCATTTCCCTAACTCAGGCGTTTCTGGCTAACGTGACGATGCTCTATCTGTGTCTCTAAAGCCAGGGCCTCTGAATTTAGACGCAATATTAACTGGGAATAACTGAACTGCATTAACTGAAGTTAGAAGGCTGGCTAGGTTTTCTAGCAAGGTTCACATACATGCTTCTCCCAAAGATTCATATGTGACTGTGTGGATGAGGAAGCCACCGATGGGTAAGGAAGCGGCTTTTTGGCCAAATGTGCTTTTCTTTAGATCAGTGTAAAGCTGGACGGTTCGCTGCACATCGCATATGTAGTTAGTAGGTCACAGAAAGCACTGCCATTGTATTAGCTGTGAATGAAAAAGTCTCTCTCCTTTTGAATGGCTGGGACAAAGCCCGTGTCGCACCACGGTTGTTAAAGATACTTTTTCATGGCTGTGACCGAATGGCAGTAATGTGAATAACCAGCATACAGAAAAGCAGGCGATCTACTGTTTCCTTGATAAATCATATGTTTCAAAAGATCACAGAAAAGTATGAGGTAATAGTTTAAAGATCACAAGTGACCAATATGTCCTACCAGAGTTCATGATAAATATTAAGCTTCCAGTAATAAAAAAAAATTGGATAGATGCTAGGACACTTGTTGCAAGTTGCAGTAAAACCACTGCACACTTAAGTGAGTATAATTCATCTTGATGTTCACATCAGGCCAATCTTTTTTAAGCAAGTTAAGTAAGGTATTTCACAAAAGTTTGCACCTGTTCAAAATATTTTATCAGTTATACATAAAGCTGATAATCATTTTATGTGCAGCCGTTTACACGATCAGTAAATAAATCTGCCTCAAAAGGAAGGCATTTTGAGACAGTTTGGGTATATTTTTGGTGGAGTAGTTACTAAACTGACTTCCAACTCAGCTCAGCTTGACGGGCTGCAGTGCATGAGGAATATGACAAACGCTGGATGACTGTGTCATAACACATTCATAACAAATATTAATTTTAAAGAATATGAATCATAGCCTGGTTTCTCTGCTCAGGGAAGACTCCTATTAACACTGCCATCAGTTCTGCTTGAGTAAGGAGGGAAGTGTCAAGCCTCGGTTATGGAAGTCATTACAGAAAGCATTGGGAACACTCTGAATATAAAATAATCTTGAAGCAAACATCTCCAAACCTATCCTAAACAACCCAAACGGAAAACTTGCAGACAGAAGACAGAAAAATGTTCCCTAAGAAGTAACTTTACGTGGCCACATTTAACCAAAGTTAAATTTAAATTTTTAATAACGCTATGCACTTAATTAGGGAGTGGGGTGTTTCTGCACAGATGCATGCCCTTCTGAATAGCAGGAGTGCCTGAACCGTGAACTGATTTGCTTCTCTTAAATTAAAAAATGGAAGGCCTTGAGCAAAAGATATTCTTCAGATTTATTTGGGGGGATAAGGTTCACAAATGTTCCCTACCAAGTTGAAAGGAAAAAGACTCCAGCAGGGAAGTATGTAGATGGTCTATTTGACATATGGATGTTAAAAGCAAAATGCATGAACAGCCCAGAGTAGATTAGCTCCTCATTTGTATGCTGAGAAATGAAATGGGTAATCTTGGCGCGGCGCTCTGTTTATTTTACATTTTTATAAAAATGAGCTCTTTAGCATGGATATATAGGGCTAGAGAAAAAAGACGGGGTTGATGTGGTTTTATCTGTAGGCGAGTGTGGCCCTTGTGCCGCCGCAGCCAACGTGCCCCAAGGCCGCCCAGGGTGGGCTCAGCTTGCAGGATAGGGGTGTTTGCACGGGGAGACGGGGGGACACATTCCAGCCCTGCACTCCTAGGACGGTTTATTTTAAGGTATATTGATGCTACTGTGCTGATGTAAAGGTTTTACTAAAGACAAAAACAACAGATGTAGATATATGTCACATCTGGCTGGACCTAGTAAATGACAAATACTGCTTAAGATCAAAGTCGAACATCTGTGCAACAAAAATACTGCCGTGACATTGGCTCTTCCTGCTGTTTAATACCGGCGTGCGCTAGCCTGTCCCTGCGATCTTCCTGCTTCATTACAAATCACATTTGTAATCGATATATTTGTTAGTAAAATATCTTAGTGTATACCTATAGCATCTCATATTCTGGGATATGGTCCATTTGCACATTTTTTCTTCTTTTTTTTTTTAGATCAGGAATAATTTCCAACATATTCTGCTGCAGGGAGAATATCCCTGCATTTATAGCCTAAGCCTATGTAAACATTATTGTAATGGGCTCCACTAGGGACAAAGTTTCAAATATAAGGCAGTATTCATCAGATATTAAAGACCTGAGCACATTTTTTTCCTACTTAAATCATGGTGGTTCAGAATTTGCAGACTTTTGCTTATGCAGGTATTCCCCTGAGATTTTGGAAAATGCATAGACGTTTGCAAAATACAGACTTTTTGGTTTTATTACCACTTGATTAGTTAAGCAGGGTGTAGATGGTGCAATTTAAATAAGAGAAGACCAGAAGTGCTAGATTAATCTCCCCCAAATGCTCAGCAGTGGGGAGTTACCGGCCTTTGCAGGGTGTTTGGTTATGCTGTAATTTACATGGCACCTGTAAAGATGACAGGGATAACCCACCTACTTCCAGGTGCTGCCAGAAGAGGCCCATGTTGTACTGCCCCAGGGCCTGGCTCAGATGCTGCTTTGATGCTACCTCTCCAATTCTTCACAATTCAGTTACTTATTCCTGAAAATGCCTTTTTAAAAAAAAAGTAAATATTATTTTTCTCTCACTTCAGTGGAAGCAGATTCTTAGTCCACCCCTTGGCCGCTTGAGAGCTTTTTAAGCCCTTTCGAGAGCGGGACATACACACAGAGCTGTGATTCCTGTTGGACTTCCTGCATTTTTACCATCTTCCACTCTTCCTGGTTGGGGAAGAGAGATCAAATACAGAGGAAGTCCCAATCTTCCGGTAAAACCCTATGAGAGACTGATCCAGGAATACAGATCAAAGCGGCAGGCGCTGTGAATCCCTCTCCCCTTTTTCTCTAATAACACCATTATAAACTGGCCAAATGCCCATCTTCTCCTGGTGACGGGGACATCGGGAATGCCTTTCACTTCTCTTCTGCAGCGTGGAGATGTGGAAATGGCAGCCCTTGAACCTTTAGTCAGACATTGCAAAATATCCTCCAAATTCCCATGTAGGATATAATTCTCACCCATTAGTAGCAATAGAAAAACACATACGGAAAGTTATTTGGGTTGAACATAACACCTGTCTACCAACCCACCAAGTGGTTATTTGGGATCAGTTTGTCCAGGAATCTCTCCCTGGCCAGGGGAAGGTGGGTATTTATCTCATCCCAGAGCGTTCACTCTGTTGTGTAGCCTATTCTGCCATGGTTTTCCCAGGCGATTTTCCCAGATAAACAGGCAATCGCCTCAATATTTGAACTGAAATCCTCCCAAATGTTGGGCTGCCTGGGGTTGCGCTGAGCAGTGCTCAGGGTCTGGCGTGAAGGAGCAACTGTTGCATTTTGTACAAGTGACATCACTGCGTGGGATTTTTACCTTATTCAGACTTAATATGAGTTTTGGAACACCAAGTATTAATTGCTAGTAACCTTTCAGCATAACATCTGAACATCCAGTATTACATCCAGTATTACATATACTTTCAGCCCTATGTAAATATATTAATCTTTAATAAAGAAGCCAAGAAGTGATTTAATCCTAGTAACTGTAAGTTTCGGGAGGGTTTTTCTTTTCCCCCAGATTTTTTAGCATGGAGCTTCTCCCTAAAGCACGCCCCTCTTGCAGATGACATGATCACAGTGGTGTCATGGCTCTCAGGGCACACGGGCCACTTCCCGCCTCGCAAGATCCCTGCCCTTTCCTAGGTATCTCCTGCTTGAAAGAGGTGGGGAATGTGCTGCCGAACGTGACAGCCGGCAGAAGGGAATGGCCTTCCCTTCTGGAATGGGTCAGCTGAAGAAGTGCCCTCTCCTTCGCAGTTGCTAGAAAATTCCCCAAATGGGCAATTACTGAAATTTTCCATGCTAGCCGTTAAGTTTCTCTATTTAAAATTATGGCTACTGCTAATGTATGGAGCTAATGCCGTTATCCACTTGGAGTGCAGTGTTTTGAAGTACGAGCGTTGTATTTCCAGTACCGCTCCGACGCCGTGAGTTGTGATTTGAAGACCGGTGTATTGTCTATTGTAAATGCCGAGGGTAGTTAAATTGCTCGAGGCTAAGGACAAGGAATAATTGATGATTTGGAATATGTACTTACTGCTGTATATGAAACCAAGATACTATTAATCTCAGGGAAGAATATTATCTCAGCTGTCAGAGTATGATCTCATCTGATATGGATAAAAATACTTTCAAGCTTTAATTATGGCTTTATATTATAGATCAATACTGTATCATTTTAGCTATAGTGTAGGAGCCTAATTCCATTGCTCTTGATTTCAGTGGAGGCAAACTAGGACCTGAAAATAATTAAAGTGGCCATAAATTGTCTCATCCCAGCAGTGCTGGTTGACCCAGCACACCTGGCAAAGCGTTGCAGACTTCGCTAGGAACTGGAGCAAAGCTGAACTGTGCAAAGACAGATGTGATCTTTAAACTAAAGCTTTGCAACTAACGATTTATGGGCTGGGAGGAAGATCTGTCAAGTGGACTAGAACAGTGTTTCAAGGCCGGCAGTATCCTTCACAGGGAAGGATCGGAATCATGCCACAGCTCGACCTGCAGCTTGGCTTCTGTTTGCAGCTCAGGTCTCAGACAAGACACGTTAGCACCAGAAGAGTTCAGAGCAGGGCAAAAAAGGGTTAGTGAGAAGCACAGGACCAGCCAGAACTCTTCGGTCCAAAAAAGCAGTCACTTGGGAAGGGGAAGGACAGCTCCGTAAAACATGAGCAGCGAGGGGAGGAACAGATCACCTGCTGCTTCTCCCGGGACCAGAATCACAGGGGATCAGGTGAAACTAAACAGGTTGCCTGTCAAAAGTCAGCAGAAGAGCTTTTTCCATAGATAGGTAACTAAGCCTCGGAGCGCCTGCAGCAGGACGCTGCAGACCTCAAAAGTGCCTGTGGCCTCAGTGGGAGGCTGAACACGTTTGTGGTGGAAACGTAGTGAGATTTGCTAAAGGAAGAGACGTTCACTTTTTGCCAGGATCAGCCACTGCCATTGGGCCATGGAGATGTCACCTGGCGCTGCTGCTCCTACCTCAGCCTCCGAGCCACAGAATCAGATAGTTTCAGGCGGTAACTGCGGAGCAAGCCCAGCGGGTTACTGAGACGGACTGTGAAAGCAGCAGGCGTTATAGTAGGGCTGCGTTTTATTGGAATGTTATTATTTCAGTTTAAAGAGAAGTATAACTTTATAAACGCAGTAATTAAACTCGGGTCTTAGAGGAGTTGCTTGAGACACTTCCCTGCACAACACGGCAGCTAAAGGCGCCCGCTGGAGCCGCCCCACAGCCCGGTCCCGTCGCGGCGGCTCCTAAAGCAGCAGCGCTGGGCGCAGCTCCGCGGCGCCGGCGCTCCCGGGCGCAGCGCACCTTCCCAGGGAAGCCGCCACGCTCCGGCACTGGGAAAACTCCCCATTCCTTCATGTTCCTGTCCCCTGAGCGCACCTTTCCTCACACCCAAGGCCTCCTGCGCGCCGCTTCCCCCCGCGCCTCGGCACCTGCACCCGGGCGGCGGCGGTGCCCGCGGCCCCC
>VZSV01000131.1:672068-685013 GCA_013398735.1 Nothocercus julius
TGTGTGCGCGTGTATCTGTGCGCGCGTGTATCTGTGCGCGTGTATCTGTGCGCGTGTGTATCTGTATGCGTGTGTATCTGTGCGTGTGTATCTGTGCGTGTGTATCTGTGCGCGTGTGTATCTGTATGCGTGTGTATCTGTGCGTGTGTATCTGTGCGCGTGTATCTGCGCGTGTGTATCTGTGCGCGTGTGTATCTGTATGCGTGTGTATCTGTGCGTGTGTATCTGTGCGCGTGTATCTGGGTGTGCACACATCCGTGTGCTCGCCGCCAGCGCAAGGTGTGAAGCCACGCGGGGCTCCGCGCGCGCCTGCCCAGCCCTGTTGCTTCTCATGCCGCGGGGTTTCTTTCTCTAGTGCATTTTCGTTTGTTTCTATCTTTTTTTTTTTTTTTTCATTTTTTTTATTTATATCTTTTCCAGTAGTTATTTTATTTATCTGTTTGTTCTCTCCGGGGCAGGAGCATCCTCCTGCCGCCGTTCTGCTGACCGTGATGCTGCCTCCTCCTCTTCCTCGCCTGGGAGGCCGAGGCGAGCGGGAAGGGAAGAGCGACCCAAAGGGGTTCAGATGGTGACACAGGGGGCCCTGGGATGGGAAGCGAACGGGGAGCAAGGGGGCTCTCTGGGCTTTGGTTGGGTGTCAGGTCCCCCTTCCTCATGGGAAGGGGCTTTGCCCCCAAAGTGACCGAAACGCAGTGGATTTAGCGCATTGCGGCCTTGCAGTTTCCTTTGAGGCGAACCCGAGGGCCATGCGGATGTGCTAACACACTGTTGCTAACTTTTATTTCCCATAGCTCAGGTCCTTCTCTGCATCACACGGAATAAATCCGTCTCCCGAAGCGCTGCGCGTTGCAAACTACCCCTGCAAATTCCTACTTCCTAAAAATTGCGTGTGCGGATAAAACCCGTGTTTACCGGCAGAAAGCTACCCCAGTTTTTAACAAGGGAGGCAGCGCTCCATAGGCAAGTGATTTACATCTGCGAGATTGACTGTATACATTACTGGATTGCAGATAAGCTGTGTAAGTAAACAGCAGGGCACTGCTCTGTTATTGTGCATGGCTATGGAGATATCATGGGACTTTTTTTGCTAGTTAATAGCATCAGGCTTCGTGGGAACTGTTTGATCTGCAGGACTTTTGCTTGGCAGTAGTTTACTTAAGGTTATTACACTCTGTTTGGAGACTTGTATTTGCTGGCCATTATTGCATTCTTAGCTCCGGGCTTCCTGGCGCTGCAGGTTAGTAGGTCAATAAAAATTGCACCGAAATGCTGGATGTGACAAGCTCGGCTTTTAAATGTAACATGACGTAACGTTGAGGGTTTTGTCCTAGGGATTTTGATGTAGGTGACGATCCAAAAATACTTGTTTTGTCTCAGAAGCTGAGCACTTTTTTTTTTTTCCCCACTTCTTAAAAGAGGAAACAAATTGAGTAAATTAATTGCAGCGCTCTCTTTCGGGATCAAGCAAACAGTGCCCCTAGTTGAATTTAGCAAGGCTTAGTTCCCCGTGCCAGGGAACGCTGGGAATAAGGCCACGGGCATTAGCATGCCGGTAGCAAGAATCAAAATGTCATCTGGTCCCTGCTACTGCGGATTTGCATGCTGCTTTTAAACTCGAGAATCTCCACGCTGTGCAGCAAAACGGTATGAGAAAATACAGCCCTAGCTTGGCCTTGCTTTAAAAATGGTGTAACCAGAGTTTGCATCTTGCAGGTTACAGCGCTTCGGGAGTTTGTTTGCGAGGCGGCAGGTTTCAGAGGGGCTTTGCAGGAGGCTGAATGTGGCCATAGGTGCCTCTGCAGACCTGCTTGGGCCTCGAGTAAGTGCAGCGTGTGCTCTAACCCCTCTCTGCCGAATGCTTGAAACTTGTGATTAACGGCACGCACGGAGCGGCTCCATCCAGGTCAGCTAGCACAATTTACTCACATAGGGTGAACCATATGGTCCCTCCTGTGCCCGGCTCCGTGGCGTGCTCATCGCTGAGGGTGAGTTGGATGTGCAGGGCAGACCGCTGATGCTCTGCCAGAAAACTGGAAAAAATCAAAAATTTCCAATAATCTCAGCATCTCTCATGCAGTTTCCTTTCCCTGCACACTGCTGAAGTGTCCTTGTAGCAATGCTGAGTCCTTTAACTCAAGTAACCTTGTCTTTTTCAATCTACTGCCTTTGTACTTAGGTGTTTTAATACTTTCCTGAGGAGGTGGCTGCCACTTGAGCCTCTTCTCCCCTGCCTCTTCGCTGCTCGTTTCATGCAGCACTCAGTCACTGGCAGTGTCTTCCCTTCTGCACTGCATTAGGCTAATTACAACTTTGGTGGAGCTTTACTGCACTGCCAAAGGTTGACTCGAGTGAGTAAATCCCTGCTCAGATATGAGAAGCCAAATGTACCAGGTGTTGTGCGTAAATCCACTTCTGACTGGTTAACTTTCGGTTTAGGACGCTGGTTTCTCAGCCCTTAGCCACCTGCTTGCACTTAGATTTATGTCTTTGAGGTGGGTGGGCTGCTGCCCTGTGAAGTGCAGCATGTGCGTGGTTTGTCTGCAGGGTTACCAAGAGCAAAACCACCCGAACCCCTCGCCACTCGTGCTTCCTTCGTGTCCTCAAGGATTAGGATGGATAGCTGCTATTAGCTAGGGTATTTAGTCAAAATGTCATCGCCTGCTGTGATGGAGCTGCCTCAGGACTGGTATTTAGGCAGCAGGACTTGTGTTTCTGCTCCTGACGTGTGTGTCCGTGGAGGTTTGAGGCCGCTTTTCCATCCGAGGCTGCACTGGGCCGAAGCTGAGGCTGTCAGCACTGGTACTGAGGTGCTGCTGCGTGATGCAGAGGTGATTTTCATAGTGCTCAAGTGAAAACATCAGCCAGAACCTGGTGCTTTTCTCTGTCTGTTTTCTGTCTGAAGCAGGTCTGGAGGGGTTGGTAAAGCAAAATTTTCCTTATTGTTTTTACCTCTATGGTGTTTCATGTTCTTTAATAGAAACTCTGAGAAATGACCTAGGATTTATAGAATTGAGTTACTAGGGAGGTAATATATACAGACCCAAGCTGTTGTAGACAGGATTTTAAAGAAGAACAGTCTTCTTTTTTGTTGTTGTTGTTGTTTAAAAATACAATCAAAATGATTCAAAACATAAAGGAAAAGACTGGGTGTTCTGCCAGCAGTACTCACGATGTGCAGAATTCTTCTATAAGACCCTGGAGTTTTTTAGTTCTTTGAGAATTGCTTTTTCTTCTATACTTTTTTTTTTTTTTTTCAACAGGAGAGATACTTTAAATTACAGAAACTAATGGCTCATAAAGGAGAGTCAAGTACTTCGATACTTCTGCCCGTTTTGCTGTGGAGTGTGCACTGGCAGTTCACATTTGAAACAAAATACTCCCTCAAAATAGTCAGAATGCAAGTAAGATCAGGAAGGGAAAACCAAGGCACGGAAAGGAATAAATTTTGTTAAACTTGCAATAGGGATTTTCCAAAAGCGTTCTGTCTTATGAAAGAAAAAAAAAAAAAAAAAGATTTTTTTTACTCCCTTGCTCATATTAAGAATTCTCTTAAATCTGTGCAGCTCTGAGTATCCAAGCAAAACACTTCCAGTTGCTTTCCCTGTACATTCTTGTTTCATCTTCCAATAGCTTCCCTTGCATTGTGCATAAGCCCCTTTAAGCAGACTCTTGGCTCCTGGTGGCCTGTGTTGTTCTGCGTGGACAATGCAGCTGTTCTCTCATTATGTGCACTTGAATCCTTAAGACTTTTCAGTAAAATCGGTGCCAAAATTTTACCCGTGTTGCTCTTCTGAGCCGCTACAGGAAAAATAAATTCTCCAGCCATCTGTATATTTGTTAATAAGAAAGTTATTGTGGCTGAGTGCACAGCTTCTTTATTCTGAGACGATTTCTTTCCCCTAAGGATGAGCCATGTGCTTTAAGACTCTCGGTGATAATTCTCATTTTTTGTCACATCATTTGGGTGGAAATTGGCCTTTACTTGGGCTAGCCCGAGACCTAAAAGGCAAGTTGTATTTTGTAAAGTGATGAGCCCCATGCTGACTTATTGCAACCCGAGGGGTTGGTGCAGCCTCTGTAAGCAGAGAGCAGGGTGTGCAGCCTGATAACAGGGAAACCAGGCCAGGCCTGGGGCAATAAACTTGAAATGTTGTTGTTGACTTTGGAGGAGTCCGGAGCTACCAGCTGCGCTCTGCTCAACGTGTGATTCGTCTTGGCCTTTTATACCTGTAATAAAGTGATTCTGAGTGGCTACTGAAAATGGGATTGACTCCAGATCACTCCTGCTGGTGGGAATGGGACTCCTCCATGACACCTTAAACAAACTGTTACACAAAAAGACATTTTTACGTGTGAATAGCAGGGACAGCCAGGAATGCCTCTGGAAGTCGTTCCTTCGGTGAGTCGGCTTTGCTACCACTGCCGTAGCTTGTCCTTTGCAGCTGAGGAAGTGGGTGCCGGTGTCCAGTCATCGCTACCAGACTTACCTATGGAAAAGAAAGAATGTCAGTATTGTAGTACACTGCTACAGCTTGATTTAAAAACTCTTGCTAAAACAAGTATGTTTACAATATTTACATGTTTACACTGCATCCCCATTGCACGTGGGGGGCTCTGGTTGTCACCGGAGTACCCGACTTCTTGGTTCCTCCAGGCGGGAAGCAGCTGGAAGTTCCTCGCTGGCGCTCTCCAGCCTGTGAAGTAGCTGCAAGCCAAACTGGCAACTAAATGGGACCCCTCCGGCACTGCTGCTGCGGCGTGTCCTGCTAGTTTTGGGAAGCCGCGCTGGTGTCAGGGCTGAAGGAATCCAGATATTGCAGTGTAAGAGTCTGTCAGGTCTTGACAGTCGTCATACATATGTTAGGAAGTGTAAAAGCAGGAGTGTAATTTGGGATCTACTAGATCAGACATTTTGGTGGAAGAGAAAAATGGGGTAAAAATAGAGGACAGCAAATGTATTAAAAATAATAGAAACTTTTATTTTTATAGGACTTAACATAAAATGCATGAAGGCAGCGGTTCCTGGTGGACTTGCTTCCTGGGGTAGTGAAAATGTAGGGGATTTATTGTGCCTCTGGTTGGCTGATGTCAGGTAATGTGCTGAGGTGGAGGTCAGGAAGGTTGGGATGCCTCAAAATGGGGGCTTAGCTCTTCTTTGTCATGGAAAGACTTTCCTGAGAGATATTTATAGGAATACTTAGATAAATATTATTGGGGCTGGATTAACGTCCTTTACCTCGTGACTCAGCGGTGGTGTAGCTGCCACGGGTTTTAAGGGTGGTATAAGCAGGCACGGGTTTGCAGTCATGGGTGTCTCGTACTGGATTAACAGAGAAAAAGAAGTCAAGCTTTTGGCGCATTAGCCCTGTTGCACCAGAAGCTTGTTGGTCCTTTCGGTTTAATTAATATCCTCTCCCTTTAAGATGGCAACCTGGCCCAGTTTGGTTTTTTTTTTGAGTCAAATCCAAGCCAGTTGAAACATGGCTGATTTGGCCAGTAGTGGCTGGATCAAACCTCAGCGTGAAGCCCGGAATGAATAGCTCTGACATGTTTTGAAGAGAGCTCATACCAAGAAATTCCAAGGTATTTCACGGCGATTGGTAAGTTAACGGTTGCTCCAGGGAGCTCCCTAGTCCTGGCGGGAGTGGGTTCATCAATGGTGCCCTCGCGTGGGGCTGGCTCGGCAGCTGCTCCCTCCTGCCATTCCCGTCAGTCCTTTCTCCTGGAAAACTCCCTGGAAACCAGTTTTTCCAAAAACTCAACACCCTTTCATTCTTTGAAAATTGAATTAGGAATTGTCCTGTCAGCAATGGGAATTCTGAAGCACCTTTCCAGTGTAGTGAGACCAGCAGTGAACCAGTGAGGCGATTTGGATTAAAACTACACTTAAAGTCTTAATTTCGTCCTTTGAATTTCTACTAACCAGTACAACCACGTGCACTTTTTTGAGACATCAGCCACTGCAAAGAGAAAGCTGCTCAACTCGGTCTTAATTTGTTAAAGAAACACTGTGCACTACTGACGCCTGTACTAAAGACGGCTCTGAGATCTTTCTTCCCTTTGGAAGAGCAGGAAGCTTCTAACATTGGAAAATAAATGGTGCCGGAAGGAAAATTTCCTTCTGGAAGGAAACCTGCTTTCTCAAAAGTCAAAGAGCCTCCTCAGCCCTTCTGCAGGAGCTTCCCTGGGGTGAAGGTGCCAGCTCTGGCTCGTGGGTGCCTTGGCTTCCGAGGGGGACAGAGAGACCTTTCGCCATCTATCAGCGTCCGTAGAAGTGCTGGTTTGTGTCGGGCTGGCTTAGAATTGCAGCCTTTGTTCAGGCTGCGTGAGGTGAAACTCCTTCGAAAGGAAAGGTGTGTTAGTTTATAAACTGTGGCAGAGAAAGAGATTACAGATACCCTCCTTGACTGCGAGTATCTACCTCAGGGTAAGACTAGAGAATTTCTATCATAATATTTAACAAAATATTTTCTACTAAGTAGCTGAAAAATCTACACGTTGGTGTTTTAGATGATACCCGTCCAGTGCCATAGGTCCTTTGTATGAGGTTAACATAATAACTGTCGGTATGAGCGCTGTTCACAGGGCTTGTCAGGTGTTGTCAGGACTCGAGCAGTGCTGTGGTGCCAATCAGATTGGCTTCCAATATTTTCTTTTCCTTTTGCTTTAGCAAACATACAGCGGAATTGTAAAGGCTGCAAATGAAGTCTGGTTCCACTGACTAACCGAGTGGAAGTAGCGTTTTGATTTTTCTTTTTTTAATGGGGTACTGGGATGATGGCCAGTTGGCCTCTGAAGATAGTTTCCATAGCTACTGTCCTACGCGGAGGGAAAATGCTGCCGCAGCATTTCGCCTTTGTACCTTTATGGTTTTTATGCAAGCTGTCAAGACAATTAATTTTCATCAGATGTATTGGCTATTAGGCTGTTGAAAGCAGGGGGCATGGGTGGGTTCGTATGATGAAAAAAAAGCATTAAAAGAAGCATTAAACTAATTTTTAAAGCATCAAGAACTTTATTTATGTGCGCAATACAAATGTTCCGGATTTACAAAACCCTGTGACTGCCGCATCTGATACGCGAGGACACAATCTCTGCTCCCAAGAAAATGTCCTGAAATTGCTGGACTTCATTTCTAAGAATAAGCAAACCTGTCTGGGACTTGGGCTGCTGCTTCGCGTTGGATTTTGCGGCTTAGGTTTTAGGACAGAAATGAAAAAAGCGTAGCTGTCAAATCAGAAACTTTACCTGGTTTAAAATAAAAAATATGTGTCTTTTTTTGTGGTTATTAAACGCGGAAGAGCAGAGATGGGCTGGGTGCTTTGCACTGAGCAAAACCGCTGCCGTAAGGGGCAGACTCTGCCCGCGTCAGAGAGTCATCCCTGCCGCGCGTATGTTGAAACTTGGAAAAAGTCGTTAATTTCAGCTAGGAAGAAAAACTAGTGAAAAAGCAGCGTGCGTGGGGAAAAGGAGAAAGGACGTAGAGGAAGTAAAATGCGGTCATAGGGAGGGTGGCCGAGTGTGGCGAAGTGGAAGGGTGGCCCTGCAATTCGGCGGGTCCCTTTCCAGGTTGGGGCTTGTGAGCCCCAGGGCCAAACGCTCTCACCGCCTACGTAGGAGCAGCTTTGAAGCTAAATCCGGCTGCATGGGGCGATCCCGAACGCTCCCGTGCCCAGCTCCGGGATGGGCTTCCCCGTCAAAACCCACTCGTTTGTCTGGGGGAAGGGGCTGGCTGAATGGAGGCCGTGGCAGGCTGCCCTAAACCAGCCATCTGGCCGCCTCTTTAAAGGATTATGTTGCCGCTGGGTGCAGGGGGCTTTATTTTTTGTCATTAATAGCTGTGATGCTGCGAGGTACTGGGGAGTGTTTCCCTAGGAACACTTTCCTCGTGGAAGGAAAACGAGATGATGTTTTGTTACATGATTTGCGGGCGATGTGGTAAAAGACACCTCTTCAGGAAACTTTTTGTAGAGAGTGATCTGCGTATGGGGGAAAATGGATATTGCTCAGTACCTATCTAGAAAATAAATGTTTTTTTTTCTGCCTGTCATTGTCCATAGTGAGTGGTTGGAAGGGTTGGCTCTCTAGTTCTCAGTAAGAACTAAAGCTCTAGTTCTCACAGATGAGTATGGCAAGGTGCCTGTAACCCAGGAGAGGGTTTTCACGCCATCCTCACGAGGCCATCCTGGAGGAGGGAGCTAAAACAGGACCTGGCGCATTTTAAGAGTCCTTCTTCACTTTCCAATCAGAGATTGGAAGAAGCACGAGTAAGCCAAGTGAAATAACTGTAAATCAGACAAGTAGCGGTATCTGACATCGGTGTAATCACCTCATTCAGCCTTGGGAGGCACAGGGACATTATGCTGATGCAGGGCGAGAACTTTATGGAAGGGGAACAGCATAAGCGATGCTCATGCGAAGCCTTAATTTCATTAACGCTACCCACAGGGCTGAGCAAGGCAAGCGAGAGCTGCTGCGTTTGGGTCCTGCAGCCTCACAGACCGTATTTATGTTGGGATAAATACGTGGAGATGCCTTGTGCAGGAGGAAACAGGAGTGTTTCGTTTCCACGTGAGATTAGATCGTATCGTCTTCCAGCGTGAGCTGTGAACACTGGTTTTATGGGACGTGCAGTAATCAACGTGCACTGGTTCTGCAGTGAGGATTAATATGCAAGCTAAAAACATATGTGTTTTTTCTGCTTCACTAAAACCAATCCTTAGCTTGTCTTTTAGATAACCTCCTAATGAGAGGCAAACCACATTTGGACATTATCTTGTTAAGAAGAATGTGTCAACATGGAAATACCTCAGTATCAAAATATGAGCATTTTTACAGCTTGATTAAAAACGTAGCTGGTCCATTCTGCTCTGGAGGCTTTAAGAAAGCAAGACAGACGCTGCAACCTCTTGGATAGCGATCTCCTGAGTTTGGAAAAACTCCAAAATCCTGTATAGGAACTTAATCATAGCAGGTTTTCTGTATTTGAGAGTATTTTAATTCTCTTTGCGTTCTTGAAAAACTCTGCAAAGTGCTACGTTCCTTCTACTTCCCACTCAAAGCAATGTGTCTGGCTGGTGCTATGACTCCAGGAGGTGAGTTCAAAACACAGTTTATTAGCCAGCATCACGGGTGGAAGTACCGAGGCCCTTCTGCTGAGAAAAATGACAAGGAGCTTTATTTCAATGTCTAATAGGTTTCAAAACATGTCATGTGAAGTGGCGTCTGCAGAAGTGCAGATTTGTTCAAGTGCCTGGGTGACATCTGAACTTCGGAAAATCTTTCCATTTTAACACTTGAGGCAATTACTATTTTAAGCCATTTTAGTATGCATTTTGAATTTGTTTGGAAATGCCTGAATGCTGACATACTTTACCCATGATTCACCCATCTCCTTTAAATTATTTATTTTGTGCGCTAATCTTAAGTGTCCATTGAAAGGTGATGTTACTTGAGCTTTGGGAAGCCGGCCTCCTTCGCAGAGCTGGTCTTTGCTCATATCTTTGGAGAAAATAATTCAGAATGCTCTGAGCAGGGTTTCCTCATAGATACTTGTTTCCCATTGCTTGGGCATACACATCAGTACAAACGATGCTCTTTGAGGAGCTCTCCTTAGGCTGAACTACGGTCCCTGTAAATCCCTGGCCTTGCAAACAGAGGATTTGCTCTTCTTTAGGTCCGCGGAGACAAAGCAGCTTGACTCAGAGGTTCAAGTTAATCATTTAATTTGCCAAAACACGTAATCAGCCAGAGGCCACAGGCTTTGACTTTATCTAGTGTCTTTTAGAGACTGAGTGATAGAAGAAACAATTATATCATTAGTATGTAAGTGATTTTATTGCTGCAAGGCGGCATGAATATGAATTTGCGAGTTAGGTTCCTGAAGGGTACTTCAAAGAGATTTTGAACGTGCTGTGTTTTGTCTTTCTGAAGTTTAGAAAACACTGTGGGTTAGACCACGCTCTCTTGTTGGAGGCATCCTGAAGCACAGACCCAGCTGTGGGGAGAGGCCGAGGGAATTCCTGCAGTCCGATGCTTCCAAAAGAAGTTTGTTACGGTGTTTATTGTTCATGTTTTTATTCTGAGAATATCTTTCTTAGTTTTTTCTTCCCCACTCTTCTGCAAACCGGCAGGCACCCTGGTTGTTAGAGAGCTTTATAGCAAAATTTGAGTTTGCTTCCCTCTCCAGCTCTTTCAAGTCAGTAAACAGCATCAAGTTGCTGAAATCTAAAATCTCAGTGGCAACTATTATCTATTAGGAACATCCAAAATATTCTGTATCCATAGCTGAGAAATGCCTTCAGGTAAGAATTATTTTGTTGATTTCCTCTGTTACTGGCAGGAACCCTCCTGCCGGGAGCCCTTGGCAAGGGATGCAGTGACGATGTTTGTGTGTCGTTAGGTGACCCATTGCTCTTAAAGTGCAAATCATCTTTCTGAAGCTTTACTGAAAGTGGATAGTTTTACAAGGAAGGTCTTGGCAGTCTCCTTTAGCTATTAGTTATTTAGCTATTAGCTGTTAGAAAATTTAGCACTTTCCTTTCAGAATTGCAAAAAATAGCTCGTGATGGTCATCTGAAATTATTATGATTTTTTTTTTGTTATGACTGCAAGATAAGTAAAAAGCATTGCATAGTTGCATTGAGGTTTCTAATAATACAGTTGTTGGGTATATGCAAACAAAACAAGGGCTGATTTTATAGCAACATTGTAAACATTGTGTGTCTTTCAGCATGTATAATGAACATTGATCAATTATTAAATTAATTCTATGCTGCAGACCATATTTCTATCATTTTAGCAGTCTTTTTCTTTTCTTTTTTTTTTTTTTTTATCTTTTTCCTCCCATCAGCCACTCTTCCAAGGTGAATTTCAGTGATTTTGCTGCTTGCCTTGAATACATTAGTCTAGCTTTTAACTTCCCACCTTTTGCGGCTTTCTCCTTTTGGGAACGGGGATGAATTCTACTCGTGCTCTATGATGTATTTGACATACAGGTTATGTGACTTCCCCTAAAAAGGATATGGGAAAAAAACATTCTGCCATCTCTCAGTTGAACTGGGAGGGGAACCCAAAGAATGGGTCAAAACTGTCCCAGTAGCCTAATGCAAGTTTAAGTCTCACCTTAAAACAGAGGTGTTTCCCACCAGAAATGTGTCTGCGTGCCTGAGCGCTGTGGCTGCTTGAAGAATACTAATATTCTTGACGGTGTGAAAGGAAAGAGCAAGAAATACTAGATGACACTTCCAATACTGATGAAAGGAAATCTTTCTGAACAGTTTTGATTCTCTTCTGTATTTTCTCTTTACTGAGTGAGGGGATAGTGCTTGTTGCCCATTTGCAACATGGTCCTTAAAAATGTTAAACAGTTCTAAAAAGAAGAAAAAAAGAAGAAAAAAAAAAAAAGAAATGAAGAGAGCGAGGGAAGTCCAATGACTGAAACAGAGAAAAATCCCTTCTATTCTGTTCTCTGACCACCAAGGAACAAAATATATGAAGATTTTTCCAATGCATTTTAGTGTTCAAACAAAACAGGACATGAATGACAATGAGAAAGTTATAGAGTTTGCAATAAATGCAATTCAGAGGGAGGGAAAAACACGGAATTGTAAGAGTGGCCTTGTAAGAAAAACAGAAGTCCTAGTGCTGTGTTCCTTCTGGATGGATAACAGCAGAACACACTGTGTAATGTCCTGAAAAGAGATGACAAAGACTATCCGGAATGTGTTGTGATGGTCTAGGAACAAAAGAGTTTGAAACTGAGATAAGAGGTCAGCCAGTAATGAAGCAAGATCAGATATTTTCTTTGATTTGTAAGGGCAGAGCAGATAAACTTTATAGAGAACTGGGCGGAAGATCTTTCTAAACACTCTCCCAAACACGCGGAGATGAATGTATCACTCACAGCTAGAAAGCAGGAGGAAAACAAGATACAAAGAAAAAAGTAGGATCTAAGAGTTTGGCTGAGCGTAGGGTTTACTGTCCAAAACAGTGTTTTGAGGGGTTGTGTCTTACAGCCCATTTTTCTTCGGTTTTGTTTTTGGCCCTTTTTCTGAAGAAACTTACGTGCTTGTGTTGAATTTCCAGAGATGTGCAAGAGGTGCCGAACGGCGTTTCTGGGCTCTCGGGTCTGGAGGGCCAGTTACCTGTAGCTTTTGTCAGGCTTCCGCAGGCTTGGTGAGAACGCGGCTGTCAGAAGCTGCCAGCGTTGCCAGCATCGGGGCCAGCGTTTTGCCGGAATTATGAGCATGGGATTTAAGGATGAATGAAGATTACGATAAAGGAACTACTGATCTCCTGATGCTGATGAGAGGTTTGCATGGAAGGAGGAAAGACACTCGAAGGAGTCAGTGCTCGTTGCTCTTAGTTTATGTCTGAATAACATGGTTTTGGTGAAGCGTTTCCGTGAGCTTCAGCTTTGTTCGGTGTCCCTGGGACAAATCTCTAGACAAGAGTCCTCGGTGGTTTGAAGTGGGACTTCTTAGCTCAACTTCCAAGTATTTTGTGAAGAGAAATTCTTATTTCTTTGCCCCATCTTCCTTTTTCGTTTTTTCAAAGGTGATCTTGAGACCAGACTGTTTCCCTGGATAATGAATGGCTGGACTGTCCCAGGATTGACTAATTCTACTTCTGCATGGGTCACAAGCCTGGAGCATCTGGCTTCCAAATGTTTAGTTAAAAAAGTAATCATTCAAAAAAAAGTCTAGTGTAAATCTGTATGCTGCAATCATCTAGTACTTCAAACTGCACACGAAAACGCGAAGCAAAACCTCGAGATCATCAGGGACAGCAGCACTGACGCTTCGCTGATACGGAGAACGGCTCGATCCCGCGGAGGAGCGAGAAGCAGAACCCTGGGGACGGCTGCAAGGCGCCGTCGGCCGCAGCCCGCAGGAAGGGGCAGGATCGGCCGCGGCGTGCGCGGCGCCCGGCCCGCGGCGGGGC
>VZSV01000131.1:685023-730729 GCA_013398735.1 Nothocercus julius
GCCCCTGCGCAGGCGGCGCGGCCGGCCCTGGCGAGGGAAAGGCGGTGGCGGGAAGGGTGTTCCCGCGGCGGGACGCGGCGGAGGAGGCCGCCGGAAGGGTGCCGGCGCCGGGGATGCTGCCACAACACCCGGCGGCGGTGGTCGCTGCTGTTCCGCTTTAAGGGAGACCTGCAGCTACCACTTTCTTACTCAGTAAAAGGATTCTCGGGAGGAAATTTGGGGCGATTATTATCATTAAACAGATGCTTTTGTTTGTATAAAATATTTTAAAGAAGGACCTGAAGAGAAGAGCAAGGAGTCGTTCTCGCCCCGCAGCAGAAGGGCATGTGGCTGTGAGCTGCACCTGCCTGTAGCGTAATTTAAAGTTTCCTTTGATAAATTAATATTCCAAAATGACTTCCAATAGTCCTTTCTTTTCTTTTTTTTTTCCTGTTTGAACACTGACGTTTTCCATGATGATAAGTCTTTCAGAACTTGGCAGCTTGCCTAATCATACAAATTCCCTCTGTATGCTTCTTGGATTGCAACCTATTGGCAGGAATAATACAGCATTAGATGCAAATATTACTGTTAATGCAACATTAAAATTGATAAATCAATTGCTTATGTCAAGAAATCCAAAGTTCCTGCCACTTTATTGAATTTTGACAAATTGCTTTTGCTATGTATTTTGTAGTGTAAGAGTAAAAAACACTATGTATGCTTCTTATATATTACTTTTAATATAAAAAAATGGAACAGATTCTATGCTTTTTTATTTTCACTGTGCTTTAGTAGTTTATGGAATGTATTAAATTAATGGGTTTCAGCAGGGAATATATCTGGGTTGAACTTGGCCCTTTTAAAATATTAACCATGCTATTTGATAAATACAGGCTGTGCCTGATGTTGTGGCTTTTCACTTGGGCTGTGAGGTGTAATGCCGCTGTGTTCCAGGGCTCAGGACTGCCGTGCAGTTTACTCAGTGTTTCCTCACGTTTAGCTACGTGAAGTTTGCGGCTGGACGTTGCACTGGTGTCACCGGTTAGCTGCAATTTCCGTGTCTTTCGCAGGCTGCTGTTCTGTGTCTGGGTCTATTTTTAAAACAAACTTCTAAAATCGCTCATTTACTATCCCAAGGCTTTAGAAATTACAGATTTTTTTTTGTTGTTTCCTTACCCATTTTTGTGTTTCGTAAATAATTTCTGCTTCTTTTTCTCTCTTTTTTCGCCTGGCATTCCGAGCCTGAGACAAAGCTCGGGAGCAGCGTATCTGGAGAAAGGGCAGCTGAGGGACTGTCAGCTCCGCAGTAATGACCGTGAGTGAGGCGTCCAGCCGAGCTGTAAATTGATTGCTCACCATAACTCATAATTACCCCCATAATTTGGCCTCGTGCCATATAGGCATTAATCCTGTAGTCACCGCCGTGTGTGCGTCCTGAGGACAGAGGCACTTTTTTGCCTCCTCCTCTTTTTTTCTATTGCCCCCTTAGCAGAGGAACCGCTAAGGTTGTGGTGGTTGGTGCTACTTGTATTTCTTATATACAGGGGGTCTATTTATTGCCTTTCTCATAGCAGGCTACTCAGGACCCTTATTTAAAGGTCTCTGTTTAAAAAGCTTTTACTAATTACTTTTCTGTGTTACCAAGACTAAAAACTATCCTCAAAGCTCAAGAGAAAAAAAATCCACCAGCACCTGGACCTCCTTACTAGGTCTAATGCAATTTGCTGACCCAGGTGTGGGCAGAGTTTGGAGGCGGGTTGTGTGGTGGAAGCAATGCTAATAGTGGAAGGAGTTTCATGGGTTTTATTTGTAACCTTCTAAAAAAAAATCCCAATGCGGACTAAAATAGCCGTGAATCATTAGGAGGCGCAATCCTGCACCCAAAAGTCCAGGGCTGAAGGCAGCAAACCGCAGTGAAGTCGTAAAAATGGTCAGGTTTAGGAAAGATGCTGCCATTAAAAATATGCTGCAGTTGGTGCCCCGATGGAAGCCAAGAGCAAGGGACAGGATCGCGCTCAGGTGCGGGCGACCTCAGCCTGCCTGCGCGAAGGGAGGAATTCATCATGGAAATAATCCTGGGCTCGTCTGACCTTTCTCGCTTGCTCAGTCCGGGCTTTGACCCTTGGTCTGATCCCAGTGCAGCCCTTTCCTCTTGTAAATCAAGGTCCTCCTTGGCTGTGTTTATCTGTTTTTTATGATGCTCTTCCCGTCTAACAAGGGTACGTGATTAAACAGCATGTGCTACCCGTGATAACCTTCCCCAGGATTTCTTAGGGATTCGGTGTCCTGTTTGAGACGACTGGGTGGTCATCTTCGAAATTTGGGTGCAGGTTTTGTGTGTGTTAAAGTCTGCTGGAAACTGCTTGGTGAGGTGCCGCTGGGGATCGCTGACATGCGTTTTAGGTGATAGTTAAAATTCCTGTTTTTCTTTTTTTCCTCCACTGTTAGTGTCATCCCAAAGAAAATAAGTTACTGCTTGCTTTGCCTGTCTGGATTGGGAGTATTATTTCTTGGAGAAGACAGATGTAATGGAAGTGATGCTAGCTGCATACTTAACTTTTATTCACAAACAAACACAAAATAAATCGGGAATAAATAGGAGCTTATACCTTTCTGATGGCTCATGCTGGCTGTGCCAGCAATAATACTTCTGCTATTGTAACTGCAGCCTTTGCAATTATTGTAAAATAATTAAATAAAACTTTGCACTTTGCTCAGCGTTAAATTTTTAACTATTATTTCTTTGCAAAATGACTTTTTTTACTGCCAAACCTAGTTAAACTCTCGTCCTTCTGAAATAGCAGTTGCAAAAGGAACCGGGAGGTGGAGTTCCCATTTTAGTGCATTTTAGTGTTTTTTTTTTTTTTTTTTTTTTTTTTCTGGTTGGTCTGAAAAAGCACGTGGTGGCTGCGTGGCTCGGTCTGGATTTCTCTGCTTCAGAGCAGTGTGCGTAAGGCACAGAAGTGCTGGCATGTAGCTTGGCCACTGTGACATGGTGCAATCACTAAAAATAGACCAAATGCTAAAAGCGTATTTGCTAAGCTTGACTTTTTTTCCCCAGTCTTTTAGCGTCTTTAAAATTGGTGAAAATTATAAATATTTCAAACGATGAAGGGAGGAGCTAGACTGCATTTTGTGGTGCAGAACTGACTGCCTCAGAAGAAATCACCTCAGAATGAAAATTCCCAAGGAAGGATGAGACGTAAAGAAAACACTCTTCGGCTCATGGAAAAAAAACGGAGACCACAGAAACAATTGAATTGATAGCTTGGAAAGGGTCATAACGGTTAGCTTTTGTCCTCATTTATTCCCTGCATAGGAAAGTAGTGGTTTTCAGCTTACAGGGAAAATAAAACTCTGCCTGTTGGAGTGCTAAGAATGCCAGAGCTGCTGTTATGTGTTGGCACGCGGTGATGCTGCTGGAGTGGCGAGAGGGGACGGGGTCAGAATTAGATGCAGCTGTGGGGTTGTCGGTGGCTCCTGGGCATTAACAGTCTCTGAGGCATTAGCTCAAGTTTCAGGTGATGTTACTAGGATACAGTCTTTTTGACTTTTGGTTACGTCCTTTTTCTTCGTTAAAATTGTAATTTTTTTTTATTAGAAGTCTAATACTATTATTTATCACTGACAATATATCCTGACTTTTTCTGCAGGGAAAAAAAAAAAAAGATATAATTCAGCTCATAATAAGGGAATCTAAGTTTCACAGTTCTATTAAAAAGCTGTGTTGAATGGAGAGGCAAAATCTGCATCTAAGAGGTTCTGAATCTGAGGTCCCACAATACAGATGAAAATCCTAATATAAAATGTAGTCAGGTGGAATTCATTGCTAGAGGGGTTGTTTTTTGTCTTGTAGAAACGTAAAATACTAGTTTAAAGAAGTAAAACTAAGGAAAACGACATGTTCAGGGAGTCCTGCATTCACTGACCATCGCTCTTGTTGTGTGGTGTGATTTGGGAGTCTGTGTTACTGGACCAGGAGCTCTATGGGTGTTGTTCAAAGCTCAGTGATGGCTGGAGGTTTGTGACCTGCATCTGCTTGTCCCACTTTATCCCTGTGGCCTGTGTAAAGATAAAATGACTGGTAGTTTGTGGGGAAAATCTTGAGCTGTGGGAGTTAGCTGTGATGAGTCCTGTGGTGCAGGTTTTGTCTCGTAGATGAATGAGTCAAACAGATGTGAAAGAAGATTGAAGGAGAAATGGTATTTTAAGAAGATTTTAGGATGCTGCAGGATTGCTTTGAACATTTGTGGTTTTTCCTGCACAAAATGGGCTTGCCTGGAGTCTTTGCTCAGACAAACTACTGTACAATCGGCTAGCGACAAGAAGGCTTGAGACATCCTCCTCCCCTGGGGTGCTCAGTGCCGCCTGGGAAGGTATCACCGAGTCCTGGTTTGGCTCCTCTCATTACCCCTTTGCAGAGTCCTTGGCTGGGAATTTTTAGCGTGAATATGCCAGCTTAAGTGCATAAACTGCCCTTTCAAAGTGCGTTTTTGTAAACCTCTTATCGTTTGGTAATTTTTCAAAAGTGAACATAAGAACTTCTCAATGAGCGTGCTTTATTTTTTTTCAAATCCTCAGAGAAGATTTTGTTTTCTCGTAGGTTGGCTGTAGACGCTAATTAACTTTGTTAATTAATCATGCTATAGGGATGAAACATGCTTGATTAAAAATAAATGAAACCGTACAGCAACAAAGTAATGCTACTGATTTTTTTCCCGTTTAAAAGCAAAGATTAAAAAAACAAGATTAACTTTGAAGCTGCATGTCAAATGTTCTTTGCATTTGAAACATCTGAAAGGCTAAAGCAGCTAAAAGCTTATTATTTTTACAGCTCAGTCATAGTGAAAGTGCTTATCCAATTGTAACACCGTGTTTAAAGAAAAATCCGGGCTAAGAATAGTTGCTGAGGGTTGTGTCTTAATCATAACTGCCTGAGATGGTGGGGAATAGCGAATAGGTTTATTTAGTCACACTTAGGCACGAAGGTCCTTGTTCTCTCCTGTCATCTACCTTTTAAGAAAGCTTCCAACATTGCAAATGGGTGTTAAATACTCTTGGCTGCTAACGGGATTTTGACCACATTTCTCACTGATTATATTGGCATATATTTATACAGAGGTAGTGGGAAATGGCTTGCTGCGGGCAGTGGGCCAAATGCACCACAAATGAAATTCGATGGAATTATCTGCAGGATTAATTTGGTCCGGAGGCACCCTCAGCCCCCACCATGTGGCCTACTTAAATGAAGGTAACCATCTGCTCAGGTCTGGCCTTAAGTGCACAGTTTCTCCGTTTGCAGAACGGCGGAGGGAGAGAGAAAATGCACTGGGATCTGTCCGAAAAGGGAGCACAGAATTTGTTTGCCTCCAAGTTAACTTATTTTTAGAACACTGTTGCAACAGATGGCTTTTCTGAATCCCCTCCTAAAAGGTTTTTCTCATACATGATAATCCGGTTTCTTTTTTGCTTTGTACTGTTGAAAAATAGTTCTGTTCCTACTATGAAGAAGGTTATAAATACTTGCAAGGCAATACCAGAATGCCTAATTTTACCCTGTACCATAAGGAAAAAATGTTAAATTCTTTTGGGATCTCATCTAGTATTCTTGCTCAGAATGAGGAAAAGATTATTTTGCTAGGAAGAGGCCTCTTCACTGATGGAACTTGAATGGAATTTAGTTTCATAAAAGTCACAGAATTCCAGAAATGCTAACTAATTCCAATGCTAGGGATAAATATATAGAGAAAAATAGTCCATTTTCCCTCCTATAGAAGGAATAAATATATATCTGCATATAGATATATATATATCTATATGCAGATCACTTGCAGGAAGTGTAAGGAGGAGTGGCTTGTGTCATTTTTTTTTTTCCCTCCCTGGCATCTGCTCTCACAAAATATCTTTAGGCATTTGTTTTACAATTAAAAAGTCATCCCCCTCCCCAAAGGGTACACTAGGTCTTTCCACTAAAACATATCAGGGCAGCGAAGCAGTGCGAAAACACAACTGGCTATTTCCAGCACATGAACTAAATCCTTAAAATAGGATTAAACAATTTTGTAATTTGTCTGTAATAGTACCCAAGCAAGGGTGAGGGAGGGCTGTATGTGCATTTTAGAAACAGGGTTTTGGGATATTTGAATCAAAGCGTGTCAATGTGCCAATGCCATTTCTCAATTTTCAGTAATATCTCAGGTGTCCAAAAGAGGATCTTGAGATCGTGTTGGAGTGACACAGACACACCTTCAAACAGGGTTTTGCCTGTGTTGTATTTGGCTTTCGACAATATTCGGTGCTTTCACCATAGTATACATTCACAAATCAAAATATTAGTAATACCTGATGTTCATCTGATAATAATGCCCAAATAAATGGAAATTGTTCCAGATAAATGGAGAAAGGGAGAATATGTTTTTAGAAGTGAGGGCAGGAGCCTCCTGCCCCCAGGTTTTGCAGAAATAGTCTGGTAACTTCTTCCAGGAGGCCTATTTTTGAGGAGCTGAGTTCCTTACTATCTAGAGCTCTGTGAGGAAAGGAATTTCTGTTCCACTCCAAAACTAAACATTTTTTTTTGATTTCACAGAATGCGGGTTCTTTGACAGAAGTCCTCTCTTGGTTTGCTTTGTTTTGGGCTTTGGGTACCCTGAGTCCTTAAGTAAAGCTTACATCTACTGTCAAATGTTTTCATTGAATCTCTGACGTGAAATTGAATATCTGAATTAAAAATAATTCTGTGGAAATTGTCCTGGGTGGCTTTGCTCAAAGCCTGCATTTTGTTCCCTGACTCCTGTGGGTTTTGCCCTTAGCTCTACATGTGTTTGAGGGAAGCAGAGTGCTGGAGTTGGGCTGAAGAGCCCATCCTGCTGGTCTCATCGCTCATTCCTGGTCCTTTCCTTTCTTCCCGGTGCTACTAAAGTTCAGAGGGATCGCTGTAGCTCAGAGCTCTGTGGCACTTCACTTGGGAAATGCACCTTCCAGGTTCATTTTGGACGGGAATGTACACCTATGTGCATGGTTTCCCAACATCGCTTGGCACCCTGCAAAACAAAAGTGGCTTTTATTCTCACAGCGTTGACCAGGCGGTGCAGTATTTTTTGCCTGTACCCCAAAGGATGTGACCGATTAGAAGACAAGGACATGACGATGCCCCTTGTGGAGCGGCAGAGCTGAGTCTTCCAGCCCAGCGTCCTCTTCTTGGCATCTCCAAAAACTGGATGTGCCGTCCACCCTTTGGGGTACCGAAGCAGGTGGCTGCTAGGAAAACTCACCCAAAACATTGAGTTTTCTGCTTAAATGGAGAGAGAAGGAGAGAGAGATCTGTTTTAATGGCCCAAAGTATGCGCTGAGTTATGGCCAAACGACACAAGCGCTATCGCTTCCTGTAGTAATTAGGACAGTACTAATAGATATGTCTTCCCTAGCAGAAGTGATGCCCGACAGTTGGGTTCATGGGATTAGATTAAAGGCTGCGTTTATGGCATGAGCAGAAATAAAATACAGGATATATCATTTACGGTTTTTAATGAGTGAAAGAGAGCTAGTTGATGGCAGGAATTGTTGCAGCAGAGGTGCTGGGTGTCCCGCAGGGTTTGCCCTCACTAAGGTCAGCAGCATTGGAATTTTGTTGTGGCTTGTGCAATGCTGTTCTTTAGCACAGCAGAAGAACTACAGAAGTCTGACAGTGTTCCCTGTGCATTTTCAAGACTTTAGGGCTCATTGCAATGCCCAACCATAAGATGTGGGTCTCTTGGTTTTATTTTGCCCCCAGTTTTTGGGAAAGTTAGTTAGGAAGGGTAACCCGTGGCCCTCGGGCGAGTGAAATGAGCAGCCGGTCGCTGCCTGCCCCGTGCCTTGTCTCAAAGGCTTGAACCGCTGGACATGTTACACTTGAATTAAAACCTCTGCTGCAGTTACTGTGGTATAATATCCCAGGTAAGTGCTATAAGACACTCAGGTGGTTCAAGTCCTTCTTACGAATTATTTGCTCGTCTGCAGAGTTTGTATTTTATTGTGTACTGTTGAATTTTTCTGACCCTTCCGCAGATTGCTTTTCTTTTAAAAACAGGAGGTATTCTTCAAGAAAAAAAGTGTGTGGAAAAAAAATGCCTTTGTTTTTTTTCTCAAATCCACTTTAAATGTTGCTAGGTTGCTTCAGGTATCCTCCGATCTCTTATTTTCTGTCCTGCTCCGCTGCAAATTCCCCCTTGCTTTGCCTCGCCGGCGCCGGCGGCTCCGGTGCCCAGGACTTGCTTGTTTGCGCTCCCGCCGGTGGCGGGTGCTGCCCCGGCCCGGTCCAGCCACTAACCACCTCTTTCCTTTTCCACACCCGCTAAACCCGTGTTTTTCATACCTGGCTCACAGCTTTTCAGGAGAGGCTGTGTTGCGACCACCAGACCCTTAATTAAGGAAACTAGTTGCGGTGTGGTATGAGCGGGTATAAAAAAGAAACAAGTTGATTTAAAAAAAAAACACAAAGAAAATCTAGTAATTCAGTAGCTACAAAATTGCAAGTAGATGAGTTTCTTTAAAGCACGTTTTCATGGATCTGCCTGTGGAAGCCTCTCAGGCGGCCGGTGTTGGTGCTGTGCGGTGGCGGCGGGGGCCGTGGGCCGCAGGGCAGCAGCCGGTGCGGGGCGATCTGCCCCGTGGCCAGAACCAGCAGACGTTTTGGGTCGGAACAACGAGGGTGAGAGGCCCTGGGTTTATCCTGTGCAGGCGCCCCCGAACGGAGCGGCCGCAGAGACGCGGGTCCCGCGGCGCCGCGCGGGCCGGGCCGAGGCGAGCGGCTCCTCACGCGCTCTTCTCTCCGCAGGGAGAAGCTGTCGGTGGCGCGGCTGCAGCGGGAGGCGGCGCACAGCGAGCGCGAAGGAGCCATGGTAAGGAGCCCCGTCGCCGCCCCGCGTCCCTCCGCGCCGGGAAGCTTCCCTCCGGGAGAGGCTGCCGCAGGGAGCGGCGCGTTGCCTTTCCCTGCCCGCGGCGCCGGCTGGCACGGGGCGCCCGCGAGCAAGGCCCTGCGCGCGGGAACGCAATTCCACCTGGAAACAGAGATACATCTTCCAACCGTGGGAAAACGGAAGAATGGAAATGCGGAGCCTCAGGAAAAAAAGTCACCCCGATAATACTGAAAATCATGTAATGCTCTTTATATCTTCATTTTTCCTGTGGCAGTTCATGAGATTAGCCCGGGGGGCAAAAACTCAAGGGCTGATGTTCTGGCTACCGCAGCTGTCCATTCGCAGCGCCCTATGGCCGCGCACCGGCGGCGCGGGGGACGCGGCGCGTGCTGAGCGCCCGCTGCGCAAACCCGCCCGTCTCGGGGAGGTCCCTTGGCCCTGCCCTAATTTCAGGGCCTCGGGATTCCGCGGCATCAAGCAGGCGAGTTGGGAAAGCTTAAGAACCGGTCCCTTGGTGTCCGGAATAGCGGCTCCAGTGGGGGGTTGCCGATCTGCCCCCAGCCCCTGGCACCCCGGGACCACCCCGCTCCGCTGCCCTCCGCTCTGCTTGGGCCCTCGGAAGACTTCGCTACGTGCCCTAAGGCGTCGGGAGCGCGGGCACGTGGTGACGCAGCGTGTGCCCCGCGGGGCCGGGGCTCTGCAGGCACCGCCACCACACTCGGTCGTGTCAAGCTGTAATCCTGCAACCCAGATAGCACTCCCGCTCGCTGCGGGCGGGATTTTGCCTGAGCAAGGGAACGGCAAAGACCAGGCGCTAGTTTTGCAATTGCATTTGTAGTTTTAAGTGTAAATATTTTTTCAAAGTCTGGGAAGGGTGTTTACTATAGTTGAAGTGTTTCCTTTAGTTTTTTAAGCTGGCTTTCCCTTGAAGGTGTAGAACTAATGCCATTTATTGAGTGTAAAATACACTTAGTGGGATAATTTCAGATTGTATGAGATATCCAATATTGATTAACCTTCTAGACCTGGCAGTCTTTTTGGTATATGCAATTCCAGAGAACCTATGTCTTAGGTAAAAATCCTATGAATTTGTGGTTTGTTGTCCTGAAATAATTCGTGGTGGAAGATAAGCAGTAATAACGAGTGATCTGCTGAAAGATCATACTCTCAGAAATGACACGTTATGTTAAAATGATTCCTTAGTGATAACACTTATTTAGGTAAAATAACTAAAAGTTATTTTGTTCAAGAACCTTTTACATGTGTGTTTTTTGGACCTGATGGACTGCATGGAGTCATTTTTCCTCTGTTTCGTGAGTTCTCGAGAGTTTTGGTACCATAGCCTGGCTTTCAAGAGAAAAACCATGGGAATACCTACCATGTAGCTGTAAGAAATAGGACCAAAGTGAAAACCCCAGATTTCTGCTTCAGGTTCCTGGGCTGAGAAGCCAGGTTTTAAGCAGAGATTAAAGATTTGTTGTGAGACAGTGTGTTTTCACCCGTCTTGAACTGATAGGTGACCGTCCAGGGCTGCTATCTTCGCCCAGGTAGGTGTTTTCCCTCTTCTTCTTCAGGTAGTTTTCCTTCTTCTTTCCCAAGGCGCGGTTTTACCAGCTATCTGTGGCCATTGCAGGGGAAAAGTGCATCCATGGAGGCACCCAGCTGATATGGAAACTTACGGGTGTCGGGGATCAGCATCAGTGATTTTAAGGTGAACCGCAGCAGTCCTTAGTGAACAGTAATGACCTTGCTCGGCGTCGAGCAGGGCAGGAGCCGCAAGGGCCCAGGAGGCAGAGTGTCACCGAGGTGGGTGTGAAGGTTTTCGGGGGGCTCCTGTCTTCTGGGGAGGAGCACAGGGGAAAGCACATGTCACCTTTAGGGTTTTGCTTGGTCCCTTGGAGAACGTTTTTATCCGTAAGGATCATTTGGGAGGGTGCGAACAAAGCCCAAGACACCTGCTCTGGATTTATGGCCCCACATCTGGAGAAGAAAGCAAGGAGTCATGCAGACATTTGCAGGATGACCTATCATTAGCACAGGATACAGTGCTAGTGTTTTTATTTAAAAAAAAATACAGTTAAGAAAAGTTTTATTTAGGTTTTAGCCTCTCCTGCATACTTTTAATTTGGCCCCCCTTTTAATGACAGTGCGAGAAAGTTGTGGCTACTTCTCATGATTACCCTCCCGCAGGAATCACATGGAGAATATGTGGTTTTAGCTCTGCTGCCCTGCACAGGGGTTTGCTGGTTAATTCTCACCATAATTTTCATCTGTCTGTTGCCTTTCTGAGTGTAGCCCTTTGAAGTTATAGGCAGGAAAGACTTGTTGTACTTTTGGTCACCCACCATTACAGGAATTGCTGCAATGAGGCTTATTCGTACATGAAAACAGTAATGAAAAATAAGTATTAAGCATGTGTTGTTGGTACTGCTTAGGCTGTGACATCTTTTTTCAGAAATGGGTTTGCATATCTGTAGAAGTAACATATGTCGAATATGATAAAATGTGTTTTTATGAGACCTCTCTTTAAAGCCTTATGTACACTATAGTGTGAGTGTCCCACATCAGCCCTCTAGGAAATGTGTTGTTTCTTTTATTTTAATATGTCCCAGTGCTGCATTTTACGTGACTATTTTATTATTGAAAGTAGATAGGTACTGGAAAGTACTATTAAAAAAAAAAAAAAAGAGAGATTAAGACTTTTTTTTTTTAAAAAAAAATAATGCATATATACCCCTCCAAGTATATGAACAAGCTCTAATGGTTATTCCATGTGGCTCTATTGCAAATACGTAGGACTGAGTGACATTAGGGAATAAATTATTCACACTGGGAGAAATTTATAAATCTATACTGAGTTGTTGGTGGCTTGCTGAGGTTGCTTTATTTTCTGAACGGCTATTAGTAAATGTTGATGATTCTTCATTACCAAAATGTACAACTGGTTTACCAACCAGCTTACTAGAAGCATGAACAGCATCAGCCTGCGCTGTGGTGTGGCTCCTTCTGTAGCTCTGAGGCCCTTTAATGTGCCAGTTCAGTTTTTTTAGTCATGCTGCTTCTGACTCTGTGCAGATATTTTACCGTTTTGTAAAAGAAAAGCAAATGATCCCTTCGTATGCATATGGTTCTGATTGACTGAACCGTATGAAGACTGAAGACTGAAGGTGTCTGTGTTGACAGAGATTGTATTATTAAAATTAACAGCTTTCAAACTAGACGAAGAGTTTATTTCAGAACACGGTAAAAACTGGAAACAGTTTTTCTCATCAAACTCCTAGTTTTTTGCACTCATTTAATCAAAAAAAAAAAAAAATCCATAAAACTTCAAGTCAGACTTTCAGTCTTTCGGACACAGAACGGGGCCCGGAGAAGTGCTCGATTTCTGTGAAGTTTCATTAGGGATGAAGGGCGCCTGGTTAGGAAAAATGAGAAAAATGCTCCCATACTTCCTACATAGCAGGGTTCTCAAGATAAAGTAAGTGAAACATAGATTAGAAACCTACAATAAGCCAAAATCTACACAATTACACCATGTTTTATTAACATGGATTCAATTAATAATTTCCAAGAAAAAAATGTTCAAAATCTTATTCATTCAATACCTCTGTATGTGCGTGTCCACAGTTCTTCCATCAGTTTGTACTTCTGTATCCAGGTACTTTAATTCTACTCTATTTTCCATTAGTTCACTGGCCTGTAACCTACACAAAAGAAATTAAACCACTCGGGCAGTTCCGTTGCGGAGGTTAAAGTGCTATGGGGCTGCCTTTTATGCCTACATGGGTTTCACTTAGGGTGGGCCCTAGGCTCTGATTTACCATGTGTCCTGCTGTGGATTTAAGTGATGCAAAGTGATTATCAGAGGCTCTTCCCTGTATCCATCTATTTCACACCTGCACCCTTTTGTTAAAAACACACCATGTTAACTGAGTGTGAGGTCCCTGCTGAATAGGTTTCCACCCTCTGGTAATCCTTCTGCATTAGATTGATTTATGAATGTATCAGATTCTTTGTTAGCATGTAAACCACTAATTAATTTAAAGCTCTCTGTGGAAAAATTAAAGCCCTGGTTAAGGCTTTCAACAGGCTCAGATGGTGCTAATAATGGAAAAACAAGTTATATTAATGGGTTTTGATGCGATCAGCACAATTCTTGCTTTACAAACAGTTTTTGGTATGAAATAGTAGAGGCTGCAAGTTTCTAAGTAAAGAGTGGGAAAGGTAAAAAGGAAAGGCAGAAAAAAAATCACACTGCCAGTAAGATGGGCCATTTTTCCTAGAAATGGAGTCACCTTTGCTTGTTACAGCCTTCTTAGGTGTAATGGTTTTAGATGCGTGTAACAGCCTCGTGAGAAGCCACTGGGATTGAAATGCAAACCAGGCTTTTTCCCAGACTGAAAGAGAACCTCTAACGCAATCAGCTTTGAAAAGATCTGTCTTCTGCTCCCTCTTCTCATCACCACATGCTCCTGAACTGGGCCGTTCACATGGAGATAGACGTGTGAAAGTGCAGAAATGGTCTTGATGGAAACCTTATTAAAGTCGCTAGGAAGCCTGACCGTATTCTCTGCTTCTTCAAACTCCAGGGTGTTTTGAATGTAATTTTAGATGTTTTCTCTTTCACTCAAAGCTAGGCCCTGAATTTCGGTGCTAGTTGGTGGAGAGGAGAGGGAAGCGGTAGAGGACCTTTGTGCGGTGAGCTCCAATGCAATGGAGCTGAAAACAGAAAGCCAAATCCCCTTCTTTCTTTGCAGGAAACTAGAAAAGCTGCATTTTTTCCACCCCATCCCCTCTCCTGCTGCATTCGCATCTTGGAGGCTGCCGGTGCTGAGCCCGTCCCACCTCTGTGGCCGTGTGGCCGGCGCCAGGGCTGGTAGAGGCGCTGCCCCGTTCCCGGGCCCCGCGGCGCGGAGGGAGTCCTGGCCTTGCTCTCGAGCCAGGGCCTTGCAGCTCCCGCTGCCGGGGCCGTCGTGAGTCGGTGCAAGCGCCTCGCGCAGCTGGGAAGGCTGTTGGTGCAGCAGCACTGGGGTTGCTCAAAACCAGATGATATTTAGCAATAAATGAAGTGTTAAGGATGAGATACACCAGGCTAAATTATCTCTTATGTGTCCTTGCCTCTGTGGAATCATCTATCTGCGCTTTAATTAGAAAGTAGCAGACAGAGAGCCAAAGTCGCTGTTTTAAAATGTCTCTTGGAATATTAAACATCCTAAGCGGAAAGAAGCAATCTGACCCTGTTCTTCTCCTCTGTGGAGCTCTGTATTTACACAGCTTTCTCATAGGAGCTTTATCGTATGGCCCCCACAGAAAGCCAGTGGCATTAGCAGTAGTTACCATCAATAATGATTATTGAAATCCTTTATGAGTCGAGTTTAATGCTCCTGGACCTCATTAATTGTTCGTAGCTCATTAGGCCAAATGTCCTCATTCACAACTTTGCAGCTTTGTCTTCCGTGTGTTTAAAATTTGTAATGCAGGAAAAGGGTTGAGATTTTAGTTTGTGTCATAAATGTTTCCCTCTTTTATTCACATTTGCATTTGTGTAGCTATTTTCTTCGCTTTTTATTTTAAGGACTGAGAATCTAAGGATTAGTCATGATTTAAAGCAAAATACTCGAGACCTTTAAACAGTTGTTTTACAATGAAAATCATAAGCACATTTGCTCACTTTTTTGGAAGTGAAGTGCTAAAAGCCTGATAATGTCTGCTTTTCAAAATGAGTATTAACCTGAGATTCTGGCCTATTCACTGAATTCCTCAATCAGAAATAAGGCAAATGCTTACTAAAATCAATTTACTTCTAGTCCGTTGTCTTTCAAGGTGTGGTAGAAATTTTGTGAGTGCATAGAGGAATAAAATAACAAGCTTCTTGACAATTCCTGCCGTGTTAGTGGGCTTTCTGAAGTTAGTGGCTTTCTACCAGGAGAGGGAGCTACATTCATTTAAAATAACACCCATAGCTAAAGCTCAGTTAAAAAAAAAAAAAAAAAAAAAAAATCTATATTAAAAACACATTTATATAAGACCTGGAAATGGAAGCCACTGTAGAAAGTATGCCCTATACTCAAAATTGCCCGCGAGTAGAAATTGCCATTTATGCATTAAATGACAAAGGCAGGAGACGTGCAGGGCAGTAGAGAGGCGGTGCATGCACTCTCCTAATATCCATTGGGTATATTTAATACCAGGGTAGCAGTTGACTTCAATGTGAAGCAAGTCCCACTTTATGACTCGAAGCAGCTGTATCCCGCCCGAGGCAACACCTTCGTGCCTAAGAGGAGTGATGCACACATGCACTAATAACACTGAATTGTAGGCATTTTAATATCAAAAGGTTAAGCCCTGCAATCCAGAGCACCTCCAGGCAACGGGATGAGCTGACTGCAGGAAGCAGAACCCTCACTGGATTCATATTTTTGCAAGGATGACCTGAATAGAGCTGCCGTCGGACCGTCTGCAGAGAGGGAGCACTCGCAGTCAGGTTTGATCTAGTGCGAGGGAGCAGTCTCAGCGGGAACGGTCACAGTCACAGTGTTGGAGAGTCTAAATAGAGACACGGGTTGAGGAACTGCACCAACAACTGGAATTTTGTCTGAACTAGGCAGGTAAATCTGTAGAGATTAAAAGCGGTGAAACTACTGTGGTATACTCGGTGTTTTTGAAGTATCTAGGGAAATCAGCATTACCAAAAGTTAAAAGAGATGGTTTTTTTGTTTGTTCGTTTTGTGGCCACTAGTTAAACTGTTGCTGTGGGATTCAAAATGCTTAGCAGCAGTCTAGCTTCTACCTAAAACATGTATTTACTACTTTACTTCTGTGAGCACGGAGAGTGCAATTTAGTTTATCTTGTTAAGATTCTGTTCGTGTTTGTTCTAAGAAAAACAAACCTCTTTGATGGTATTTTCAGTTTTCATTCTTACTTCGTGTAGGCCCTCCTGCAAGACTGAATTAAAACTGTTTTCCTCTCAGTTCAGGTCTGTCATTTCCAATCTGGTTGCAATATCTGTCTAACCAAATGAAACTTTCCTATGTTGTGCCATATTTATCCCAACTTACCTGACGGTCGTGAGCGCTGTGTTATGGTCACCCTCGCCATGGTTTGAACACATTTATTTTGTAGAGCGTGGCCAAGGCAAGGCAGAGGATAGAGCGGCCCCTCTTCCCGAGTTCACCTCAAGGCAGTGAATTCAGGAGAGCGTTTTCGCTGCAGGATGAGGACTGCGCTCTTTAATTTCCTTGTCATCCTTGTCATCTAATGGTGACCTTAAATGCCTCTCTAGTGTATTTTTATTTTTCTTGTGCAGTGTGTGCCGCCAATCCATGTCCAAACCAAGGAGCATGGGCTCTTTGGTTTTCTGTTTGTTTGTTTTATTTATTTAAACAAATGTGGTGCTGCTGGCACGTGTGCTGGCAGGTCGGTGCTGACCCCGTGGTGATCAAGCTCCAGCAATGCGACGTCTTCGAGTAAAACTCTTCCCTGCGCCAGCTCTCTGTGCGGGCCCTAGCGCGACGGACTCCCATCGAGATGAAAACCGAGACAGCGTGCCAAGGTGCTGTCATCTGCCCAGGTCCCCCTGAGCAGCATATAAATATATATATACACCCTATATATATGTGTGTATATATATACATATATATATATTTTTATACATATATATATAGGGAAGTTAGTCTACCAGGGGCTAATAAAAGAGAGAGAACAGAAACTGGGGGAAAACTACAGGCTTATTTCAGACCACTGAACGCTTTGCATGGAGACGTGATAATTGATGGCAGCTCGGCTGAGCGGGCTTTGAGCTTGAGAATATTCTCCATGCCATTAATGTGCTCTGGTTCCTGCCCGCCTTGGCACGGCACAGTCACCTTGCTCTACAACTTCAAGACTTAAAGGAAACATTAAAACATAACGTGGAAATTTTGCCCTCTTACTCTTTTATAAAGTTACAGAGCTTCAGTTAGCAACCATGAGTCTTTTTTTCCCTTCCTCCTCCTGTCTCATAACCTTTAATTTGATTTTTGCTTTGTCAGCAGCTTGCTTTTACATACTTTGTATTTATTTTGGCTCTGCGTGCAGTGTGTTGTGATAAGGCAGTGCTTGGTATTCTCCGGGATCTTTCATAACGAAGATCTCATGACACAGTTTCCCAAGTCCGGAACTGGTGGCCAGGCTTCCATGTCCTGCGAGGAGAGGCTGTCTAGACTGTGGGAATGACTGTGATGTTTGGACTGTGTTATTTCCATAGCGCTTGGCATGGGGCAGTCTGCAGTTATTCTGGAAACTAATGAAAACAGAAGTACCGGGCCTGACAGAGGAGCTCACCTGGCTGTGAAGTGTCTTTGCTCATTCCCCCAAATGTGATGATAAGTCGTCCTCTGATGTGATGCTCTACTGTGTGACCTTGAATAGCAAAGTCGTTAAAACCCCTATTTGTTACCTTTGTTAAGGGCCATACCCTTCAGATTTGGTGTCCTGCAAGCCCCGTGCTTTTCAAACAACTCGAATTTTGCTTGTTTGGGGAAATTAGGAGGGTTTGGGGTTATTCCCGAGACCGTGTATGCATGCCTGCCCATGGAGCCTGAGTGCAGGAATGCGCATGGTGTAAAAGCAGTGCAAAAAAGAGGCTCCTGAGGGCCGTGGCCTTGGGGGGAACCTGGCTTATGTGGGATGTTGGCACTGCTGAGCCTCTGCAAAGCAGCTTCTGTCTTCTGGGCTGCTTTTTCCTAAGGAATGTAGCAGTTGCAGTCAAGTTGTGGCTCATTTTTACTGTTGGATGCTTCATTCTGGATTCTGTCTTTACCACCTAGTTTCTATCTAATCTTGAAGCCTATTTAATTTCAGTGCCCAAGTTGCTTGTGCTTAAAAGAGGCTTTGTTTGGACTCTTCTGCTTTTGCATGATTCTCTCTCTGGCTTGTAAATCTTTGGGGAAGAGGCAGGGTCTTATTAGGTTTGTAAGTAGTGCCTGGAGTGATTTGGAGCCTGAGAGCGGTCCAAAAATAAATAATAATAAATAAGCAATAGTACTAAATAAGCAGAGCCGGCTCCTTGGACTGCATGCTGAGGGGGAGACTGGCTCGGGATGCACCGTCCCTATGACGGGCGCCTCGTAGTGACCTCCTTACATCTTCTGTTTGCGATGGCCCCCTTGATGACACAGCTTCTGCCGAAACCCTTTCCGAGGGCGCCGGAAAAATAGCTGTTTTCTCTTGGGAACATCCTGCTTTGGGTAGTATCTACTAACAGGTGCCCCGAAGCAGCGGCTGGCAGAGCTCCTCACATAAGAAACTTTTTCCCTGCGTGTTGCTGGAGGAGCAAGTCGCAATTCCTTGGAACTCCCAATCTCAATTCGTAATTCCCGCTCCTGGAAGTCGGATGTTATGGAACACTGCCCCGTGCAGCTGAGAACAGACTGCTTCATATTGAGAAGTAGGTAGGAGCGAAGCTGGGTGAGGCAGGAAAGGAGCTTTTCCTTGGCTGGGCTCTTTTCATGGAGCTACTGACCAACCCGGAGCGCCCAGGGAAGGCGTGAGGTTCCTTGTCTCCATGGGCACCCCAAGCTTTGGGATCGACGCCCCTGGCTCCTGCTTGGCATTAATCATGTTAAGCACAGATTATGTGATTTATTGCCCCGTAGCAGAGCTGCTCGCCAGCCTGATAGCTGCAGCCACCTCCACGCGCTTTTTTCACTCTGTATTAAAAGTGAAAGAGGCAGAAGTGAGGGGATTTGCACGCACTTTGATTTAAGTAGTTGAGACTTCCTGTAGAGAAGGATGGCTTCTTTTTTCCTCTAAGAAAGTCAAGGTAAGTCTTGTAATTGTCATCACTTGCTCTTAACTTGGAAAAAACAGACTTTTTTGTAGCCATCTCACATCAGGCAAGTCTGCATGATTACATGCAATTAATAGATAAGAGTAATAGCTTAGAAATAAGGGTTGATACAGTAAAACACTTGCATCTTATGCAAACAGATGAACTTGGAAAGGAAAACTGGGAAAACTGGGCAACTTGGTGCTGGACGTTAGCTGCCTGGTAGACCTCAGCTGAGTTTGGTCAAAAAAAAAAACTTGCAAAGCCGTTTAAGTGTACCCGTTACTGAAAAGTCCAAAAAAGGTATTTTGGTGGCAGCTGTCTTCAAAAATGCCATTGAAGATGTGCCAGCTCGCAAATAACCTGCCACACATCCCTGTTGCCTGCAGCTGCCCCTGCAATGCAAGGGGTGAAGGAATCTGAGAGGTACATTTGTCAGGAACCTCAGCAGTAGGACTCTGGACTACGTGCAAGGAACAAGCAAGTAAGCAGGGTATTTTTTTCTTTTACAGTTACTTTTTGACCATAAGTGGACTCTGCAAGTGAACACAGAAGAAACTGTAATGAGATCTGACATGTGCATGAGCAATGTTGTGCAGAGCCCGAGCGAAAGAAAAGCTCTGTGGGAAGGTGGCTGGCAGCGATGCAGGGGGTGGGGAGCAGGTTGGAGGAGAAAGACGAAGGGGATCGTGTGTGAGAGCTGAAATACCAGAGTTTCCCAGAGCCGTGGGCGTTCGGTGGCACCACAGACCACTCCGAGCTGCTTCTCATGTTTGCCATGATTGATGTCCTGCTCTCCCATCTGCTGTTTAGCCTTGCATCTATTTTGCTTAACTTCTTGATAATCCTGGCTGTTGGTGGGGAATGGCATCCATGGAAAGCCCGGGAAGTGAATCAGGACAACCCTTCCCACAAACATGTGCTCCCCCAGCTCGGGAACAAATGCTAACTTTCCCCGGGGTGCCAAGCAAAGCTCCAGGGAGAGACCTCTCCTTTTAAGCCAAATGCAGCTCTTAGGGGTGCTTCTCTTAACACTTATCCTATGTGTATCCTACAGCCTAGCTCCTATCTCACTAACAGATCCAAGAGGGAAATGCTGGGTTCAACTGCCTGCCCATTTACTCTATGAGCACTCTGTCATTTAGAAAAGAAAACATTTGTATCATCTAAAGAACATGTTGGCCAGTTAAAGGGAAATAAAGAAATCACCTTGGGCATAGCCACACCGTCAGCTCAGATAAGGGATGGTGATGACGATGTCGCGGGGTCCCTGCCGGGGGCTGATGCCGGGGTAGGGACGGTGCTGGTGCTGCATCCTCTGCCTCGCTGCACAGCCAGCAGGTGAACTCGGAGCGTGTCCAGCAACGGGTACCCTCCGATGGGCTGGCTCGGAGCCCAGCGGGAGCAGCAGCAATTCCCTGCGGACCTGGAAGCGGCCAGGAGCGCTGGGGCAGGGACCGCTTCTGCTGATACAGCAGAGAAGGTGGAGAGTTCTTCTCTACATGAGGGAGGACGTGTGTCTGCAACCTGCTTGTCCCCTGTGCTCAGGCTTTGGAAAGCAGAACCAGGCTTGCCAACTGTGCCGTTCGTTGCGGGCTTTGGAAAGCATAGGAGTAAATACTGCCAGTACTGTGGTGCTTCGTGTGAATTTCGGTGGGTCAGACCAGAGCTTGGCTATTTTCATAGGTTAAAATCGATACTGCGTATAGTTTAGCTTGGCTGAAATGTCATCTCTTGTTGTCTCTTCACCCGTTCCTTGTCTTCTAACCTTTTGCAATCTCGGCTGCCCCTGCGGGGCAGCGCGGTTGCCACGCAGCAAGGGGACAGGCAGCACTGTGTTGGAAGCCAAGGGCCAACGTGACTGCAGAATCAGGGCTTCCCCTCCCTCCTGTGCAGACCACCCAGCTGTGCTAAAATGCTGTTTTGCTGCAAGGGTTACATAGTGCCTTATCAAAACGTTTCTAACCTGGTTGTAATGAACTTGAATAAACCTTCTGCTCCTGAACTGACCGCTGTCTGCCATCGTTTGTGGGATTTGAAAGCCAAGATCTGGGCACTCTCTTATAGCCTCCTTACAAGTGTTTAAGTGCCAAAAGAAAATAAGAGCTGTGGTACCGGCCCTCCGTGCAGGGCTTGAGAACTCTGTTATCTCCTCTTTCCCCTTGCCCTCTCATAACATTTTACTTTCAGCCAAGACTGTTAAGTCTTCTGGGTTTGGTATATTCCAGCAGCATGAATAGAAGCAGCAGTGGGTTGGTAATCATACATTGTATTTTAAATAATAGTGCACGTCGGTCACAGGCGCAGTTTGGTTCTGAGCACTAAGCTCGGGTACCTCTATTAACAGTTTCAGGAGCGGTCTGTAAGCACAGGGACTTACAAAACTTGCTTATAAAACCCATGCCATATTAAAAAAATTGAATATAGTCTTCATATTTTGTTGATCTTCTCAAGGACAGTAGGTTTTGCCTCTGGTTGGAGAAAGACAGCAGTAAAAAAAAAACATTACAATTTTGATTCACTGCTCCGCTGCCTTAATGGCTTTCTTGCCAAAACACTTTTCCACTTTCTTTATTTACAAGCTTTTCAACTGTTTTTCCAGACAAGTGTGTTGAAAGTGTTGCTGCAGGTGACAGAGCCGGGGCGTCCCTGCCAGAACTGCGCGCACGTCGCCTGGCCCCTCGCTGCAGGCCCAGGGCAGGTGGTGAAGCACTGAAGCAGGTCTGACTGAGCTATGGGATTGAACAAGGTAGAGACATTTAGGTAGAGAACATCATGAAAGATGTCCTGGTATTTTTCTTCTACCACCAATATGGAGAAAAGTTTATCTGCAGCAGGTTTCCTCTGTGGAATGCCGTGTTGTCAAGGTGCCATCTTCTATGCACGTATTAGTCATTTTTTTTTGAATTGTGTGCTTTTCCTCACTTGTATTTTATTTTTGTTTGTCCAGAATGGTTGACTTGCTGCAGATTTACCACCTTTCTTTGGAAAGAAAAGTTCTTGAGAACATTGCTCAGATCCAGGGTAGAATTTCTCATTAAATATGAGGTTGAAAAGCGGGAAAGGACTAAGTATAGACACTATCCCGTGGGACAAGCCATTTGCTTCAGCCGTGCCTTTCTCTGCGCCACCCCAGTTACAGCCCGGCTCTCTGTGCTCCTCGTTGTGCAATTCAGTCCCACGGCTTATTTATTTAAAGGGAAGCAAATGCAACCGCGAGTGTCACGGGGACTTGCGCTCGGTCGCCAGGACAGCGGGAGCTGAAGCTCTTCCCGGCTGCGAAGCCTTTGGCTGCTTGTGCGTGCGCTACCTGTGCTACTGCCTCATCACTGCGACTGCTCTTGACGTGGCTTTTTTTATTGAAAGATTATTTTATGGAAAGATTTTCTGGGATCCAACCAGTAGGAAATACAAACTGGCGAGCATAGGGGTTTTTTGTTGGTGTTTGCAAGTGGATTAATAAAGCCTCATTGTAAACAAGATACATTGGTTAGAGAGCTTATTTCCTAACAGGGAAGCACTTTATATACATAACATAAAAATAACAAACACCTTTATGTTTGCTGAGACATCTTAATGAAAAACAAGTCACCTTTACCAAAAAAAGAAAAGCCCTCCATAGCAGAAGGCTTGGAATTGTAGTCAGCCATTAAAACCTAACGTGTTTCAGGGAAGAAACATTTCTACATTGCATTACTTAATATTTCCACTGTTTCTCATTTTGATTTTGACAGAGGTCTGTTCTGCACAGTTGTGAATACCAGATACTCATATAAATGATCTGTCTCAATATTGTTTCCAAGTTTTTATTTGATCTGGAAAAACATTTCATTATGTTTAATTTAGGGAAATGAGATTTCTTTAATTACTGTCTGTAGAAGCTATTAAAAGCTCAATTACATTTGCAAATTCATTTTTGAAAAGCTTTATCATTTTAAGATTAATAATAATAAAAAAAAATCCATGATCTGACTGCCTGGGACTTTCCCGTACACCGAGGAGTATTCTCCCTCCCCGTTTCCCACTATCAGGAAATAATATGTTTAAAATGGAAAAATTAATTATGCAGAGAACTAAAGATCAATGCGAACCTTTGAAATCGGGCTGTGAGTTGGGAATTTGAGTGAAGAGCAATTGTTTTTAGTGAGACGGGATTATGAAAATACTTATTGCCTCCCTTCACTCACTGCTGAGAGCCCGAGAAGGAGGTGACCTCTCCGGGCTTCCCGGACCTCCCTGGACTTCCTGGACCTCTCCAGGCTTCCTGGATCCAGGAGCGACGGCTGCTGGAGAGCTGCCGTTCATCCGCATAGATGATCCCTAGGAGCGGAGGCTGCCGCAGCGCTGGTCAGCTCTGTGTAACGCTCACGTCTGGGCTGCTTCCCAGGGAAGAATTTGGATTTTGGATTTAGATTATTCTCCGGAAGATGATGCATAGGCTTGGTGGCTTTTTAGCAATTTATTGTTTTTTTTATTGTACTGGTGCCTCCAGTGTTTTCTACAATGCTGCATATTTCACATAGCAGAGGGCCGAGTGAGATGGCCAGGCCATCTAGCACCATCTCAACAGGCTTTATAAACTATTGGAAATTTCCTCGATGAAACTGATGCTACCCCATCTCCAGCTGTACCTACAGTCGCGCTCGCACAACAGTCTGCCTAATGCAGATGAATGGGGTGCTCGCGGTGATGAAGGGGCTTCAGCCCTGCAGTTACTCTGCCGTACAGAGGCAATTAAAACCATATCACTGCAGTATAAATACAGTGAAATTAAGTTGTTGTCCTGCCACATGGTGGCAATTTTGACTTGCTGCGTAATGAAAGCCCGTGTCATATTTTATTCAGAAGTAGTGACTCTACCAGGAAAATATTTTTAATTTACTTGAATCAGTCTGGAGCAGTGTTATTGGCAATGAATATAAAGTGTGTAAACTCCTGTCTTATTGTCACTAAAATATCAATAGTAGTAATAAATGTTTGCTCGCTCTCTATTCATCACGGAGCTAAGCAAAGCTTGAAGTTTACATCTGGAAGTCACTGAATATAGCCCCATGTGATGAGAGACATGCATTAGCATATTCAAATTTAGTACGGGAAAACAAATTGCTCGTTTCAAATTATTCAAATTAACTGTTTTCAAGGCCGTTCTCTAAAACGCTAAGAGAAATTTAGTCCCAGCAATTGGGTTCTCCCAGTTTATTGTGGCCGCCTGTCATTTTGGGGGCCGAAAGCTGCTCTGAGCAGCCTTCCCTTCTTCTTTTTGCAATGAAGGGGCTCAAAGTTGGCCTATAAGCAAGAGGCTACTTGGTATGCTGTTTTTTCTGGGATGTTGTAGGGCTTTAGGGGGAGTAAATTCATGAAACAGGATTATATCATGAAATAATGGTGTAGGAAAAAATCAGAGGATTAATAAAATCAAGGATCTGCTTCCAATTACAAAACTACCGTGCATGTTGAACCTAAACATTTTCATTTTAAAAAGAGAAATATCATTAAACACGATGCTACCTCTCCCTCCATGAACCTTCCGAGGACTTAAGTTATTACTGTTTATATCTCGGTGCTTCGCGGTGCTCTAAAAACACCTGTAACTGCCTCCCTGCAAATCCTGGCGCGTACTTGGGCGTATTTCGCGGTCGGGGCTCCCTGTGCAGCTGGCGGCAGGGATGAGGGCGCGTTGAGCAAGCGCCGGTTTCAACAGCTGGCTAATTTAATCAAGTCTTGTTACAGCAAAATGATTCAACTGTAAGCAGCCTGTAAAGATTGTAATAAGCACAACAAGAAATGCACTGTTTTTTTTTCCCCTTTGCGGTTTTTCATGCTGTCAAAGCCCACTACCAGGAAAGCTGCAACGTGCCGCAAAGCTGTTTGTCAGCGCCCGGGTTTATTTTTGCCGAGAAGTATTGATTACGGAATGAGAAACACTCTGCTGAGCAGCGATCGATGAGGAGCAGGCAAAGGACGCTCTGCAGTTTGACCCGTTTTAATTTGAACTAAAACGCAGAACCCGGGGCAGTTGAGGAGGGCGTGCGAGGAAGTGGCAGCGGCTCGCTCGCCTCCGCAGGGCATTTCCCGCCTTGCAAGGCGGAGACGCGGAGCGGGGCCTTGGCCTCGCGCCTCCGCCGTTGGAGACACGGAGGAGGAGGCGGCGCGGTTCGCGTGCCGCGGGAGCAGTGCGCACGAGCGCCTTTCCCTCCTCTGGCCGACCGGGATGCCGGGCGGTCCCGCCCGGGGAGCTCCTGCGAACGGGAGGCGCTGGGAGAAGTCGCCTCTCCCGGGAACGCAATGTCCCTTGTGCCGGAAAAAGGGAGACCTTGTGACTTAAAGAAACCGACTGGGAGAGGAGCACCCAAAACGCCAGTTTTGGGTTCAGTTAATATATCATAATTAATCCTAGAAAAATGTATCTTTTTTTGTGTTATTTTCTTCCCCCCATTTAAACCCAATACAAAGTATCTGTTGGAAATCGATATTAATTACAGAGAAATCGTGGCCTGCTTTGGCAAATGCTTAAAAATAGTTGTTAAAAAACTAATGTAAAGGTTAATAGCCTGATTTCAAGCAACGTTTAACCTGTGAAAAATATTCTTATGTAGACTTTTGATAACAAAATAGCTCTCCCATATTAGTGTAATTAGTAGTACCAGAGTAAACGTGTTAAACCTACTGGGACAAGCAAATTCCAGGGAAGAGGAGAATCTTACTTACATTTAAGCAATAGCTCTTTTCACTGCTTACGATGTAACTTTAAGATTATATCTGGATCCCTTTTAGGATATTTTAATACTTGTACTAAGCTGTCCTATTATGCCTGGCTCTATATAAAGACTGAAATAGCCTGCACACAGCCCATGGAGAGAAGAAATTGTAATTAAAGAATATGCAAGACTAAGTCTATATAACTTCATTGGAAAACAATAGTGATTTTTCTGGAGTTTAAACATTTTAATGTATTTCTTTCTTTTTATTTAACTTTGTATTCATTCACATGTTACTTGTACTCCTTTCCAGTACCAATAAAGTGGCCTTTATTTAGCACAGAGGAGCTTAGAAAGGGGATTGAGGTGATGCACAAAAATTTTTATAGAGTTTGGAGATACTTTATCTGCTGCCAGGAGGAAAAAAAAGAGAAATATCTGGGCCGTGTTCTAGGTTAGGCTCCCTCCTCCCCCTTGAGACTTCATTATGGCTTTTTCTGTTTGAATAAAAATGGGTCCTGCTTGTGTAGATAAGATCGCTGCTGCTGCGAGCTGCTTTGTGTGTAGCATACGCGAGTGTTTTGAGTCCAGGAGCCTGAAAACTGCTCAAGGGTGGGTGCTCTCTTGCTCGCTTTTCCCCTCCTAGACGAGTTAATCTGCGATGTGGCTGCAAATTGCTCTGCTTTCTGCAAGGGTGGCATTGAGGCTGCCAGTAGTGTCCTCATCCTGCAGGAAATTCCCGGTCGCTGGGAAGAGAGGCAGGATTTCCGGGCCACGGGTTGATGCTTCTGTTTGGGTTCTTGCAGCCTTGGGGCTTGCTGGCCTTCCCATTCCCTGCAAGGAGCATCGGCTGCTGCCGCGGTGGCTGCCCCGTTGGAGCAGGATGCGCCACGCGGGACACGTAGCTCCTCACAGCAGTTCACACTGATTCAGCTTCTTCTCTTAATTTTCTTTCTCTTAACGTCACTTAATTTCTCAAACCTTATTGCTCTCATAAGGTGAATTGGTTGTGGTTTTTTGCTTGGTTGTTTTAAGGTGGCTCCGAGGTCCTCTCCTCACCGCTGCGTGTAGATCGTGGTGTGCAGAGCAGTAGCGCGGACTTCCCCACGTAAGCGTAAGGATTAAACGGTACCATCAGTGCTCTGTGATCCACCTGCCAGAGCTGAATGAACCCTAGAAATAGCTTGTGCCATCTATGCCTTAAACGCGGGGTAGTCGCTGCACGTTTCTTTCCGTGGCATTTTCATTACTGCCCTCTGAAAGCCCCTTAGCAGCACCAAAGTGTCACCTCCAAGAAAAGATGCCAGGGACAGTATGCGACAAGGGCCGCCGAAAAGTCTAATTTCCAAGGTAGCTTTGATGGGCACGAAGCTGGAGAGATGCTCAGGGCTGTGAAAGTCCCTCCTGTGCCGTAGGCCGGGCCGCGCGGGTCTCCTCGTGCTCGGCTCCTGGAGCGTGCCGGAAGCAAGTGGGACCTCGCAGCACCTCGTTTGTTCGGCATTAAGGACCTAAGTCAGATAATTTAACTAGAGCAATGAATTTATTTCCAAATAATTTGTTTCTTGTTCTGAAATTTTCCCTTTTCCCGATATTTCGGCTAGCCAAACAGAAGCCCTCCTCTTTCTGCATAGTCACTGTCTTCCCACAAGCGAATAGATATTTCATTTACTCCTTTGCCACCTCCCTCTGTGACATCTGCTTATTTATCACTGTCTTTAAGGTTCCTCTTCTGCTTGGTAATGTACATATTTTTAGTCCCGTGGTTACTGCTTTTATAAATTATTATCCAGTAAGATTTATAGCTGTGGGACTTGTACAAATAGTCTCATCTCCCCCATTTAATGGCTTAACACTAAGAAACCTTTGGCGTTTTCTAATGAAATGGCATGTAGAATTTCTAGATGCATTTTTGCAGATATGCCATAAAAATTTAGGCCTGCAACGAAACTATATCCGATAGCCTAGAAATTGCACGTGCACTGAGATTCAGAGTATCTGGATGCTGTACCTGGAGTAATTTTACAATGTCAGCAGTCACTGGTAGTCCCTTCACGAGGGAAGCATGTTAATTGCCTATGTTTATTATTTGTTTGTTACCTCATTTAGATGCACAAGGAAAACAATCGTTTAATTTCTGTGTGGGAGTTGCATGGAAAAGGCCATATTATTTTATTCCAGTAGCGCGTTTCATAAATTTTCAGTTCTTTCTCTTACTCCCCCTGAATCACACATGACTACTGTAAAATAGGGTTTTGCTGTCATTAGTTTTGCTTTTATATGACATTTTAGTGTCCGGAACTAACATAAAAGAACCACTAAAGATCAGCTCCTGACATGGTTGATGTATCTAGGTTGCACAGTATGTCGTGGTGGGGTGTTGTGGTGCAGGGTTTCAAGAAGTAACAACAGCCATAGCCTTTGAGATAGGATAGGAAAATTACTGCCGTTTTAATTTCCCTTGCATTTCCTTGCCTGGGTACCCCGTTTTTATAAAGCATGTTCTTTCATGTAGCATTTCAGCAGACAGATGCTGCCCTCCTGATGGGAATCCTGCTCCCAGCCAAACCCAGGAATCCGGGGGCTGCGGAGTCAGGACCCTGTCTGCTCCCGAGACTGAGCCAGGCAGCCACGGGTGATGAGTTGTCCTCTGGAATAATAGAAATTGGCCCGTTTCAGGCTTCTAGGGTATGACCAAGAAACATTAAAGTTGCTTACATCTCAAATACGACTTCTGGAAGTTATTTTGAGTAGAGATGAAGGAAAAAGAGCTTGTGAGCTTGTGAAGGGGTGTTTTTTTTTTTTTTTTCTAAATAGCTATTTTGCTGTTTTTCAGTAGGTCTGAGCCAAATAAGAGTCACTCAAAGTAATGGGGATATTTTATAGCAATCTGCCATCCTGCAGGTTGAGACTCCAACAAATCAAAATATGCTGGGTTTTTTGTTTGTTTTTTCTTTGTTTGTTTTGTTTTTGCAATAGCAGTAGAGGAAAAATGAGAGGGAGAAAAGCAGGATTTTTTCACGGTGTTATGTTATCTTATGTTGAATTATTAAACTGTAGGAAATGTTGAGGTTCTTTGGTTTGGAGTAAACATTATGTTTACCGCAGGCAATAGCTCTCTGCTATCAGGTGACAAACCTGGAAGACCTTCCATCTCTAGTCCATTAATCTATGTAGTGTTGCCATGTAAAAATGTTGGGATTACATAGTTGGTGTAATAATTTTGATTGCTTATTGATCTTTCCCAAACTTAATATAAAATTTATCCTAAAAAGGTGTTTTGCATCTGCAATTAATTAATAACCTTTATGCTCTTCCAGCGTGAGAAGCTGATACATGAGTTGGAGGAAGAAAGACACTTAAGACTTGAGAGTGAGAAGAGATTGCGGGAGGTAACGCTGGAGTCGGAGCGAAGCAGAGCTCAGATGCGTGGACTGCAAGAACAGTTTTCCAGGTATGTTGTATGAGTAAACTATGTTCAACTCAGGGCAAGAATAGGCTTTGATACAAGAAGATTGATGAAACTCCTTGGGAACTTGGGTGGAATCTAAGGCCAAAAGCGGCACCTCTGAAATTCCATAAACACAATAAGCGCCTGGCTAGGTGGCTGGTATCATCCTGTAAAACAGAAGGGGCTTATACCATTATTCTACATAAAGATGGAAACATTTTGTTTCTAGGGACTCTTATATTAGAATTTCCAGTGTTTTCCCACAAGAAGTACAGGGCTTCATGCACCTCGAGCAGTGCACGTCATTGAGGAATTTGTTTGTAATGTCCTTTTAACTGTTAAGAATGGGTTTGATCAGTCTAAATAATTGAAAAAATACAGTGCCTTTTACCTGCTAGGTCACCATCCGGCTTGGACATGTTTAGGATCTCTTTCTGCATTGACTTGAACAGAGTTTTGTGCTGGAACATAGCTCGGCTTACCAGAAAGCTGTCTTAGACTTGGGGATTTAAGGCAAACTATTCAAATAACCACAATAGGGATTGGAGTTCTTTATTATTTTTAGGATACACAATGAGATCGTCAAATACAAACTTTTTTATTGCTCTGTTATGTGACCCCAAGATAAAACAGTCAGGACAGAATCAAAAGAGATGATGGAATTTTATGTTGTATATTTTCCATCGACATTAGGTATTAATTCATTCCTTTTGCCCCCCCCCCCAAAAAAAAAATGTTTGAAAAGCTCAGATTTAGTTTTAAAATGATGAAAACAGGCTATGGGACAGTTTTTTTTTTCTTTGATTGCTTGTGTGTGTCTGTGAGGGGGGATTAGGGTTTTCTGTGTCTGCCATGATGCACCTCTGATGCATGACCGGGTTTCTAGGCAACACTGAAGAAGCATTTAATAGTAATAACAAAATTTGATCTCATTTTTTTTAAAAGTTTCCATTAATGCTTTTAAGGTTTTTTTTTAAACAGAGCTTTTAGAGATGGCTGAAATTCTTTCCTCTAAAAATGGTAAAGCTCAAGATTTTCTTCTCTTTTAATTTTTTCTTCTTGTTTTATCATCTTTGAATTAAAATTTTAATTATTGTGATGAGACCCCCTGGATGGTAGACACAGGCATGCACACATGCAAACACACACACACACTTAAAACCACTCTGTGAGTATTCTTTGTTATTTTGCTGTGTTGCATATTAGTCTTTATTTATGGAAGAAGTTCTTGACGTCCTTGTTTTAGAAGAGTAGTTCCTGTTGCATTAACTAGAAGCCTTTGTGCTGTTTAAGTTGATGTGGCCCTGGTTTGAAGAAGAGAGAGTGTGAGGGGAAAATAAACAGTCTCCGCAGTAATGTATCTAGTAACTTGGTAAAATTTAAGGGCTGCACGTGCAGAACTTTACAGCGTAACCTTTCCCTTTTCCTGTAAAATTGTGGCAGTCTGATTCAGTTCACCAGTATTTCCAAAAAGAATAACTGTGTTATTAGGTAGGATCCCTGAAGTCCACTCTCTGCAAATTAGTCCATTTTTTCCTCCATTATTATTTACAACCTCGGTGTCTCTAGAATAATTCTAGCAAGAAGCAGAGAGATGCAAGTTGTTTGGTTTAAAGCTGTTTGTCTTCTTATTTTTGCACCTGTGATTTATATAAAGGTAAAACAACCTAAATCAGTATTATGTGCTTCTCATGACTGTCTACATATTAGCTACAGTGAGAAAAGACAGACTTAAATACCACTTTTCACTAATGGCACCTGAATTTGGCCCCATTGTTGCCGATGACACAAACTCCCACTGGCTTCATTAGCACTTAGACCAGGTGCTAGGAAGAGAATGGGGCTTTTAGGTGGTGTAAGAGTAAATGAAGGATTAGCTCTGTTGTGATGGATATTAGAGATTTTTTTTTTTCTTATTCTTAGTAGAATATCACAACATTACTCTACAAAACCAGATTTTTCTCCCTAAACAAGTGTGTTTTTTTCACTGTGTGAAATAGCAGATAATGAAACTGGCAACGGTCAATCCAGCACTATGGAGGGGTTGTGTTCCTGAAGGGCTGGAGCCTTTTATTTTTTTCCAACTTGATGTACAATTAAATGGGAGAGGAGAGGTGCTGATGGGAGGAGATGTTGAAATGGAAAGGGCTGTGGAAGAGGATGCCTAGGAAATAATTCTCTGCAGCCAAATTCTCTGCCTTTCAGAAGTACGAAATAGGTAGAAGACTAAAGTAAGGGCATAATCTTTTAAATCTGTGTAATTCCTGAACGGAGTAGATTTACGTGCAGTTATTCCTGCACTTGCATACAGCACAGTAGGGTAAGCAGTAATTTGGAGCATGTTTTTTTTTCCATCTGAGACTATTTTCTCCGTATCTCTGCAAGAACGAAACCTAATAGTATGTGGAGAGCTCTAAGCTGACCTTTTGTAATGGCGGAGGAAAGCTGTCTGTTCCTATCTGAAGTTGTGTGAAAACTTTATTATATAAGCATGCCGTTTGAGTTTGAAGACTTCAGAAGGCAAGCTTTTTTTTTCCTGATGTTTATTTTTTATTGATGTTTCTTGTGGCATACTGAAGCCACAAGCCATTGCGTTCTTAGCAAGTAAGCAATATTCCAGGCTAAGCCTCTGAAGTAAATCGAAGTCCTCTGTCTTAACATCTGTATAAATCTGTCAGAGCCTTAAAATGACACAGTGGCTAGTTTGATAAATACGTGACGGTTACTGCAGAAGGAGAAGGAACTTTTAAACCCAAACCTTTCCCTGCATTGCATCGTGGTGTATGCATGTAGATGAAAGTTTGTTTTTTATCTTTATTGGGGTAATTGCGTTTAAGGTGTGGAGGGTCCTTTAGGGAAACGATTTAGTGCTGAAGCCGGGTTTTTGCGCTGTAGTCAGCTGCAGTTAGGCTTGCATTGCCTTAGTGTAATCTCACCTTGGGGTGAAATCCTTTATGTTCCCTCTCTCAAAACCGCTGAGATCTGTTGCTTTTCGGCAGCTGCTCTGCAAGGCTCTTTTGGCATGAGAATGTGCAGCGCATAAAGACTAACCCTCTAAATACCTTTCAGCCCCATTTCTTCAAAGAGGATGTCACGCAGTTTGTCTTCCTTGTTTTGAAGGTCACCATTTAGATCAGTATGTACTGATATCTCTGGCGAGCTATGGAAAAAAAAAAAAACATGGACTAACCCATATTGCATTTTGTTTTGTTTTGTTTTTATTAATTATTTGTCTTTTTTCTTTGTCCACTGGACAACTTCTTTGGGGGCATTAGAGAAGAACAGGCAACCTCTGTATTTTATGTGTCTCCTTGTTCTTGGTTTCAGCTGTGCCTTCTCTAGTAAATTCAGCATCTTCCTACAGCGATATGTACAGAAATGCAACAACACCCCTGAAGCAGTGGGTGTGATTTATACTATCGCTCTAAAAAGCCCACTAATAAACACAGCATAAATTGATTACATTTCTGCACATCAGTAAGCAATACAAACTGTTGCTTGTTGAGTAAATACAGCGCACATGACTCCAAACTGCCATTACATGTTAAAATAGTAATGGAAATAGCTTTGTTAAGTTATGACTTAAGTTATTTTGATTACTGGTTTTGATCGAATTGAAACAAACTCAATAAAACACACTATTGTAAGGTATGTCTGTAAGCAGTAATTGAAGGTGCTAGTATCAAGTCTTTAAAATCCCCTTTGTGTAAATATCAAAAATTCTTCAGTTAAGATGACTGTTTTTATGGGTATTTGTGTCTATGCCTGGAAAACAGTCTTGGGCTTTCCAGAATACGAGTTACCAGAAAAATAGCAAGTGGTTCTCCTTTGATGAATCAGGGTCCTGCAGGTTGGATAGCTCTAATTCTCCTCACATAGTGTTATAGCATTGCCCTCTCATCACTGTATAGGGTGTCACTTCCACCAAAGGGAAACGCGACTGCTACATATCTGAGAACGTCTTACGCCCCGTGGCTGGGTCTCCCTTGGTCTAAGCAGGTGCTCCTTGTTTTTCTCCAAGAGCCGTTAATTCTTTTTGCCTTGTCTGCAGATGGGTTGAACTGAGGGCTGTTTTCTTAGCAGCGGTGATAAAGCTGGTATCAAATACACTACACTGTATACACTTCCCGATTTTATTACACGTGGTTGTGCTGTGTGCACATATCACTTGTCTGCTGCCCTCCTGTGATGCTTCCAGCTGCAAGAAATTGTTGAAACGTGTTGGACACCTGGATCTGGGGGTCCTGGGAGTCCTTGCTGAATGGGATGTGGAGCTTGTGTGTGGTTTTGCCCCATGCTGAGGTTGGGTTTCTTAGTGCATGGGCAGAGTGCCTTCACCTAACCTTAACCTTGCTTCCCAACCCTGGTCAGACAGGCTGAGCCTTGGGAGGTGGCGTGAGCACCTAGGATGTCTTACCAAGAGCAGAGGACAAAGCTTCCTATCTGTTTGAAGTGTGAATAGTCTAGTTTTTAAATAACACATTGTTTGAAGACAGTTGTTCTGTACGTACCCTTGGTTTCCTTCAAAAGCTCACATTCTGATTCTGATGTCAGAGAGCAACTGACTGAAACATAGGTATTTTTGTGTCAAAGTTGAGCAGGAAAAAAGCGATGATGCCAAAGGGACTGCAGAGGGCTGGAGAACCGGCGTAAACGCAAAGCACAGGAGCCGTGCGAAGAACAGAAGTTCTGACATGTCGATGTGTGTGACGTATATTGACTCATGCAACCCTTTTAAAGGGCAGTAGATTGCTTCAGGCCATATTTAAGATGCCCAGAAAGGAGCATGCAGTTCTTGAAGTCCTCTGGGCTCTTCAGGCACCCGAAGCTGCCGTAGGAGCCTGCCCCATTTCAGTGTGCTGACGTGCTAGTGAATCATGTGGAAACCTTTCCTGGCATCTCTCAGTTGCTCTGAAAGCTTCCTTTGTATCTGCTGCCACAGACAAAAGCACAGTCTTCTGTTGGCTTGGAAAATGCCAGGTTGGGTTTTTATGTGTGTACACATTGACAATATGGATCATGCTCGTGTTTCTGGGAGGTGGCACCTGCTGCTGATTTATCAGAGCATGCAGTGGTGCTGTGCTCCCTCTTGTCTTCTAGCTAGCACTAAATTATAATAGGAGATAGTGGTGTTTGTGAGTTGTTTGTTTTTGGTTTTCCCTTCGCACAGGTTACATTATAATTCTCTAGTTCCCCTTTCCTTCAACACACACAAGACAAGGACAAAGATAAAAACAGTATGGCAAAACTTGGACCCCAATTCCACAGTAGGTCACCAATGCCCATATGGTGGTCCAAAAACAGCATATAACCCTCTCCATATGTTACTTCCTTGGAATAGCAGGGAAGCTCACGGAGGCATCTTTCAGGCATAGCTGGTGCTCAAGACTAAGGGCAGGGATTGCAGTGGTTGCAGTGGTTCCTTGTGGTTGCAGTGGTTCCTTGTCAGGAAACAAGGCTCTGTGTTTTTTTATTTTGCACGATAGCATATATATTGTTATACATACCAACAACAGAATATATTGTTGTTGGTATTCCTAGCTACAGCCCATTCTCCCATGTAAAGCATGTTTATATTTATGAAAGAAAAGTGTGGATGTAGGAGCCAAGTACTGTCACTGTGAGCTGTTGCCACCTACCTAAATGCTGTGCAGTGGTGTATGGTAAGATGTTTTCAAGGTAAATAGTACTGGTAGTTGTCAAGAGAACTTCTGTTACGTATCACCGGTCTACAGTTCTTATTGATGTATTTTTAAACTTGCGCTGTAACGGGTAGAGTACAAACGCTGATTGTTTGTTTCCTGTGGCACTTTCCATGGTTTGGTTTCTTTGAACTTGTGAGAGCAGGAGAGTCATGTGTGTGGCAGATGCAGTTCTGCAGTTCCTTGATGCCATATAAAGTAAAGGGACTATTCAAACCCACCACATTCCTTTACATCTTTAATAAAAAGATCCCTTTGCTAGACATGATAGATCCCTTAATCCCAAGGACTTCATAGGATGAGTACAAAATGATTTGTTTCCCTTGGGTTTACTTTTTCCCTTAAGTCAAGTCATTTGATATTGATTAGATGTGGTTTCAGTGAATACCATTTTAAAATGTTTTATTTTAACATTATATTCTAAATTCTGAGCCATTAGGAAAAAAAAAATGCTCATGATTGCATTGGAAGATCACCATCGCTTTACTTTTCATTCATCATTCGCGTTGATGTCCCCGTGTATTGGTATCCTGTATATGAAAGACCAAACTGCTTGTGTTATTTTTTTTTATTTGGAAAAAGCCTGATATGTACTGGTATATACAAACATAAAACTAAGGCATTTTTGTGGAGATTTTGGGAAGGGTGAAAAATCATTTTAAACAGAGAAGCGTGTAGAAGGCATAGGGCTACTCTTTACTAGGATAAAGGGGCATGTAATAGAGAAAGCAGGAATGCTTAGCAGTTGTTCTGACTTTGACTTCCCTAAAGGAAAATAACAGGGCACATACACAATAAAAGTTGGCAAGGACAATCTGAGGCCCCCAAGAAAGAAAAGTGAAAGCAAGCGGGTTAAAGAATTAAGGTAACTTAAGTAAATTCAGGTGAGTCTTGTTTTTCCTGATTGTCCTCAAAGGCACCATCTGAAGCAGTGAAGCCCCCATGAACCATTGCAGGTACAGGCAGTTTAGAGAAAGAGTATCATCCCAAAGAATGACCAGGAAATTGGACATGGAAGGTTACAGACTAATTTGATAGTCTAAAAAAATAGATGAGGTTCCACAATATTCTTCATAAAGAAAAAAAGCATGTCCCAAAGTCCTAAACTACTGTCTGGCAGATATGTCAAATGTGTCTGTTGTCGTGCAGCTACTCAGCATAACTATGCAGACTGAGATGGAATTTTTGGCATGATTTCTGCAGAGTAATTCAGTAGAGGTTTAAAACTTCAAGTTTGTGTCCTAAATACCATTCTGAAAGGAGCCTGGAAGATAACCTTAAGAAGCATATATGAACATTTGAAAGAGAGTTCTCTACATTTTCTGAAAGGTAAAAAATGATGAATTCCTTTTAAAATGGGTGATGTATTGAAAGCCAAATAAGTGATTCTTGTTGAAGATAATAATTAGATCTGTTTAGCTCAGGCTAGTGTTGTAATATGTTCTTGTAGCTTAGACAGAAAATAGACCCATCGTTCCCTCCAGGCTCGGTGATGGGGCAGTGGGACAGGCCATTTCAAGCTCCGTGACATAAAACAACCCTGTGTGGGCTAAGGCCAGCTCAGACCACAGCGAGGTGCTCTGTGATTGCAGTTATCTACAGGATTGTGCTTCCATCTGTGTGTCTCATAAAACTTCTTAGACCCGCTCTTGTTGAGGCATAAAGACAAGTTGTCATTGCTGAAAAATCTCTACTGCTGTCTAGGCTGTTGTTATTTTTTGCTGTGAGTATTTTAGAAGCGATTTGTTTTTTTTTAAATTATGATTAAGAGAAAAAGTGTGAAATAACAGTGAAAATTACCTAGATACTGGAAATAAGACCTAGGAGGAGAGCTAGGAGGAGTGAATATGAAGCTGAAGATGACAGAAGAGCCACAGTCATGTGTAAACATGTATATTAAAGGATGTTATAGATAGTAATTCTAAATATTAAAAGAATAAAAGATTGTAGATAGTGGGATTAATCTTAGCTTCAATTAACTGCTAATTATAGTCATAGAAAGAATAAACAGTTGTGGGAGTGACTTGAATTTCAATATAAAACCATATGCATATACTGCAAAGGAAGTTGTGTTTGGTTGCTTTGCTCGAGTAAGCAGGTTATGAGAAACTCTTCGAGGAAGACCTTTTCATTAGGTGTGATGTGCTTTGGGAAGAACGGCCACGTTGAGCAATGCTCTGTGGTGAATCTCATGGGGAACTTCAGAGTTTAGGGCTTGGCTAGAATGAGATGCTGCATCCTCTGTGGCAACGTCAGATGATTTGCTTTTGGGAAAGCTTTTTCTTGATGAAGAATCAGTGATATTGCAATGCCCTGAGATACGAGGGTTTCCCTTTCTCAACCCAGTAGATATTTCTTCCAATCGAAAGAGTTTGAATAACTTTATAATAATGTTTCGCAGAAAAGGTAGTAATACCCAGTATCTTCAAAGGTGACAAACTTCTGTCTAGATTGAAGTCATAAAACTGGAAATCACTTTTGCATGTTTTAAAAGTTCTTATACACATATCAAAATGGAAAAAATTCTGCAGATTCTGCAAACTGTTTGCTTGTTAATGGCCTTTACTATTGGCATGCTTTGAAGGACTGTTTGATGTAGGAATGGCTCTAAATAATCTAAAAATGCTTTAGTTTCTAAAGAAGGCTTCTCATATAACTAAGTTCTTGAAAAAAAAAAAAAAAAAATCAAAATACCAGTAATACTTTCTGTCACCTTTCCTACTCAAGTAAATAAGAATGTGTTTTCTTTTTTATGTAGGGGAATTCTACAATGGATAAAAATCTCCCACTATTTACATTACTCAGCATGCAAGAGCCAGATCCATCCTTCTGTCAAAGCTGAACATAAAGAAAGTTCCTGCTTCAGATTTAACTGTGTGCCTCTGTCCTTTTAAAAATTATCTTCATTTCCTAGCATCTGTATAACAAAGGCCTATTAAGAAAGAAATGGGAGGCAGGCCAGTGAGAGAAGACAATGTGGAGATAGAGATCTGGAATCCTCGCGAAGGAGCGTATTGCCGCGAGACACCTCGTCTCCCGCGTGTTGAATCCAGCAATATAAAGAGATCTGTCTAAAGGGAAATTCTGTCCAGTAAAATGATTAGAGAAATTAAACACAGATAAGGAGAACAGAGGAGGAGAAGGGTGGTGGAGAGTAGATGTTACTTCAGGGGCTGTCGCCAGTGATTTATGATAAGTTTAAAGGGCATCTTTTCCAAAGCATCAATCCGCTTTAAGCTACCGACCTGTCTCCCAGGGATGTTTTCTGCACCAACACAATGACTCGGTCTGGCTTTAAAGTCTTTGCTTATCCCAAGAGTCTTCTGCGGTGGTAACTCTTCCTAATGTACCTCCGTGTTAGAAGCGGGGAAGGCAGGAAATGGCAGTGACAGGCAAGTCTGGAAACCATCCTGGCGATCAGACTTGCCCTCGTGCCAGCCCGTCCTTGGGCTCCCCATGCTCCAAGGCTCCCTCCTCGAAAGCGGACAGTTCCCTTGGTGGGTAAAAAGACGTACGTCTTAAAAGTCAAAACGTATAATGCTAGTTAAGACTGACCTTCTAATTGTATGGTTAGATTGCAGCTCACTACCCAGATAATGTGGATTTATCCTATTTTAAAATCATGTCACCACAACGTATCATGCTTGTGGTTCCTTGTGTCAGATGATTATAAACCTATACTTAACTGCTGTGACTGATGTGCAATTTGCAGGTTACAGACTGTGTCTTTTTACTAACGGGGCAGATGGAAACATGTAAGTTTATGATCAGAATTTTTGTTTTTGTTGGTTTTTGTTAGAGGTGACTAGAGGTAGTCTGAATTAGTAGTTTTCCTGTCCTATAAAACTTGTGTTATAAACTATATATGTATCATTAATGACCAGTAGGGTATATTCAGATTGATGGTTGTAGGTACAGAGCAAATTAAATTATGAGGGAATATTATGATTAAAAAGCTGACATAGAGCTAAATGAACTTGATAGTGATACTTCTTTTACGAACATGATTGGAATCTTCGAAGGCATTAATCAGCTCAGCCTGAATTTTACATTGACAGTTTTACAACAAATTAAAACAGGGACGCCTGTGCTCCCTATCTAATTGCAGGCAGGTAAAAATTTAGTCCAAAACCTTTTTAAGGTCCTGGTGTGCCTTCTGCTCTCGTTAAAGTCAAAAGGAAAGCAGTACCTAAAGTGCAGCGGAAGGTTGGTGCCCTGAGGAGTACGGATATGCAGATTTGAGGTTCCGGGGATAAGAACATGAAATCCAAAATGTTTCCTGTCTGCATAGAAAAATTGGCGAATTCTTGGTCTTGTCTACATTGTGGAACAAGGTCGCCTCTTACTCATGTGTGTATTAGACAGGGATGAGCAAGCAGACCTCTAACAAACTCTGAAAAACAGAAAAGCACAAGCAACAGAAAATAGCAGGGAAAAATGGCCAAGGATGGGCCTGAATTGGTGTTGGGAGGCACCCAAATTGGTGTTGCTTGTTCCATCCTAAAGTGGGCAGTACAGGGATTTGGGGGTTTTTTGTTCTTAAAGTCAGCTTGGAATCACTGTAGAATTGTATCTTTACTCACATTTTGCACAGCTGACTTTGTAATGCTGGGATGCAAGTAAAGAGTGAACTTTAAATGTGACCAGCGTGTAATTTGTGAATATAATCAGTTTATCATCTTGCTCGGTGTAACCTCTTAAGTTGATACAATACTAAAGGAAATAGAATAATTTATCTGCCTGACTTGAGGTGGCAATATATTTTTTTTCAGCCTACCAGCAATTTGTAGCCTGCATAGATTGGATTGTTTCACAGGAGAATTATTATGGTAATTTTAATTTTATCTTTGAACTTGCAATTATTCCACTGTATTGTTCCAATTAACAGGCTATGCAGCCGCTCACTTGTCAGTGCTCAGAGTTGGACAGAGCAACTTAAAAATTTAGCTTTAATCTTCTTCTCCTATCAAAATGTTTTGGGTGTGTAGCACAGTTCAAATATCATTATTCAAAGCTGCAGCAAATAGATATAAAACTGAAAAGCCCTTAGGTGCAAACTGTCTCTTCAGACGTTTTCTTCTTAAAGCACATGAGAAACACGGGGAGAAAAGGACTGGATTTGCTTTTCTTGTGTGGGCATTGTTGCTTACAGACGAAGTTCTTCTAATTAGTCATCTCTTACACTGATATTCTGTCTGGCCGGATGTCCCGTAGATATATCCTTAGGGATTTATGCCCTGAAGGGGTAAAAACTTTCTTTCAACTCCTTGCTGCTGGTTGTTCATTTTGCTCTCATGGATGCGACTTGGAGGGTAAAGGCGTGTAAAAATATATATTTTTTTTATTATTATTTTAAACCCTCAGCAGCAGGATGGACAGCTCTGAGATTCTTAGTCCTGTCTGAGGAAAGGTCTCCAAATGCTTGCTCAGTTTTGATCTGGGCCTAGCTGAAGGATGTCTCCCCCTGGTAAATGCACGGGCCTTACCCTTCTTAAAGATGAGAAAAACATCAGAGGACAAATGGTACAGCTTCAAGTCATCCGGCATGCTTCAAACTACTCAACTAGGTAAGGAAAACTGGTGGCCAGAAGAGCATCTGGCCAACTGGTGATCTGAGGATCACCAGCTCTCCAAAGCTGGTCCAGATGACTGGACTAAGTAATGGGATGAGGAGGCTTAATTCTAGCTAGCATGCTGCAGGAGGGCACTAAGTACTTGCCATGGGCTTTGCCACTGGACTAGGTGGTCAGAGTGCTGTTGTAAAGAGTACGTGTTTTAACTCGAAGTGGTTTTTTTGCTTAAGTCTCCTTGATATTTTTGGCAGTGCCATTAAGCACTCTGCAGTTGGTTGCAACGTGGTTGAAATACCTAATTCTGTAGGGATTCTGCTGCCATTCCTTAGCAGTCCCCGGCTGCTGTTGCAGATGGCTTTTATTGTAAAAGATTGCCAAAAATCTTAACATGATTATCTTTGGTCGCCATATATTGTATGCTTCAGTTTGCAGACACTGTAAAACATACAGATTTTCATGACTGTTTCAGCATCGCATGGTTTGAATTCCGTTGGTAGTGCCTGCACTGTAATTTCAAACCTTGCAGTGTTAACCTTTCGTACAGTTCTGTGTTAAATTGCATTAATAAAATATAGATTTTAGAAAGCATCCATTATCCTCCAGACATGCACTGTAAGAGCTATTGACAGATTATTTGGAAAATATTGCCTGAAGGATATCACTAGTTGCCTTAAACACCGAGCTATTGCAGGGGCAATCAGAGGGTGCTGGGGAAGTGTAAAGAGAAGCCACAAACCATGTTCAGGACAAAGCACATCATGTAGCATGGTGCTTTATTTTTTGGTACGTGCGCTTAGTTTACACCTCAGTAAAGTTTTTCTTTTACATCATGTTATTTCATGATAAATCCCGGTTCAGTTTATTTCTTCACGCTGCGGGTCTGGACTTTGCCTGCTTTTCCCCCCAGTCCAGGTGCAGAGCAAAGAGAGGAGCGGCAGCCTGGCGTGGGGGCGCAGGGTTGGGTCTGTCGTGGGGAAGGTCGATACGGGCCGAGGAAGCCTAACGTTGGAGGCGAACTATGGTTCTGCAGCCTCCTGGCCGGGCACCAGAGGTTTGGCTAAATTTCAGAACTTGACAAACCTTTTCAATCCTCCTTTTTATTATTACTGCTCTGGTATATTGGTGTGGTTTGATTTGCAGTTTTTTCCTACCAGTGCACTTTAGGCTTAGCAGGGAGAGTGCATTTTGGCATATGGTGTGACTGCACTGGAAATAATCCAAGTGCCTATTTTGAACTAGGTTTTCTTTCTCTGAGAGTGCAGATCAGATCATTAAGTTGTAGTGCCCTTATCAGTGCTTGCCTGCTGCAGAGTCTATTAATTGAATGAATGTGCCGGGAGCTGTTGCAGCATCTCACCTGATCGGAAGGTAACCTTCTTTCTGTCTTTAAGGATTCATCCTTAATCCTGAAACCTTTCTGGAAACCCTGAGTTGATGGTGGTTTTATCACTGTGCTCCTTTTTGTCTACAGTTGGCAGAGTCTTTTGTCATTATTTCAACTTAAACTCACTAAATGTAAGAAAGCTAATCATGTGTAGAATAGTAAAGAAATAATAATAAGACACCATGTGCATTCCTTTTTACTGGAAAATCTAAAAATAAGGACAAAAGTGGGAAATTGTGACCCACTTGTGCATGAGTTGTGCATGAAAGGTAACCACACATGCATCATGATCCATTGCAGTGACGAGGAGTTGACAGCCCTCAGCATTAAGCCTGTGATTATGGGGTATCAAAGTGGATCTGCATTAAAGAGTATCTACGGTGGTCATCCTTCCTTTGACTTGTCAAACGCAAATGTATCTCAATGTGCGTTCTGCTCAAGCCAGAGCATTTCTTAGCCTCAAGTACTGGAGGTTTGGGCTGCTGTTCTTCTCAAATGCAGCTCTCGTCTTCATCTCAGCCCTCATAGAGGAAAGAGGGCATTTGTCAAAGGCTGGGAGGTAGTGGGAGAGTGGAGGATGTTACACGAATATGAATGTACTATAGAACCTCTTAGAGCAAGAATGATGGATACTAACATTTTTCCCAAATATTTGAGTTTCACTGGGCCTATTTGGCTTTGTTTCTGACTTATTTGCTTAAGACAATGTCAGTGTATATGGAGAAGAAAAAATGGATCGCTAGCTTCATACTTCAGTGCATTTTCTTACTGTAAAAACACTTGAAATACTCTGTTTTGTTCAGCTCTTGTATTCCTGTGCTGAATTGCTGGAACTTATAATATTGCAAAATAATGAGCAATATTTTCCCATTCCAGGCCTGCTTGCATATCACTGCGAGCTCTGTGTTGCATTTTTTGTGACATATTTAGTGTTTATTGCACTGTTATATGTATTTTCTCAATCTGCATGTTGGTAATGGGGCAATTATAGCGGCGATGGCCCTGTGAAACACATGCATCATGATCCATTGCCGTGCGGCAGGATGAGAAATGTCAATTGAGGCTGTTGCAAGAGGTATCCTAATCCTGCTGAAGTAAGGAGCGAGATTCTTTCTGAATCATTGCCATCTGGAGTATATAAAAATGTGAAATAACCTTTTATCATTAGGTTGGCACATGTTACTGGAGCAGTATTGGCACTGGTGAAATTCTACTGAAATTAAATACTGTGCACTGAGGAAAAACTCGCTGCTTTTATTATTTTATCTGGGTTCTTCAGAACTCTTCCTCCCCTCCAATTTATGCTGAATAGTTAATAGCATTTTAAATCTAAAATACACAGGATCTTTAAAATAATCTGGCAATTTATATATCCATTTTTATATGGATATTAATCTATTTACAATACAAAACAGCATGCAGGCATTAAGAAGAATTTGGAATTCATAATATAATTGGGTAATTCAGCTCAGTCTTTGTGTCCTTGACTTGCTGCACTTACTTGACAGGTATTTCATGCCAGTAAATTTCAGGGTCTGAAACTGGGCCGACAGGCTTCATCCCCCACCTTGTGCGAAGCAATCTTGGTGCATAATCCTGCCGTAATCTGCTCGCGCCCGCTGCAGAGCAGATCTTCTACCCGGCCGTCGCCGCTGCAGGGCACCTCTGCGCTCAGCTCCCCTCGTCTGGGAATGCAGAAGTGCATTCCTTTTTTTATTTTTTTTTTTATAGGCCATTTATTTGTTTTTGTGCTATTTATTTGTTTTTCCGCTAGGGTCATTTTGTAAGTGTGTTTTGACTGACCTGTCCCCACTGAAACTTTGGCTTGAACGTATTTTCTAGGTAGGTCTTACCATTGCCTTGCACAGTGGCATGATTACTGCCCAGTCCCTACTGGAAATGGAAATACAGGCACATTGAATCCTAGGATTGAGTTTACTTTCTCTTTTTATTTTTCTTTCTTTCTTCTCCAGTTTTAAACCTGGAATGTTTGCAGAAACTTCCTTTCACGGCATTGCTTGTTTGGCCTAACAGTCAGCCGGTTTGACCGAAGTGCCTGCTTATCTCTCTCTCCCATCTCTGCCTGAACATCAGTCCGTGGTCCTGTTCTTGAACCTGTTGTTTGGTTACATCTATGCAGATCTGGTGGTGGAGGGAAAGGGCCCACGATCTGAGGTGTTGGCAGCAGGGACGAAGAGGATGTGATCTCAGAGGGGGAGTCATCACATCCTCGTGTGGCTTTTAAGAAGGTTTTCTCTGTGTTTTCTCCTCTCCCCGTCTCTTGCTCCTCACCCGTAACGGCAGTACCTCTTTTCCATCTTTCTTTCTACACTACAGGCAAGGATTAGCTACAGCAGGATTAGCTGTTCCCGATGGCATGAAAGAAAGGAGGCTTTTAAGCCCTGCTGCTCATCGAAGGGATTTCACAGGTAGAGCAGATCTGTCACTGCCATCTCCTTGGAGCAGATGATTTTTCTCATATCTAACTTACTTGCTCACTGTCGATGGGAGAGAATATTGTCAAGAAATATTTCTGGGAACATGTAAGAGACACAAAGCTGAATTTCTGGATGTACCAGTATTGTAATTCTTGCAACCAAAGAAACGAATGTAGTTGTATCACAAATCAAATTTCTGTTGTAACCCCAAATCGCTTACAATCTTTTATCTAGAGGAAATTAGATGTGGAAAAGTTTTGAGTTCAAGTGTGTGTGTATAAAATGTATATACATACATAAAATATGTGCATATGTATTTATATAAAAGACTGTTTCTGCATCTGTGCCTTCCCAGCACTTCTGTTGTGCTCTCAGCAGTCCTCCCCATGGTGCTCTTTCTGCATTTTTTCTTGAATGATTGGGCTATACTTTGATATATGTAGCTTTGTGGTTGCTGTTGTTTAGGGTAGCTAGAACAGTCTGGCACACTGTTAGTTAAAAATACGGTGCTGAGTTGGACAGGGACTCTTAATCGCTTTGAATCTTCAGTCTGAGTCTTACTTTCTCATTTGGAAGGGTTAATCGCCGTGGAATGCAGCGGGCTGGGTGGCAGGCCCGTTCGTTCCCCAGATTAAACAATATGGGGGCTGAGAGGTAGGCCTGGATTTAAAAGATGGAGGATTAGGACTCTTTAACTAATTCTTTCGAGGATGTGATTTCATTGCATCTTGGTTAAATTGAAGTGGACCAGTGATTTTTTTTTTTTTTTTTTTTCTTGTGATCCCGTAAGTATAGGAGATGAGAACATGTCTTAAGTGTTTTGTCTAGTTGCCATTTGCTCATGGGCAACTGTAACCTAAGTTTGTCTGCAGTGTTGAGATGAATTAAACATTTAAAAAACGTTACAACTTGCGCTGTTTGTATTTTATTTCTGCCCTATGGACAAATGCAGAATATTGCTGATTTTTCTTTAAATTGTATTGCTATCCGTTTCATGACTGCATAGGGATTAAATAAAAAGCTAAACGTTATTTCTTAGCAATTTACATTAACAGTCTGTAGTGAGGCCTCCAAAGACACGTGCCCTTCGCTGTGTTGTGTGGGCATATTGCTCAAGCTGGTGCATAGGCACAAGAACCCTCTAGGGTTCCCAAGGGCATATTTACTTTTTTTTTTTTTCTTCCCAGTTAACTAATGACTGTTAAAGCTAGACAGATGTAGCAAAAAGTAAAAATAGCACTTTATCTCCCTGCCTAAAACTTAGGGGTAAATCTGTGTTGTTCTGGTAGCTTTTATACAGGTATCTGAGCTAACTTTCCATGGCTAACAGACCCAGAAATAGTGTGGTTACTTAGTCTATTCCCAAGCCTTGGTGTAGTGCTGTTGGTCAGGATCCGAACCACCTTATTTAAATAGAGGTTTTCATGAAGAACAGGCATCTCTTGGGGGTCTAACATTCACAAAATTATGTTAGGAAGATAAGCGGTGCTTTAGAGGGGAAATAGTCACGCTTTCAGAAATTTAAAGTCTACATCTGAAGAACACATTGCTTTAAAAAATGGAAGATGGATCGTCTGGTGGTAGCAATAGTGTCATTGCCTTCCTAGTCTATGGGAAAAGGGAGAATTTGTAGGGATTGCTATTGGCTTTTGTTACAGAAGCTGATACAAGTCTAATAAATAATGTTATCCCTTCCTAATAATTATGTACTTTTTTAGAAGAAAAAAAATATTCAGTGTCTCTTCAAACTTCTAGGTTTTTTTTTTTTTTTTTTT